>REGM01000010.1:1398868-1451739 GCA_004194415.1 Aurelia aurita | reverse complement strand
CTTGAAAAGTTTTGAAAAAAATTAAAATAATCGTAGATCCTAAATAAAAATAGGAAAAACGGTACAATCTTCAAGAAAATTATAGTTTATGAAGGTCTATAATATGGCTGCAAGCAGAAATCTGTAGCTTTTCTAGTTTACGATTTAGCAATTTGATGACGTCACATTTTCAAAACTGGCCCAAGCGAAGAAGACGCTGTAATTCTGAAAATAATCAAGATATCAGAACTGCTGCATGTAGGATTATAGAAACGTACCTGAAGTTCCTTTCAAGCCATTAAATCAAACAGAAGATGCATTAACCATCCTTGCAATGTTTTTTTAAAGATGCCAAAGATTTGGAGGCTATGCTATACTGTAACCCTTTTTGGGATACCAAAGAGGATACCAGAAAGTTTTATATTATATTAAAGTTTATGATGTTTACTGTCTTTGTTTGTAGATAGCTCAAATTATTTTTATAATTCTTCATAGATGTCGAAAAAAGACTCCAGCACTTAAGAAAGGGAACATTCACAAAGCACCGAAAATTCTAACTTTACAATTAAAAAGGTATGGAACTTCGAGATACTGCACGTTATGCGAACAAACGTTATATTGAATTCAAGAGATGCCTTTGAAATTGTTTCTTTGATCAGTTGAGTATAACCTTATGAGCGATCCAGAACAGCAGAGGTTTGATCCTTGCAAAGTCCTCAAATGGATTGTGACTGGTAGCTCTGTGAGGTCATCCCGATCACTCAGACGAAGCAATGATTCAGCCACTACTGATTCATTTGTGTTACGAAATGCTGTGGCTGGTAGAAATAAATTATGTGTATCTAATTATTTTCTTACGAAATTTATGGTTCAAGTGTCTTATTGGTTGCACTAATTTTCTGAAGGTCTGATTGTTTTATTCAAAAATTGATGGCACTGTTTTGTGATAGCTCCTATCATTCAAATAATGTGGCTAGCATCACTAAAAAGGTTCTGAGAGACTTAAGTATACTAGATTACTTACGAACTCAGTTGGTATAGCGTTGGACAAGATATCCTGAGGTCGTGAGTTTAAGACCTACCGGGGGCCTATATGCGATCAATCGCGCATATATTTTTTCTGATTTTAATGGCTCCCCAATCCTGCCATCCTGCAGAATTATTTATTTTCATCATGTAGATTTGACTTTCAAAGATTACATGGAGGAAAGATCTCAAAGGAGGTTCAGTTCCCAGAAAGTCTCGATCTTGGTCCTTTCATGAGCAATAATGGGGTAAGAAAGTTGTCAAAGTAATAATTTGTAAGTCTGGTTTTCTAGATAGTCGTAACACAGTCGTAGCATAGTCGTAACGCAGTCGTTACACAATCGTAACACAGTCGTAACACAGTCGTAACACAGTCGTAACACAATCGTAACACAGTGCAACTCGCCTCAAGTAGCATGAAACACGAGGAAGGAAAGCTGTTGGCATCCTATATACAAAAAATACTTAACATTGTTTTTATTGTCTTGTCATATTATTTCTTGGGTTTTGATTCAGTTTTCGACTTTNCGATCTTGGTCCTTTCATGAGCAATAATGGTGTAAGAAAGTTGTCAAAGTAATAATTTGTAAGTCTGGTTTTCTAGATAGTCGTAACACAGTCGTAGCATAGTCGTAACACAGTCGTTACACAATCGTAACACAGTCGTAACACAATCGTAACTCAGTCGTAACAATGTTGTGGCTCGCCTCAAGTAGCATGAAACACGAGGAAGGAAAGCTGTTGGCATCCTATATACAAAAAATACTTAACATTGTTTTTTATTGTCTTGTCATATTATTTCTTGGGTTTTGATTCAGTTTTCGACTTAGGCTCAAGTCAAGACAAGTCAACACCTTGATGAAACAACTGAACTTTTCAAAATGTCTCTTGACCAGGAAATTAACATGTATTCTGTCAAGTTTTATAAACATTTCCCAATCATTGCATTAGCTATTTTTCCAGTTTCAGAGGAATTTGCTGTAAAACGTAAACAGTTTTGATGTCAATGATAATCCAGGTCAACATTATCCTCAAAAGAGAACTTTTCCACCATGAAGTATTAGCAAATATTGATAAATTTTTGTAGCTAAATTTGTCGTGTTTGGTTCGTGTAGATTCCATTTCGATTTACCAACACAAACAAAAACTTAGAAAAAGGAACGATTGTTCTATTTTTAGCTAAATACCCTTGCTCTCTAGGGGAAGCCAGTGCCATACAAACTCTATGCTGTGTTGGTGCATTCTGGGTTCTCGTGCAACTCAGGTCATTATTATTGTTATGTGAAGGCGCCGAATGGAACTTGGTATGAAATGAATGATAGTCGGGTATGTATCAAGTAGTTTTTGAAAGAAACATGGTGGCTTGCTCAAAAAGCCAAAAAAGTTTCGTATTCAGCACAAAAGTTGCTCACCATCCTTTGCCCCTTTTCTAGCCTTCTCAGAAGCAACTTTCTTGGAACTTGTCTTGCAAAGAAGCATGCGTCGCTGCTTTACCTACTCTAATTCCAACTACCCACAAGCTTTTCATCAAGCAAGTTGACCCTATGCTGGGTGATGGGCCTCGTACTGCCTAGCTGCACTGATGAGCCCTGAAATTGAGCGAAACCGGTTTGTAGCGTGACTTGGGAGGTGCTTGTTGATTTTTTCTACAATGCTTTTTTGCAACAAGTCGCATAACTTAATCGGTATGACTAAGTTCCCTTTTTTACATCTTATGCTGCTTTTCCATTACGAAATAGCTTGTGGCTCGTTGAAATTCGTGGGTGATCCACTGCCTTGCGTTCTATTTTTTTTAAATACAACAGTTGAAACTGTAACAGTTGAAACAAAACTGTTAATATAACAGTTGAAACTGTAACTGACCATTTTGAGCTAAAAATTAGAAGTTGTAAAATGCTATCAAAGTTGCCTTTTCCGGAAGTTTTAAGAAAAGGTCCGATGAAAATGGAAGATCACAGTTGAGCAATTGTGTGTTGTTAATAATTGAAAAATTTTGGCAATTTTGAAAATTAAGCAAACTAGGTCATGCTTTTTAATGAAAAGACTATAAAATAAATTTAGTTTGAAGAACTTCATTTCTTAGAATTTCTTCGCTAATTTTGCTATCCTGGGCCATTGTTTGCATCGTTATCAGACCATGGCTAGTTTAAACTTTTGAAGACTGCAAGGTCTTGCGCGGGTATCAAACTCTGGCTTTGAAAGTCGTTAAGTTGTTAGAGAAGGAACAACATTTGTATTTACTGTTTTGCTATAAAAATATAAGTAGGCTTTTAGTACATTAGAGTTATTGCCTTCTTTCTAGGTTTCTCAAGTTGGACTCGGGACTGTTCTGCGTGCACAAGCTTATCTACTGTTTTATAGTGTTATAGAGAACAAGATAACAAAGGTTTGCCTGCATCCTTTGTTTCAGTTTTTGTAGTATAGGGTGATAGCCTCTGTCAAACCTATTGTACTTTGTTTCAGTCTTTGCACCAGCTGTCCTAACATTAACACAGTTTTGTAGTTTGCAAACTCAATATTCTTTCACTTGCGATCTTGGAATTCTCGTTTTATTCCCAAGGGCAAGATTCGTTTCATAGATTGGAACTATACTAATTTATTCACGCTGGAAAAGGGTCGTAAGAAATCGTAGCTTAAAGCCATATTTGGAGACTTTAACATGAGCGTCAGTTGCAAACTTATCTTGAGAATGAACACCAACTCACTCCTCATAGAAAGCAATGGTGGACACTAGGGTCAGCGAGTGGCGGCGATGGTCACCCAATGTTTGGGAGAACAATGACCTTTTGTTTAAAATCAATCGAAATAAGCAATGTTTTTAACTGAGACAGTAACGTCGTTCCTAATATTTGGCAATGTGTCCGCCACTGACAGAAAGAGTGATTTGCTAAAAATGGTGAATTTGAGGCTTTCCTTATAATTTTAGGTAAATGGCAGGTCCCTCAATGTGGGGTCTACTGTGCTCAATACCCCAAAGAGCAGTCAAGAGAATTACGAAGAGTTCTTGGAAACCTTTTCTGCTGGCGTTGATTCGCAACACGTCAGTGTGTCCGTTAAGAAAATAATTTACGTCTGTAACTCCATTGAGTACAGTCTGTTATGCAAGCCTCATTAAAAAGATATTCTGTGCCTGCGAGCAAATGATTGGAAAAAATGTGCCTGCGATCAAATCACTCTCAGTAGAGTAAACATGCCAGCAACTAATGCGTAATGATATTTTGTGCCTGCACACATTAACGAGGGAGGCCCGCTGTTATGGTGGTAGGAAAAGAGCTAAGCATTGTTATGATGAAATTCATTAAGAGATTTGATTATGTTATCCTCTATGGTTATTGTTCAGATTTTACTTCACAGGCAAACAATCCAAAAACGCCCGACCAGAAGAAAGAACGATATTCGTCTCCCAAACAGAACGGAAATGAGCAAAAACAACGGACTCCTTCTGTTAAAGGTATCTCACATTTTTGCTTCCTTCAAATTTAGACAGTTAATTATGGTATCTTCTGAGTCCAAGATTTGTTGTTGTGTCTGTGCAAATCCTCGAGTCCTATTTGGGCCTTTCCCAAATGTACTTATACATTTCTGTTTCTGAAAAGTGCCCTTTCCAGAAGTTACAAAAAGCAGGAACGGCTCAGCGAGTTTGACTACTAACCTGGGGGTTGGTGGTCCAAGTCCCCACCCTGTCAAACCTGAGACGCAGAGTAAGGAGAGTTGCCAACTCTAGTACTAAGACCACGACGAACATCATCTTGAGGGTCATTTCAGAAAAGAAAACAAATCAGTGTAAAATCAAAATTCCGATTATTATTACGACATTTCCAATTTAAAACATTTCCAGTTATTAAAACGAATCCAATTGATAGTTTTAAATTGATTGGACTAGGCCATGATTATATAGGACGTTTCGAGACGAGCTTGTCTCGTCCTCAGCTGAATAGAAATTACACGTGCGAGATTTTATACTCCAAATTATTCGAGAGTAATGCATAATTAGATTATCGATCATGCGATTTCTAAATAAGTTGCCAACTCTCTGTAATTCCAGGCTAAAGGAATCACGAGGTGCGGTCACATCGAGGGGGAGGACCAGGAAACTGCGTCGATAAGCTTAGTTCCTCAAAAATCTACGCTTTTCTTTTTCTAAATTACTCTGTGTTATGAAGAGGTCTAGTTTTGATACACTTGATGATAGTTTGATGATAGCAAATCTATTTTGTTTCTTTTGACATTTCCTCGCATATGCTCTTGAGACTTGCTGCATTCACCGTAGTCTCGCTCCTATATGCGATCTGATAAATCGCTACAACTACGGCTCATGATTGTAACTGTTCTGTGAGGTGGCCAGCTGTGTCAACTTTTTGTCATGATTTACAGTAGCTACTTCGTCTCCACAAGGAAGGATTATTGTATAACAGTTCAAGTTTTCAAATTTATTGGATAAAAGAAGCAGTATTCTCATTACTACTGATTGGTTTTTTCGCTTTTTCTATCAAGTAGAACCTGAACTAAATACGCAATACAATAGTGGTCCCACCCGCAGCGGGAAGCGACACTTAGTCACCTAGTTCCCACTGCAGATGGGACTTACAAATCAAACCACATAATTTCAACATAAAAAACAAACAAACAAACGAAGAAAGGGTTAAGCCCGAAACATTTAGTCTTGTACAGTCTAGGCTATATACTACTTTTAAAGTTATATTGTGTATTTAGTACTTGAAAAGAGTTGCAAGCAAAATCTCATGGATCGTTCAATAAGAATATTGTTGCTTTAATAATCATTCTCTTCTTGATTACATTTAAGTCTGAATCTAAATCTGAATCTGAATCTAAATCTGAATCGCTGTACAAGAGTACTTCACCGCACATCTTTTGAATCCATACCTATGACGTCTAACCCAGGTTGGACTTACTCCATATCTCGTTCGTTTTGCTGCACGAAATGCAATCATTACGAAGGAGTGTTTACTTGTTCACTTATCGGTATTGGTTGATTTGTTGCTGATTAAAAGAACGAGATTTGAAGCAAGTCTAAATCCAGGTACATCCGCAAGCTGACTGAAGACATCTGTTCGCGTCAAGTCGAACTGAGGGCAATTGCTTTTGAGTCCCGGAGACCTACATTTTAATAACTAGGCCTGTTATGGTTTCATCTTGCAGTTAGACAATACGACTAATATGCTGTTACTTTTCCTTTCAGATGTTGGGATATCAATTACAAGAACAGAGCCGCGAATTGTGCCTATTGGCAATAATCGTGAGAAAATCAATTTCTCATTATCTGGCAGTGGGAAGAAGCAACAAGAAAATGGCCTGAGAGAGAAAGTGTTAAATAAACAAATATCATCTCTACAGTTGAAGAAGGAAGAAACCAGTTGTAAGGCAACAACGAAAGCAATGAATGAGTCAAGCTTAGAAACACTTCGAAAGGTTTACGATAGCAGTGACTCTGAAGCGAGTGAAGGCTCATCAAAGAGAGAAAAAACGACAAAGAAATCAGTTAAAAACGACGCGAACGTGAAAGGTGTGTTTATGAATATCATATGTATTATTTTGTAATTAGCAATGTTTTTTAGACTTTCAGCTAAGAATCTAAAATCTATGAGGGTGAGTTCTTTAATGCGGAAATCATGCATGCAAAATTATCTTGCTACTGCGTCGATTTTATAGACCTAGTTGACTAAAATTTCTTCCTAACAATAACATATCAAGGAAGTTTGTTCGTTTTGTGAAAGAGGAGCAAGTACTGCTAGATGTCTAGAGTATCATGCCACGTTTTATAAGTCATGTACATAGGTGCATCGAATTGCAAGCTCTTGTCTCCTTTCTTCTTCTCAATTAAATTTAGGCAAACCTGCATATATAAATGTGTTTAAGTTTATAAGCTACTCTTGGTCGATAAGTAAACGACTCACACAATATTTGGAACCCTTTTTTCAATCATCCTTTTGTTTTATTTGTTATAATAGAATAGGGTAAGGGAAATGTTATTGCTTTTGCCTAGGTAACTTATAAGCTTTGACCAGTCATAATGTCATTTAATCACTTTTGGATTCAGATGAAACTGGTAAAAAAGACGAAACGAAGTCGAAGCTTGTTGAAAATCCAGTCAAACCGAATGATACAAAGCCTGAACGTCTTGACGAAAGAGAATCTGCAGAACCAACGCAAGACAATACGATCAAAAAGGAGACTGCACAAGGTAGGAATGCTGCATTTGTTATATGAATGTTGTATCCAAAAAGACACAGCCTTTCCTACTGAGGTGGATTCCACCCCTCCCCCTGTTTAATTCAGCCGTTACAGTAGTTATAGTCTTCCAACTTTGCACCTGGATAGACTTTGATGCAAACAATAAAAATCACGCGATTAATCCAATTAGGGCTGTTGTTCTTGTTGCTATGATAATAATAAGATATTAAGTTATGATTATTATGATTATAGTTGTCATGATTATAACAACAAAATAAGGGTTTAAATTCTAATTTTTCGTGTCAAATTGAATGGAATATGAATGAATGCACATAAGCATAATATTTGAGATTGAAATCTATAAAAATGTCATTATACCGGGTGCGCCAAAAAAAACTATCCACTTTTGACAGGCCACGATAAATCGTATACTGGACCGATTTTTAAGATGTATGACTTAATCTTTAGCTGAAATCCAGACTTAGATTCTAGTATTTTTTGTAAATTTTTAAGTCTTCTGTTTCTTGAGCTATAAGGGAGTTTCTTAAAATTTTTGTTCTCGAAAACTCTGAAAACGATCAAAAAACGTCCATCAGATTTTGCAAAGGCTCGACTTGAATGGACAAAGAGAACACTTTTTCGTGGTGAGTTGGGAATTTAGCAATCGATTAGTTATACTTTGCTACACGTGCGTTTGCTCAATGTTGGGAGAAATGTAACATTACTTTCAATCATACAAAGGAATGTTGTTCTCTTTGTAATTTCATTGATTTTATACTTTCGTGCAGGTAGTAGGTACTGCGTTCCTGTGTCAAGGGAGTTAAAAAGACCAACAATGAAGCGCCATGTGGTCAAGCAAGCAAGGGCTCTCGTTGAATTGTCATGCAGGCAATGGCTTGGCTTGGCGCGTCATTCCAACTACTCCAGAATTTCGCAACAGGGCGGTTGTAATCGATTTCTAAATCCCTAAATCACCACGAAAAAGTGTCCTCTTTGTCTATTCATGTGGAGTCTTTTGAAAATTTGATCGACGATTTTTGATCGTTTTCAGTGTTTGCGAGACCGCAAATTTTAAGAAACTCGCTTATAGCTCCAGAAGCGAAAGACTAAAAAATTGACAAAAAATCCCAGAATCTAATTCTGGATTTTAGCTAACTATTAAATCATAAATCTTAAAAATCGGTCTTAGTGTACGATTTATCGTGGCCTGTCAAAAAGTGGATAGTTTTTGTTGGCGCACCCGGTATGTATAAAGTATTTGTTGACTGCTCAGTAACTAATTGGTTGCCATGGTTACAGGTTTATATTTAGAATTATAAAATTTTCGTCATTCGATTGAGTATAGTTACAAAGTTAAACTTCGTAGATTGTGGGATGCTGTATTACATATTTCAGCTTTACCAAGCAAAATATTGGCAGGGAGGTTCCAGCAAAAAAGCCCGGAAAAGGAAGTTAACAACCACCATAAAAGCTTCACGAAGCCTTTCTCTTTTGAACCTTCTCGCTATATATAATTTAAACCTCTAACAAGGTCTTTCCAAGCCAAAAGTTCAATAGATTGCCACTCTATCAAGCTCTTAGGCTTCTATCAAATGCAAAAAGTTGCTAAATATGCTCGATTTGTTGCAATACAATTTTCATTTCATTTTCATTTTATATTCTTTAACCACAATAGCCCCGTCAGTTTGTGAAGACTGATTTACAGGGGGCCGTGCAAAAAGACTACAAATTAAAAACCTAATTTACAAATGTTGCTAAATTTAGTTAAATAGCAATTTAAAAAAACTAACAATGTCCATAACAAAATGAAACGAAACTAAATCAAAAGAAAAATGAAATCAAACCCTCTGCAATGACTCGTTTAACCTTTTTTTGAAGGTAGGAAGAGAGGGTGCATATTTGACATCCAAGCTTAATATATTCCAAAGGTTAGGTCCACGAAATGAAACAGACTTCTGCCCATTCGACGTTTTGAAAAGTGGAACACGCAAGTCACTTTCGGTGTTTCTCAGTCTCAGTGTATTATGAGCTCAGTCCTTTATAAACAGCTTGGACAGATATTCCGGTGCAAGACCATTTGAATGTCAAGTTTCATGTTGGTAGGGCTCAATTCTGCATTGATATTTTGATTTCGAGTTGCAGAACTTTTTATTAATTTTGGAAAATATGAAGGAGAAGTGCTAACCGAAAATTTGTAGCCTTTAACATACATTTTTAAGCCCTCTAACAAGGCCCCTTTTTTTCAAGTACCCCTTAAGGGCTTCCCGATCTTGCTCTTTGCTCAGCTGGTCTGATCATCTCAACTCAACAAATGGCTGCCCGACCGGGTTGATATGAGTTGATGTCTACACAAGAATCTTACCCGGGTTGATATGAGTTGATGTCTACAAAATAATCTTACCCGGGTTGATATGAGTTGATTTCTACAAAAGAATCTTACCCGGGTTGATATGAGTTGATGTCTACAAAAGAATCTTACCCGGGTTGATATGAGTTGATGTCTACAAAAGAATCTTACCCGGGTTGATATGAGTTAATGTTTACAACAGAATCTTACCCAAGGGTAACATTTCAGTCAATTTCAGTTTTAATTCACCCAGTGTGGAGGATTTTCTAATGTCAATGCCATTACTAGTTACAAGGGCTTTAGCAAACAGCTGAGTTCAAAGTCAAAACAGAGCAAAATTTCAACCAATGTTGAATTTGAATTTGTGTGGAGGTTTTTCTAATGTCAATGCCATTACTAGTTACAAGGGCTTTAGCAAACAGCTGAGTTCAAAGTCAAAACAGAGCAAAATTTCAACCAATGTTTTGTTTCTCATGTGAATTTGAATTTGAATTTGATTTTTGAATTTGTGAATTTTTGGCCCGTTGGATTCTTATTATCCTGCAAGGGTTGACAGTACAGTAAAAACCCTCGAACAAAAACCTTATATTTTAAGAAAGTTGATATATTTTGCTCTTTAAACAAGAACCTTATTCAGGCTGATAGCAAATGTAGGTTTCTGTTTTAAAACTGAGTTGAAGTCTTTGGGCAGATTTAAACTGCATAGGATGAAATAGCATCCTCTGTTAAAGGGACAGGAATAAAGGCCGAACACAAAAACTTAAATTTAGATTTCTGCACTGAACGTATACATACAATTTTATTAAACCATATTTGGTCCTAACGCTTAAGAAACTTTAGATAAAAACCTAACACCTTGCTTCTCATTTGATGCCAATTTTATAAGAACCTAAGTCAGGCTGATTTCGAAAGTTAAATTCTCTCGTGAGTTTCACTGAGTAACTTCATATCTTTGACTTTAGTCTTCGTTTTGTTCACTTCTTAGCCGACAAACAAGAAACTGAAACTACTACAGATGCGAACACAACTCCAGTTGTCAATAAAGATTCGACATCCGAAGACAGAGACTCTTTATTATCGCCACCAAAATCCTCTAACACGGACATAGTTCATCAAAAACGTAAAATTAAAACACATGTTGGAACTCCTCAAAGTAACTCAAAGTTTGGAAGATGGCTGCCTGTCAAGAGTGTTCCGCATACATTTACTCCAAGAGCTGTTATTTACCGCAGTATGTCAGATTCAGTAGTAGGTGATAAGAGTAAAAAGACGCCAAGTAATACAGAAATGCACAGACAAGTATCATGTCAGGTTCCTGGCAATCTACCAAATGGTACGTAGAATTTATTCAAGAAATTCATTTTGGTTGTGTGAATTTATCTCAAGCTACCATTTCTCCCAAGATCTGTTGTCTCTTCATTTGAATGACTCTATGGACTTTCTAAATAAAAACTGTAAACTTATTTTCAATTTATTTTCACATTTTCTTTCGATCTTACATTAATAGAATCTTACAAATTGCAGATACCATTGTAAGTTTGTTTTATATGAGTGCAAGAAAAAGTTTAGTGTCCCGAAAATTATCGTTTCAGAGCAAACGCTACTAAAGTCTGTCTCAAATTAGATGTCACGTGAAAATGCCCGCGAATAAGAACAATTGAAGAGTCTTGCACGAGTAATTATGCGTTATCGCAAATCTCACGTGACATCTAATGTGAGATAAACTTTTGATCTTTCTGAATTTAAAGAACCTCTTACAAAATAGATTTTTTTCAATTTAAAAACATCGAAATTTGGAAAGTCAGTGATCTGCTTGCACAGCTAGGCTAATTCAGCCAATTCTCTTGCGACAAAAATTTTGTTTGCTCAGTATTTATACTCAGTGAAACTTTGCAAAGTGAGAGCAACAAATGGGTCTAGAGCTTTAGAGCTTTGGTGCTTGAAAAATACTGGGTGCACCAAAAGAGTTTGTAAATTCGTTAGACGGAGAATATTGGATAAATTTGAATGAATCAAAGTTTGCTTGATAGCCGAAAGTTTGAAGTATTTTTTGTGATTTTTGTTCTATTTTTCTGAGAAAGAATTATAGGTAAAATTTAATTTACGAAAAATCCATTACTTCAAAATGCGTGAAAGGATGTCTAAAACGCTCGATCAAAATGACAAGAATCTCCTCACTCAAACACATTATCTCCCTTAAGAGCTGAGAATCGAATCTTTATATCAGCAGTAACGTATATTATCAAATACTTTTGTAAAGATCACTTTTTATCCCTTGAGGAAAATGCAATGTATCTCCATATTGCTCGAAGTGAGGAAATTCCTTATAATCTTATCGAGCGATTTAGGCCCTTTTTCACGCATGTTGGAGTAAAAGAATTTTCATAAATTTTCTAATTTTATCGATATTTCCAATGCTCAGAAAAATTGAAAATTTACAAAAAATACTGAAGCCTTTGGGCTATCAACCAAACTCTGATTCTTTCCAATTTACCAAATTAACGAATTTTCAGACGTGGGAAATTCTTTTTGACGCACCCGGTCGGTAGCTCTTTAATTATCCATAAGAACCATGCAATAACAAAATATCATGATTTCCTCTTTATCAAAGGTGAAACTGATCAGACTGCTAATTGGGTTATCCAAATGAAGCAAACACAAGGGACGAATATCGGACCGATGACACCTCCTGTGAAGTTGCCCGAGTTAAAACATAATGCGAGAGAAAGAACTGAGTCTGTCACTTCTGAGGTAACAATTTTTTTTCCATTTACTAGTTAAGATGACCAGTATTTAGATCTCTAAGGGCAGGCTTAGCGCGAATCATTTTCTCAAAGAGCAATGTCTTGTGTTGCTGTTCATTTTTCTGGTGATGCATCGGTTTTAACCATTTTTGTACTCAAAATAATTATCAAAATTTAGAAACCATACCGAGTTTCCCCCCAAAGAATAAACAGATTTGGTTGGGCCTAGCGATGAAAACTTAGTTTTAATCAATGGCCAATCATTCTAACACGTTCCTAGATATTTAACTTGAACATAGATACCTTGTTTGTTGATATTGGTGCTTCGATAGTTGTAATATTAATCTTGAAAGTTCAAATTTGCCTCCACTTCCAAACCAGAACTTTGGCCTTTTAGCCTTACTGCGAAATTAAAAGTGAAATTAACGACAATTAAAAATTGCATATTGAGTGAGTGCTAGCCAATGTAATATGATATAATCTACTTTTTTCATATTTTATCAAGCCTATTGTTGATTAATTCGCTGTGCTACATGAATTTGCTTTTGCCAAAACTCCAAAGCTCTGGTTGGAGGTAATTTTATCTTTCAAGATTAATATTTCAACTCCCATAGCACCAATATCCAGAACAAGGTATCTATCTTGAAGTTAACTATCGAGGAACATCTTTAAAATGATTTCGAATTAATTCAAGGGTAATTTTCATCGCTAGGCCTGACGAAATCTGTTTACTTTTTAGGGACACCCAGTAGCGTGATATCAAAGAGTGCATTAAAAATGCATGATAACTCTGCAGCCACTACGATAAGCTCGCTGAAAATCAGCAAGAAACACACGAAAAAAAAAAGAAACCTATGTCGAGACAGTTCCCCCTGCCGCAACTTCTAGCCATTCTTTTTATTTCTGTAGGCTCTTTGGAGCAGGTCTATTTCTCGGCATGGTAACCGCATTTTTTATAAGCTTACTATCAAGCTTCTCTGTTGTGGAGTTTGGTAATAAGGGTAAGATCTTGTCCCTCCTGTTTTCTCTGCTACTGTTCTCCACAACTTCTTCTGACGAGCTTCGAGGTCTCCTCCTCGCATCCGGGTTTAAGCCTGGTCATCGAATTGTCACTCTCGTTTTGAACGATCTTTGTGGCTGAATCTTCGCTTGAAAACTTCTTACTGGCACTTTTCCCCTGGCATTTTTCATTTAACATTCTTTAAAGTTGCTTATTTACATATAGTTACAAGCATATATATATATATGACACAGCTCGGTATTAAAAGCCTCAGACGCTGCCGAGAAAGTCAGTCTCAGGTAACAGGTTGACAGAGGTAGTTCCCTGTCATAAAAGCGCTCACAGCGCCCATTGGCTTTCCTGTTGAGACTGACATCAATAAAATAAATAAAACAAGTCTGCAGTACATCAGTGATGCCTGTACTCATTGTGTATTTCGTTTCGACTTATATATATATATATATATATATATATATATATATATATATATATATATATATATATATATATATATATATATATATNCAACCATCCTGACAAATATTGATTTCTAAAAAACCCCCCAAAATAACCCATGGATAGGCCACTTTTTCCGTTCGCAAAATTATGCAATACTTTGTTCCCCTGTGGCCTATCATTTTCTACACATAAAACGTAATATTCAACTTCAATCAAGGATTCATATGACGCATTATTTTGGCGTCACGTGATTTCTTTAAGGCCACGTGGCCTCATTAACGTCACGTGACCACTAAAAAGGCTATAAATAGGCTTGCAAGCTTGTAAAAATTCATTCTCCTGACGATGACCACGGAGTCGAAACGCGTCGAGAATAGCTGAAGAGAATAGCTGAAACACGTTTGATTTTCTTTTTAAACGCTGCCACATTTTCACATATTTTGATATCGTTCCTTAGAGCATTCCAAAGGATGCTGCCTCTAAAGGTTAAAGAGTTAAGGCCAAAAGTGCGAGTTTTTATTGGAGGCAATTTTACTAAATTGTTAATCCTCAGATTGTATTCAATTTGCTTAGTGCTGAAGATTTTCCAAAGGTAGGATGGATTCAGTGAATTCAGAGTTTTGAATACCTTTAACATTATCTCTAATAATCTACCTAACAATACCTAACAATACAAGACATAACATTACCTCTAACAATTCCTCTAACATGACAAGAGTCTTAAGAAAACTATGGATGTGCTTTCGGGCAAATTCTTGTGACTTTTTCATATTTTTCGTCGATATTTGCGAGATGATAAACTTCCGCACACTTCCATACAAATCACAATAATACGATTAGTTGTAACTACCTATCCTATCCTATAATGCATTGCGCTCCGAGCGGCCTGTGACGTAATCATGCAACAAGCTCAATTGGCTAATAAACCACCTTTTAGCTATTCTACAAAGGCGTCTGTATTGAGCGATTTTTTTATACATTTTTATACGAAGGGTTGTATTGAGTGCCGTTAGAGCTTCTATCACTGTTGTGCACATTAGAAAACTCTACTAAATGTATAAAAAGATCGCTCGATTCAGGCTCGTTGTAAAATTTGACGGGCTAATTTCAAATATGTGCACTTTTTTATGATCGTTTCTTCTCGTTCTGATCTTATCTGACAATTTGCTGTCAAGGATGAAATTAAATATTCAGCAAATCATTCTGTACTCAACGAGATTTTCAAGTATTGTGTAACATGTAACAATTAAAGGCTAAATAACAATTAAAAGGATCTACATTTTATATACTCTCAAGTCCGGAATAAAAGTCTATAAAAGCTTATTAGTTTCAGCTATGAAACGTGACCCGAATTGTTTTCTTTCGCTTTTAATAGTTTTTCATGATTCTGAGATACTCTATAATACAAAGGATCTAAATTTCACGAGACTTGTGTTTTATATTCTTTACAGTCAAAGCAACTTGAGCATTTTGTCTGAATCCTGCAACGTTTTCACCCACCCTCCTTTTCTTCCAGTCTATTAGAGTAAATGTTATAATTGTAAGTTTTGTTGTTCTTTCACAGACTGGCTCCATTTCTACAAAAACTGGTGAATGGGATGTTTACGAGAAAGATCTTCCTGACACACCCGCACCGCCATATATCCCTGAGCGACACTTTGCTGGCTGGAGTGTCGAAAACAGTCACCTCAAAGATGACAAAAATGAAAATGCTTCAACTGACAAATCCAAAGATGCAAAGGAGTCAAGTGGTAAGACTGCAAGAAGGTTGTTCAAGAAGGAAGAGAAACACCGTAAAAGGTTGTTATTTATTCTTGGTTTCTAAGCGTACATTATTGTAATATAGTACTATAAGAACCCGCTAAGCTACAAGGAACCAGGTTTTTCAAAAGTAGACTGTTCGGGTGTTTAACCCTATAGTGCTGGGATATCTGACCATGACCTATTTTGGTTGGGGGGACCAGAAAAGCCCCCCTCTATGCAACTCGTGACTAATGATAGCTAGAGCAACCAAATTAGGTCTGCTAATAGCTCTAGGCATTAACTATTCGAAAATATATGTAGTATTAGCCACCAAGTTTGCTTACGTCGACAATTTGCTTTGTGTTTTCAAAAAAGCGGCAAAATCACAATCGCCTCAGAGTGAGTTCGCTGCTCTACCTCTACTCTGGAATACAAGAAGCCGTTCTGCAATTTGATTGGCTATTCGAAAGCAATGTCAGAATCAAAGTATTTCTAGAAAATTTACTAATTATTCATTTTACGAGCACATAATTTAGTAACTAAACAATCATCATTACAATGTTACTACCGGGTGTCCCAAAAAACGGTAACGGATTTGGTTGGCTCCAGCAATGTGAATATAGCTTTGATCGATGGCTAATCACTCTCAAAATGTTCCTCGATAGTTAACTTGAACATAGATACCTCGTTTGTTGGTATTGGTGCCTTGAGAGCAGAGATATTGATCTTGATAGCTCAAATTTGTACCCACGTGCAAACCAGAGCTTTGGCCTTTTGGCCTAAGCAAATTCTTGATGCATCTCGAAATTAAAAACTGAAATTAAAGAACAATAAAAAAACTGCCCATTGGGTGACTGGGGGATGATTTTTGGCAAACAGAATGTAATGATATGTAATATGTTTCAAATTTTATGAAGGATATCGTTGATTTATTCGCTGTGTCTCAAGAATTTGCTTAGGCCAAAAGGCCAAAGCTCTGGTTTGCATGGGGGTACAAATTTGAGCTATCAAGATCAATAACTCTGCTCTCAAAGCACCAATACCAACAAACGAGGTATCTATGTTCAAGTTAACTATCGAGGAACATTTTGAGAGTGGTTAGCCATCGATCAAAGCTATCTTCACATTGCTGGAGCCAACCAAATCCGTTACCTTTTTTTTGGGACACCCGGTATTTTGTTTGGAATGAGGTCGCATAATTAGAGTTACCTGGCCAACCATAAATCCATAGTTGCTGCTAATCTGTCCACTTTTGGTCAGATTTTCGTAACGTGTACCAGGGTGTTCATTCGGCTTCGTAAATAGCGTGTGGACGTGAGAACACCCTGTGAACGAAAATTTGGCAGGATCAGCCAAAATGAGGGAACATGTGATAAAACCATACAGTCTCTGGATCGTTCAAAGGAAGATCACAGGGAAAGCGAGAAATATCATTCAAGGACCGATCAACATTTCCATCCAAACATGAGAAATCACTTACACTAACACTCTTCTGCATAACAAATTTGCAAAAAGATGGCAATTTTAGCAATTAAAAAAAAATTAGATTTAAATATTTGCGATCATTCGGCATAAGCTGACACAGTGAACTAATTGAGCATGAGTGGGCTAGCACATTTGAAAATGTAAATGGTGTTCCTGCCAGGATTCGATAACAGTGATGGAAGCGATAATATTTTGAGACCATACGATCCTTAGATCGAATCTCTGTTTGAGCACATGTTACAGTTCCAATTGTGGTAGCGCAATCATGTTCAGTATTAGTTGAAGGGACGAAAATTATTTGCCTGATGAAAGCGTTTGAGACTGTATTCTTTATCTTGGCTATTTTACTGTTATTCTGAGCTGAAATTAGTATAGATTATTCTGAATTTGTATTTTTTGCTTTCAGATCTGAACGACGAGAAAGCGAGAAATATCGTTCAAGAGACGAGAATGATTCATCTGATGAAAACACGCATAAACACAAAAAGAAATCAAAGAAAAGGAAGCACAGCGAGAAACAAGAAGTCAGTGAGAATGAAGAGATTGAATCGTTACCAAGAAAAAGACGGAGAAGTGAACAGGATGATTATAAAGAGACGAAACAGAAGAAAAACAAAAAGGCTAAAAAGAAGAAACATCGACGGAGCAGTGTGATGGAAAATGAGGAAGATTCTGAGTCACGCAAGAAAACAAAACAGGATGAATCAAGTGAAAAGAAAAGTTGCAAAGGTTTCTATTAATTTTTTTATTTTATATTTCCTCTTTAGTTGATGAAAATATCATGGAAGCTGCTCAAATTTTAGGTTATAAAGTTCATAAGCTGCTTTCTTTAGAGCAGTAGATAAAAGTCAGAATAGAAGTTTGAAGCTGAAAAATCAATTAGATTTTTTCTACCTGGACACTCATTTTCTGATTGTTGAGGACTTCTTCAAAGCTTACCAATGCCAACTAAAATGCGTAAGATTTGAAAGAAATATTTGAGTCTAAATTTGGTAAGAAAATTCTTTATAGACAACGCAAAGTGGTCAGTTCTTAATTTTAATGTGGGAAGTATAGATGGCAAGTTTAGCATTTACTGAAGTAGCATTTGCATCAAATCTAATGCTTTCAGAACCGGAGTTGACAGATCTTACTTTCGTAGTTGACAGATCTATATTATTATTGGTAGTGCAAATTCTTTTGCATTGCACAAATTATAACTGCCATTGTCAGATTTTTCCTTTCAATCATCAATAACTGCATGTTTTCCATATTAATTATACCAGGTTGGTAAGAAAAGTAATCCCCTGTTGAAAGGCCACTGCTCCCTGCATATCAAAGCAATGATATGGCAAATTTATTATTTAATGGTGGACATGTTCCAATTGATTTCAAAATTTACGTGACTGAAATCGGCCACTCCTTTCTAAAATTATGGGAGAATGAAATCATCCGGCATAATGTTGTTATGCTTCCAAGCATGACACTTTCATCCTCCCAAAACGATAATACATGCTAAAGCATGTGAAAGCCATTGCTGTATTAGGAAATATTAGGAAATATTAGGAAAATTTTGGTCGTGATTTTAGGCCTGTTTTTAAGGTTTCTTGAAGAAGCTTTCTCGAGAAAATTCTTCCTAATTTTAGAACGAAGTGGCCGATTTCTGTCACGTAAATTTTAAAATTGATTTGAATGTGTCCACCATTAAATGATATATTTACCAATATTATCGTCTTAATATCCAGGGAGCCGTAGCCTTTCAAACAGGGATTATTTCTTTTTTACTCACCCGGTAGAACAAACTCCTTGTATTAAGGCTCCAAAGATAGATTAATCACCTTTATTGCAGATGATGACAAGGTGAAATCAAAGGATAAAGACTCACATCGACTAGAAGAAGGTTCGCGCAGCTCATCCAAGGAGCGTTGCCCGGAGCCAAGTAAAGCTGGTTGTTCTGCAAAGGACCTTGAATGTAAAGCAGAACAACACAAAAAGAAACACAAGAAAAATAAAAAGTCGAAGAAACGCGAAAAGACCGACGTGGATGAATCTCATTGGGAGGGCAAATCTACTTCTAGGGATCGAAAAGCAAAGAGTGGAAATGAGGAGGAGTCACGCTACGCAGCAGTCAAACCACCTCGACGTGTTTCTTTGACCTGTCTTGGTAGGTTTTAAAATGTATTATTGAAAGAATTATATCAGATGTCTTTGCACTAATAGTCTGCGCCAAAATTCTCGTCAGAAAATGATTTTTGCACGAAGGGCACGAAAATTGACCGAATTGATAGTGTATACCGGGCGACCCAAAAAACAAACTTCACGAGCTAGATCATAACTAGCTTCCTGAAATCAAAAGCTATTCCTTTGTTGCAACGTTTGGTGGAAAGGTTTGGCTATCTTTTGAGATTCTGCATGATCACGTTAAGGTATGACTACCGTCCGAAAAGCCAGATTCAAAGAAAATTTCGAATGTGACATTTCTCTTTCAGAATGAAATAATCGCCATCTTGTTCTTCTTCCAACAGTAAATGTTTCATTTACACCCAAAATATACGAGAATTGCCATGCCTACTGGTTTCAGGGCGTCTTTTGATGCTTTGTTTGTTTTCATTTGTTACTCGAGAGAATTTTCATTGTCTGTGATCACTAATGACTTTGAATTTGTGTGTCAGTCAAGAGCAACTGATGCTATTGTTACAAAATTTGCCCTTGTTGTTATTATAGTAAATGTATCAGTTGTTGTAGTTGTTGTCTTGTTGTTATTAGGTGGTATTTCGAGTCCCAAATCTGGAGCAGCTGATGTGTACAGTAAGCATTCGGCAACTGCTGCTAAAGAAATACCAGAGAAGTCTTCTAAAAAGAAGAAAAAGAAGGACAAGAAACGCAGGATACCTGACATTGACACAAGGGAATCTCCAGACAAAGATAGATCATTCAGGGAATCACCAACCAAAGACGAATCTTCCCTAAAATCACCAATCGAAAATAAGCCTTTCAGGGAATCACCAGTCCGATCTTCGACGAAATCTGCAGCGCCGTCCAGGGAGTCATCTAATAATCGCGAGAAAATGTCAACGAGCGATCGAACGCCACAAGGTAGTTTATTGAATTGTTTTTGTTGTGCTGTTTTCAATGGCCCTGTATTTGCAAACGAAACCGTTTTTGAAATTGTTGATAATAACTCATCAATACGACAAGGAAAGGAGTTCTGTTTCTTATTAGAGACAAACTATAAACCAGTCTTGTTGTACAATTAGGTCTCGACTCATCTCACCTTAAGCAAGCTTGATTTCGAATCAAACGTTTGGCCTGTATTCTTCTGGTTAGAGAAGCCTTGAAAACTGTATATCTTGTGCACGCTTCCATCCTCGGAGAAATGCTTAAAATCCTTGGAATGAGAGGCCAGTTGGTTGGTCTGTTCGGTTTCGGCAATGGTCCCTATGCGGGTGCTTTGAGCAGACGATGCACTGAGAGATCAGCTTGTTTAGCAAAGAAAACTTTCTTGCAATGCCAAGTGAAACGTTTAAGAAACTAAATCATGTTAAAGTGGTCATCTTTACAGAATATAAAATAAGCCAACATGGGCATTTGCAGGGATAGTGTCGAGTAGTAGATAGGAGTGCTGCAAAATAATTTAATAAATTGGCAACAGAATACCTGAAGATCTTTGAAGTCAGAAGTATTTGAAGATAATGCCTCATCGAACTATCTGTATGGGTTTGAAGATCCTACAAGGCCAAGAAACGTTTTCAGGAGTATAAGCTGCCGCATAATCAATAGGTCATCCTTTAAAATCATCCAGTGTCTTTTCTCTTTTTGCTGGCATACTTTGTGCGTTTTCATATCTATATTCATACTTACTGGCTGTAATGTCTTCTGTGCTCTCGTAAAACAATGCTTGGCAGTTTATATCTGCCATTTTTAAAGATTTTATCATATTATTAAGAACGTCATAATTTTGATTTTGAAAGCTGAAGTGACTTTCAAGGTGTCATTATCTAATTTAGGATGTTGCATTTGCGAAAATAGATACTTCATATTCGTTTATCTCTTAAATTGAATATTTCACATTAGTATTTCACCAGAGGTGATCAAATGGGTAGTTTAATCAATGAGATTTCTACACGTTAATGATAATAATGATAGCTTATAAAATTGTTTTCAGATGCTCCAGCGAAGAAGTGGGATGAAGCACCAAACAAAGCGACGTCATGGAATGGATCAAGTAATACTGCTGTTCTTGATTCGTTGTTATCCAAAAAATCCCGATGTACGTTTCTTCCTTATACCATAAAAGCTCTATAAATGAGTCCCAATTTTATTATGAGTGATTAAGAGTCCCAATTTTAGTGTTCTCGAGATCTTTTGGGAAGTACACAAATAATTCGATGATGCATTATCTTCAAATACCTCTGACCGCAAGGATCTTAATATATTCCGTTGCCAATAAATCGAAACACTTCGCCGAATTCCTATCTACTACTCGACATGGTTCTTGCAACTTTGTTGGTGTCGAGATATTGATTATTTTTGCCCCAACCGATGCTTCGAAAACGTTTTGCTTCACATTCTTTGCCAAGGTTTCAAAATTCAAAAAATTGGTTGTTCTAGTTTTTGAACTGTTTGTGCATGAGTCCCTGTTAAGCGGTGGTGGGTGGTTGTTGTTGTAATCGTATAGCAAAACGTAGTGCTCCTGTCGTAAATCTAGTGGTGTTCGTATTTGAAACGAAAACAGGGCGCTCAGGTCTAAGGGGCAGGTAATGGTTTTTTAAATGTGTTTGTCAAGTTGCAGATGATCTGTTTAGACCAACATTTCATGAATTGATGTGTCTATACATATGGATAACAGTTATTGCAATCAGGTCTTTTTATTGTAGTGGAAACATGGGATAACCAGTCCAGTGAAACAATGAGTTTTGAGATAGAAGGCAAAACGAAACGAAGCAGAGATGATTGGGACGACGAGTATGACGAAGGAAAAGTTAAAAAGGTCAAAAAACATCATGGTCACTCATCATCGAAAAAATCATCACATGGGAATCAATTTCAAAGATTACAAGATCGTCGTAATCATGACAAGGTAGGGAAGGTTTTTTTTTTAATTTATATTTGTACACGATATCCCATCAGTCTAAAATATTACAAACTTACATTATCACAATATTTTATAAGTTATATGTTGTAAACATTATGGATAATGGAATCAATCAATGAATAATTTTGTCAATGGTGTAATTAGTAAATGAGTTAAACAGTCAATGCATAAATAAACGATCCGTATCTTGTACTGGACGAGTGGATGCACCAAAATGAGTTCACGTATTTGGCAGCCAACTACAAGGACATTCTCGATTTCTTTGCTCTTCCAAACTGTTAAAATATCTAATTATATTTAGAAATATAGCTGTGATGTGTGTCCTACCGCTATAAGTTGTTGAACTAGGCCTGTCCATAGACCATGCTTTTACTATTCGATTAATCGTATGCAAAATTGCCGATTAATCCCATTAATCGAATGGCTTAGAATGTAACAATACGTCATAAGAAGGAACAAACAATAGACCATTTCGCAAAAGAGAAAAGAGACTGAGGAGAGCGCAATCAATTCCGACAGCCTTAGTAACAGTTGGAAATCCGGGGAATCCTCTCCTCTGCAGCGTTGGCAGCAAGCCTTGCGAGTCGGTCGTGCAGCTCTACAAATTTGAATGATTTTGTATTTATTTACTATTTCCAAGAGTTATATGGTATTTGTTTACCATGGTAAGTGCTTTCCTAGCATTATTCAGTTGTTTTATCATCATTTCGCCCATTTCTGAGTATACTTAGAGCCATTTTAGTTGACNACAGTCAATGCATAAATAAACGATCCGTATCTTGTACTGGACGAGTGGATGCACCAAAATGAGTTCACGTATTTGGCAGCCAACTACAAGGACATTCTCGATTTCTTTGCTCTTCCAAACTGTTAAAATATCTAATTATATTTAGAAATATAGCTGTGATGTGTGTCCTACCGCTATAAGTTGTTGAACTAGGCCTGTCCATAGACCATGCTTTTACTATTCGATTAATCGTATGCAAAATTGCCGATTAATCCCATTAATCGAATGGCTTAGAATGTAACAATACGTCATAAGAAGGAACAAACAATTGTAGCAATAGAGTAGAGTTCCAGTAATAAAGGGACCATTATAGACAGAATAATGGAATAGTCGATTATTATCTGCATGCCATCGAAGCTATTATTCTGACCTTAATCGATTAATCGATTGATCCTTAGTCGATGGACAGGTCTAGTCAAAACATGATTTCGAAAGTTATTAAATAGCTTAGACAAACAGTTTCATTGAAGATAGCCTCTAAATCCTCGAAAAGTTGGTTTCAATGGCTATTACTTCTGTCTTTGAATTGAATGGCTTGAAAGGAATTTTAGATACTTTGTTATTGAAGTGTTGATTATTTTCAAATTTACAGCGTTTTTCGTAGTAAAAGAAGTCGAGTAAAAAAAAGAAGCAAAATCATCGTAGCTTCCAAAATAATAGAGGAAAATTGTGGCATGTTCAAGGAAAGCATACTTTATTCATGAAAATTTACAATATTATGGGAAGCAGACATCTGTTGCTCTTCCGGTTTACAATTTAGAAATTTTATGACGTCACAACCCCAGAAAATTAAAATATAAAAACGTTGCCATTTTGGAAATAATCAAGATATCAAAAAAGTTCATCGTAAAATTATAGCAAAGCACGTACAGTTCCTTTTGGACCATCCAATTCGTAGAAAGATTTAATATCCATTTGCACCACCTTTTTAAGATGTGGAACCCATGCCCTGTTTAATCGTAGTTGGCTGTCAAAAAGTGAAGTTCATATTGGTGCACCAGGGGTGTCTTGTAATGAGATCATAATTAATCTCCTTCGATTGGTGCAGTTAGAATCTAGTTATTTTCATGTGACGTTGACCATGAGATCTTGATGCTTTCCTTTCACAACGAGTTTATTAATTAAAGCTCTGTATTTTATTTTTTAGGTGAACGATAGATAACTTTGCAACATGAGAAGCAGCAACAAGCTCTTCACGTGAA
The DNA here is from genome assembly GCA_004194415.1 of Aurelia aurita. Taxonomy (NCBI): domain Eukaryota; kingdom Metazoa; phylum Cnidaria; class Scyphozoa; order Semaeostomeae; family Ulmaridae; genus Aurelia; species Aurelia aurita. Next base: position 1,427,701 of record REGM01000010.1, on the reverse strand, counting down.
TTAATCTTATCCAATTAAAGATCATTGGAAAGTCCAGCAAACTCTTCACCTGCACTTTGATATGCAATGTTTAGTTCTATCAATTTGATCTTCAACATGATGGCAGCAGAAAGAAGAATACCCTTACTGAAGGCGTTGGACCACTGAGTGTATTGGAGGAAGAAGTGTTTCGTCTTTTGAGCCTACCATAATATTGGGGAACAAATTGAGTTTTTAAGTATATATCAAACAGAATTATGATGTTTTGCAGTTTTCTTAAATTTGTAAATATAAATGTGTGCTCGAATTTCCAACCGTCCGACCAACGAACACTAACTTCGGGTTTCAGGAAACTCTTAGAGTGTTTTCAAAGTGTCCACATCTTTTATAAAGTACAATTGAGAAGCAATGTGCCTGTCATGGTTTAAATGGAAAAGGAATCTAATTGAAGGCCTATTTTAGCAATCTTCCTAAACATGTTTTCATAAAAAATCGCTCTTAACTCGTACCAGAAAGACCGATTTAAACCAAACAAATTGTCATATCTAAGTTAGCCTTTTTTCTAGGCAGCAGATGTTTCAGAAACAAATTTGTGAAGTTGATTGCAGCCATAGATGGCAAGCGCGTCAGGTTTATTTACTAATCTGGTATATTTCGAAATCTATAGTGTTCTTAATTCCAATTACCTAAGCTTTTGGCAGGCAGAGAATTTCGAGAAAACTTGCAAGAAAATTGTAGCGGTACAAAACTTGAAGAATCAACATTTTATTATTTTTTTGGCACATATGTTCTAAGCATCAAATCTTTAATGATACTGAGGTCCTAATATCGGTGTGTTAGACAACACAAACACATAAGAGGTGGCAGGAGTGTGCCATGGACGTTCAAATGTTGTTATGGTTTACTACTGCTGTATGTCATTTAGGCAAGGACAAATTTTGTAAACAAAAGGACTGGGGGCATCGAAATTATTAGTTTTTAGGCAAGTAAAAGGGAGTCCGTAATAATATTAAATTTGTAAAACCAAAGCCAAATATAAGACAAAGAAGTGTTGCATTTCGTTGTTTCGTGAGGCAAAGAACAAGTGCCTTCAGATGAGAATGTGTTTACGAGCACGGTCAAGGAATATGACAACTCTAAGCAGAAGGATATCGCAAAGATTATCAGTTATTGCATTGGGAACTTTAGTGGATGCATTATTCTGATCAGGCCAGTCTGAAAATCTATTCATTTTAACAATCGTCCTTCCCTTTCGCAAAAGTCATGATTTAACTTTGCGTAATTTTGTATGTTGATATATCCGGACATTTTTTTGGAGATAGACTCCAGCAAGAATTAATAAAAAATAAATATGCGCAATATGAGTCTCTTGGTTTACACAGAATGTAAAATTTTCTTTCGTTGAGAGTGTAATAATGTTTTTTTCGATCAAAGAATGTACTCGCAAAGGATAACAACTTGAATATGGATATACTGATTAAAGTAATTTAATCATAATTTAATCATACGAATGTCTTCATTTATTCGATTACTTTTGTGTTTAATATAACAACGTTCAACAAAAGAACAAACAATACACCATTTCACAGTTCCGAGAAATGTCTACGCGCGCAACTCGAAGTTTTTACGTAGTTGGATACCCGCGCATTTTTGGAAGAAAGCACAATAGGATTTGCAACAACTTTTACGTCATTTTCCTCCCAAAATATGTGCGCATAATTTTCACGGCACTGTCAACTGGTGTGTTCAAGAATGAACAGACCTTTTCGGGAACTATTTTAAATTCGAGGCAAAGGTTGCAAATCCCAGCACAACCAGAATCCTACAGTGCCTATTTTGATGCAAATACGCGTACAAAACGTTTCCATACGCTACTGAGAGCAATGCACGCCATTGGGATTGTGCTCCACCTTATACTAAGGCGAAGGCTGTATAAAAAGGATTGACGTAGTTTTTCAAAAGGTCTATTCTTAAAATCAATAATGTTTGTGAACAATTTATATTTGATAACATCAGCTCCATGCCCACCCTGCGATAAGCACCATTAGCTCTTAACGCACAGGGGCGTAGCAAGGTACCCAATTTGGCTGTCGTGGTTGGAAATAAAAACTGGCAAGGATGTGTCAATCTCACACCAAAATTGCATCAAATTATAATCACGAAGATTTGCAAACTGAAGAATCGGTTTAGGTTACGAAGATAATACTGATGACACCAAATGTGTATCAGTGTTAAATTTTTGTCAGTAGTGAACCACCTTAACCCATTGTGCATGTGTTTTGAATTTATTTTTAGTCTGCAGTGAGCCACCTTATCGCTAATCCACGAATTTTATTCTTTTTAGTAGTGAACCACCTCAAGTGTTGATGCACCTTCTCCGGAGGTATAACACGTGGTGGATCTTCACTTAAGGAGGCTCACTACTAATTAAAAATAAATTCCAGACACGAACACAATAGGCTAAGGTGGTTCACTGCTAATAAAACTTAAACACTGATACACACATGGTGGCCTGATCACATATCCTGTCATGCTGAGTAGCACAAATATCGCATCGGGGCACGTGACCCCTTTTGTACAATGTGTGATTGTGCGGGTAACAGACTCTGGGGAGCAAACTGGCCAAAAAGGAGGAATCCTCGTCCCCAAATCTCTTGTTCCTATACTTTCTTGGTTCACAGTTTGGATCCTCAGCGACGCTTCAGCACTTGGCTTTAAAGGGAATAGACATAGCTATATTGAGTGGTCGCTATAGATAGGCTACGAAAACGCCCACTTACCCATTGTTTCTTCAGCTACACAATGAAACGGCACGTGCCAACAGTATCAAATACAATAGACTATATTTTTAACTTGGCCCGGGCCAGCTTTTAACTATGTCGATTCCCTTTAATGTGACCAGGCCCATTGCCCTTTTCAGGAATTTTAAGAATTTAGGTTCAAAAGATATAGAAATACTTTAATATTTATCGACTCTGAGTCTGAATCTGCGTCCACAATTTCTTTCAAAGCCCTTGCTCAGTATCAGCATATTCATAAAAATTCTCACCACCATTTTCATTCTGACCAGATCTACAAAAAATATTGAATTTAGATAACAAAAATTGAAACTCGTGCAACTGTAAAGAATATTCAGGATCGGAAATATTTTTCCGCCTGATGCTGTTCACAGAAAATTGTCACATTTGGGAAGAAAATGTGTAATTATTGAAATAAGCAAATCAAAAGTCTTGACTCCATTTTCCCGACCTTCAAGATTCTGCTTGTAATTGAAGGCACAAGGTGATGTCAATTCGTCGGTTCAGGCCCTATTTACACCTCGGCGGATGAATGTTTATCCCGGTGATGACGATCTTTCAGGATCTTTGCCGATCTTATTGAATGTTGTAACGATTGTGAAAAGTCGAATGGAATCCAGATGTCGAATGTACAGATAACGACAATGAAGGGTTGCTGGAATAGAACAGGTTCGCTTTCAGCTAGCGCTAACGACCCACGAAGTTGAGGCATACCCCCGTACATTTCGGGGTCAAGTTCCCCCCCCCCCACATGAGTAGAGAATAACTTACTTTGTCAACTCTTCAGTTGTTGCATAGCTGTATACTGCTTTTGATGGGTTTGCATCTGGGGCAGCATAAACATGCTCATCGAAGTCTGCAGTTTCATATTCTGCCTCGTGTTGTACTTCGTCTGAACTAAAAAATAAATAAATAGGGGACTTAGATGCAAGTCTGAAAATAGCCCGAAGTAAGAAACTACGTAAAATAAGACTTTAAAACTAATGTGGCTAGAAATTGACATTCTTCAAAAATGAATATCAACTGGTTTAGGATTTCAACTAAACATAGATGAGAAAACAATCGACGTCGTTCGAACAGTCAATAAAGCCCTCCGCAGTAGCTTCGCAGAAAAAAATGACTGGTGTCAGACTCCTTTGGGACATGGGATTGAGGTTGGAAAACAAAATCGGGACCAAAGCTGACTTCACACTTTAGGCGATTTTGTGGTGCGGCGCGATGAAGTTACATCAATCTAACTTTGTCGCATTGGCAATGCGTCACCGCCGTCGATCCCTGTCATTGTTATCTGAAATGCACAAGAGCGACACTTCCACATGTGAATTCAGCTTAAAAACTACCTTGCTGTAGAGAACATTTCAGAGAGAAAGACAGTCCAAATATATATCGATGTCAGTGTGGCTGAAAATGATCACTTCTCCCTTTTACTACAGCAATTAAGAATATACGAGCGAATTTATTCCAGTCCTTGCAAATACATTTCTGTAGGAATCTATTGAAATATTTTTTTCCCTTCATTTACATTTTGTTCACTCAACTTATCGAACATTCTCAGTTTATGGTCTGATAAACCTGCAAGAATTGTGCTACTGAATGCTCACTTTCAATCAAACATAATAATTTGTTTGACTGATCTTTATTCTTAGGTAAAGCTCCTTTATGATCTAAATGATGCTCCAAAGGAAGAAACAGTGGCCAATTGAATCCAATCGAGTTTGAAGTAGCTTTAGTCTAATCCGATCGGGTTGGATTGGATAGGATTTAGATCGGATTCAAACACCTCTAATGGAAACCCTTCAACGTGAACACACGGAACTGTAGTCTGTCACGTGTAAATGCCCGCGAAATACAAAACTTGAAGAGTTTTCCATAAGTAATTTACGTTTTCGTAAATATTACCTAACATCTAATTTGAGACAGACATAAATTAACTTTGCGATTAATGAACCTAGATTTTCGTTTGATCGATATGAGTTGAGTAAACAGACTGTAACTAATAAACATAACAAGATGGCGTTGTTTCCGTTGCTTTTCATCGTGACGAATGGGTGAATGCCTCATTGTAAACAAATTTGTTGCCTGTTTTTTCTTGCTCTAAAAATCCACATAATGAACATTTTCGTACAAATATAAGATCACTCACCTTTGATAATACGGGTTCTCTATTACCATTTCTGTATTGCTGAAATGGAGTATTTAAATCATGTTTTTAGTGGGTGAAACCTTTCACCTAAGGGGCTAAGGTGCAATTTTTGTGCGCATGCAAAGCAATATGCTGGCTAGGATGCGCTACCGAAAATTTAACCGGGGAGCATTGCATTGTTCTCGTGCAATGCAGCAGATTATTTGCGAAAAGTTACTGCAGCAAACTTGATTTCTTTCCATTTTCTTGGGCAAAATTTTTCATGTTGCAAGTGATATGAAGCATATTTGCACCGTATCCCTTACCCACTTTCTATTGGACACGGATCAAAGTTCCCGCGTATGCAATGCTCCAAAATTGCATTGCTTACGCAAGCGAAACTTTAAACCGTGGCCCCTGACCTTATTAAGTAGTGGCTGTGGCCAATAAGATTGCTATTAAAGTGAATCAACGGAGCTAAGTGGAGATCATCTATAAATAGGACAAAGAAAACTCCTTAGCATTAGCACGCTATTGTTCCTCTGGCTAAACAATATCCACTAACGTGTCGAAATCATCAAATACAAATTTGCCTGTTTTTGCTGCTCTAAAGATCCACATAATGAACATTTTCGTACAAATATAAGATCATAAAATCATGAACATCGGTCTCGAATAATTATTATTTCGAACAAATTCTAAGCTACCCTTGTTTTCTTTTAGGGCTTCGTATAGAAATAACATCGGTTGTCTCAAACACAGTTTTCTGGAACAACTGATTATTTCGAACAAAATGTTACTTCTTATCAGAAAAAATCCTTGCTATTTCGAAAATCAGCTGAATTTGAAAGGCTTTTTATCATCGAAATGTTCCGTGTTCAGTTCTATTACTTGGAATGATTTCACGTGGTGCAACCTGTTGGAACATTTAAACAGTAAATCGTCACACAGATGGGGCAATCACAGGGAACTCATTACTCTTTTCTTCCTGGACACTTTTTAACCTCCATGTTGATCAAAAGCAACTACAGCTGTTTCAATTTCATTTCCCTTGAGAAATCAAAAATATTTGGGTTCAACTGTGATCGTAAAATTTCTGTTTGCTGCTCGCATGATACTACGTTGAAAGTGGTACGAAGATTAATCTGATAAACCCTATTTCAGCCTGTGCCAATTTCAGCATGAATCTGAATCAGAGCAAGAAAATGTTAATATAGAGCACCTTTTCATATACATACCGGGTGACCCAAAAAAGTGAAACGGTTTGACAAATCACCAAAATTTGATTATGTTGCCAATCTTAAAATTTCTTTTGGTGCATTTGTGTCAAGGTTAAAATTAATTGTATAGATATCGCAAACTCTACTAGTAACTTAGCGTTTGTGAGAAGTTCAGCTTTTGAGAGGGTCCTGCTTGAGGGAGGTCATAAAATTGCATTTTTGATCCATCCAACCACTCAGTTTGTTCGCCCAAAGATTCTTTTATCATCTAGGATTCAAATTTCATATGAAATCGCAAATAATATATTTTTCTTGAAAATTCACGATTTTGTACAATACTGAAGTTCAAAAGACGGGTTTCAAGCAACGATTGCATCGTCTTTTTCCTTAGAAATTAAACAAAGATAATTCCATAAAATAATTCGATCTTCGATACAAAACAGCAAAAAGAAATTTTTATGATCGGTAACGGTAATTGGTAAAAACAACAACAACAACCAAACTTCTGCATCGTTTAGATTCAAGAATTTGAAAGGAGTCTTCAACTTACGATCCATAATAAGGGTTTTCCGCCTCCATTATAGCTGAGGTTGTATTGTTACCACTGCAATAAAAATGAAAAAGCCCTTCAAGTCTTATGAACAAGGGCGGATTATGTCCAATCGCATCCATTGATTTTGAATGACACTTAATAAATAACACTTAATATCTGACAATAGATATAAACTGATCCTGTCCCGCAAACCAATCGGGTGTCCTAAAAAGAACTTCAAACATTTGAAATTTTGTTTTACAGAGAATACTTGATAACTCGGACTGAATCAAAGGTTGGTTGATCGCGAAAAGGCTGAATATATTTTGTGATTTTTGTTCTATTTTTCTGAGCATCGGAAATATTTGAAAAATTTAATGTACAACAAATCCGCTACTTCGAAATTCGCAAAAAGAGGCCTGAAACATTCATTCAAAAATATAAAGAATCTCCTCACTCAAACACATTATCAAACACAAAAATACTCCAGCCTTTCAGGTGTCAACCAAACTTTGATTCATTCCAATTTATCCAGTATTCTCCATATAATGAATTTTCAAACTTATAGTGATCTTTTTGGCGCACCCGATATGTTGTACCAGTTGTCGCAAAAGCCTAAGGTAACAAATTTGAAAAATTCTGATGCCAAATGTTTACCTGAATTACTCAAAAATAATTCTTATTTTGCTACTATCGATAGTATGATTGTCAGCAAACCTCTATTTCCCTCTCAAGGCAAAGCCAGATCCGCCATTTTTGTAGAGGTGAAATTGATGGAAAACTCTAAAGAACGAAAACGCTCGATATCCCCAGCATATTTCCTTGCTGCTTTTATTGAAAAGAACTGAGAGAACTTTCTTAAGAAATTCTAAAACTGTTCTCAATTGGAGAAATGAATGGTCCACCACCGGGAGTTCAACCTAGACTTACGACGTGATTCCTTGTATTCGTTCAATATTTATAACCTGATTTTTTTATTTTCTCTCCAATTCAATGAGCGATACTGAGACTTATGTAATGAGTATAAGTTCAACCAGGGATTTTCTTTTCAAAAATCCTCGCGATTTATCTACTGAATCTGTTAGCTTTTTTGGGACAGCAGGTAGCTTAACTTTGACACACTGATGTACATGACCTTATTTTACATGGAGACCGTTATGAGCCCTATGCTCCTGATGATAAAGTGAACAATTCCAAAGTAATTAAATATGTACGCTACAAAGGCCTTTTTAGAAAGGTTACCTTCAAGGAAATTGTACCAAAGAGATCCCAAAAGTTGTCAATTTACATCAATCTGAATGAGATCTCTCTAATTTCAAATGACCTTTGAATGAAGAAAATGCTTGAAATTTTAAATGTCTAAAAACAATAAAGAAAAAGCTCTTCTAGTTTTGACCAGCTTCAGATATGTAATAGGCACCTTACCTTTCATAATAAGGATTATTCCATTCAATTGCTTTCGCTTCTTCATGGCTAAAAAATAAGTGTAATGATAGCGTTAAATAGCTGAACAATTTGCTAGAAGATACCGGGTGAGTCAGAAAAAACGCACGCCGTTTGAAATGCTACTGCTCTGTAGATTTCAAAGCAATAATATATCTAAATTTCTAGCAATATAATTATTAATTCATACCAACTATTTACAAGTACAGCTGTAACAAAAAATATACAAATATCCAAATTCTAGCTATTTACAAATACGGCAGCTATATTTATCGCCAGTCCAGTGCTTAATAGCTGTTTTGAAAGCTGCTATTTTCTTCATTATTTTGGCAATGCTTGGGGTAGTGCTCTTTTCTGGTCATTTTAGGTGTTCCAAGGAAGGCTTCCTCTAAAGGATAATGACTCTATTCCAAATCGTCCTCTTCGCGTCTTTAAAGGCTCTTGTTCAACCAGCAGCCTTTGTGTGTAGATTTCTATTGAGGCAGAGCACGCAAAGGACCATGGTTGGATGACAGCCTTTAAATCCGATTTTTATAATGGATATTCTCGTGAAGGTCCCTTCGAAAAACTTCGAAAAACATCGAATCACGATCAAATTTCCCCAATATTTCTACCTTACAGCAATGAATTGAACATTTTTTAGCAAGACTTATCCTCTTGGAAAAATGAAAAATTCATCCCCATTAAAGTAACAAGATTAGTCAAAGGGATTTCATCCTCCAAAGGGGATATTACGTGCTAGCATAGGTAATAGACCATTTCGCAATTGGAGAAAGGGACTGAGGAGAGCGCGGCCAATCCTGCCAGCCTTGGCAACAAGTAGGAAATGTGGGGAATCCACTGCTGTCAGGCAGGAACACCGACAAAATCTGATCATCAATTTCAGCCTTTTTTGAGACTTTTGAAGGAAACTTCTCAAGAAAATCTCATATAACTCTGAAAAGGAGAGGCCAATTTAAGCCAGGTAAATTTTCAAATCTGGTTGAACACATCTGCTATTAAACAAGACATTTACCAATATTACTGCTTGGATATTCAGGGAACATGTTTTGTTTCAAATGCCATGCGCTCTTTCTTTACCCACCCTGTATACCTTAAAATTCTTACTTATGAACAATGTGTCACACTGTGAAAGCAATGAAATTGGACAACCATTCTAATACTATTTATGTCATTTATCTTGCAATTATGTATGCCTTTTTAACTCTTATCGTTCCGATTTTATATTCAGCAAGCCCTGAATACATTTCCATGAACAAGAAATGAAAAAGTCTACGCTTGAGTTTAAGAAATATGAAAAGTGAATTTCATGCAGTTCCTTTTATCCTCACTCTTGCAAATGAATATGGTCTTTCCTATCAAACTATCAAGCTAGAGTTACCCAGTGGAATTTTACTGGACCAATAAGTTTCAAGGACCAAAACTGTCTGCACTCGAATTCTATAGAAAGAAAAAGTCACCACAATCAAATCAGAAAACTTGGTTTTTCCGATAATCTTCGTTTTGAACTTTTGAAGCAGGAAAAAAATCAAAGCTTCTAGCTTTTCTCTTGGGCTGATGGGGGCTTCTCCCCCCCCCCTTCGGATCTCTTCTGTGGCACAGTGGCAGAAATCCCAAGAAATCCCCCCCCCAGTGTTTTGAAAACTGCTGAGATGCAAGTTGGAAATTCCTCCGCAGCGTCATAACAAATTCAGTAGATAAAGGTGGGGCTGCAAATCATCACAAGTGCGGTGAGTAATGCAAACAGCGATTTGCAGTTAAACACCTAACCGATTTAGTGTGTTTTGTAGTGTCTGTGTTTGAGATGTTCCTATGTTGTAAATATGTCTTCTCATGTTGTCAATATCGATGAACATCTATTAAATTTACCAAAGAGCGTGTCAGCGTGTCCATGGTTGTTTTAAAAACTCTAGTCCCCGGGACGTGGCGGAAAATGTGACGGAAGTGCAGATAAAGGACGTTTTAGCAGAGAAATACGAGCGGAACGTAAAGCGGCCTAAAGTAAATATGGTGAACGAAGAGTAGTTTTTTTACGGGGAAGCAAGGAGGATGAGAGGGTTGTGCATGTCTCTAAGACCACGTTTACACTCTACCGTACCGGGGGAGGGGGGACTATGTATGTTTTGGGTACTGGAGACGTGCCATCGGGAGGGGTATCGTTTTCACGAGTTTTGGTTTAAGAAACGGTATTGATTTCATGATTTGGTATAAAGAAAGGCATCGATTTTCAAGATTTCGGTATATAAAGAACAAATATATATGCCCTTTTTGAAAAATTGGTATGAGGTCAGTTGTACAATTTTGGAAAATTGGTACAAGGATCGGGTACGTTTTTGAAGCTTGGGTGACACATCCCCAACACAAATCTTGTGAAATGCCCCCCCCCCCCCGTGGTACCGGTACAGTTTTGACCCGCTACAAAATGCTTATGGTTCAAGAGCGTTTACACTGCTGCAGAGCAAAATTTTCCCAAGATAGGAGGAACAAAAGTGTTATGGATTAGAAAGAACAGTGCAAACGGGAGTCTGATCCGTTACACTTTTGTCACGGATCCAAAGTTGTACCGGTACATTGTAAACGGGGCCTAAGACCACGTTTACACTGTACCGGTACAGTTTTTATCCGTTAAAAAGTTGCAACGGTTCAAAAAAATAAATTTTTCTGCAGATATAAGGAGCAAAGGTGTTACGGAATAGCAGGAGCAGTGTAAACGGTAGGCTGATCCGTTACACTTATGTTATGGATCCAAAGTTGTACCGGTACATTGTAAACGGGGTCTTTAAATCTGTCTGAAATTAGCTGTCACCAAAAAATGTCCGTGTATAAAAACAATTGAAGTGTTTTGCATGAGTAACTTTGCGTTATCGCAAATCTCACGTGGCATCTTCTTTCTACCCCTCTTCATTTGCCATGCTTACATTAGGCTGCGCTGTGTTTTGTCGACTTTCTCCGGTAAAGCGCCTTTCATCTCCATTTCATTGAATCCCGGACTAGAGTTTTTAAACAACTCAGGACAAGCTCTTCTGTAAATTTAGGTGTTTTGCCAATTTTTTCAATTTCCAACATGAAAACACCACCTCTCGAACACTCACCATAAAACACACACCAACTTGGACAACTCAGCCAGGTGTTTAACTACAAATTCTTGTTGGCACTGCGCGCTAAACTGGCGATGAAGCAATTATGGAAAAAGCCCTCTAATCTTTTAGTAATATTTTAGAGAGACCTAATATTAGTACAGTATGAGCGATTAATAAAATAAGGAGTACTGCACTTACGAAGCATCTGGCACGGAATACATCACTGAAGCATCAGGTACGTACCTAAATAAGAAAGGTACGTGAATATGAAAACTGAACTATATAAATTGATTATCAGCACTAAGCCTGGTTTCCATTAAACCACAAGTATCGCAAAGGGTCCCAGGACACCGATGCTTTGATTCAATATTTATTTATCTTGCTTTAATTGTTGTTGTCTTCTTTGTTTTGTTTTACCGGTCTTTGTCTTTCAGCTACTGAACTTGACATAACTACCCTGGGGACAAGGTTGCTCAGTTTGGACATTCAAATCTAACTCCCTTGTATTCCTGTGTGTTAATGCGCCTTCGCAGAACAAAACGTTTTAAACCAAAGACCTTTTCTTCTGCGAAGGTGCACTAACACACAGGAATAAAAGGGAGGTCATTCATTTTATCATTCATTTTAAATTCTTTAACCACGGTTACCCCGTCAGTCAAGAAAGACTGCTTTTCAGGGGGCTGTGCATAAAATCTTACAAAAATTAAGTCATGTAAAGTAAAACCTTATTCTAATTACAATAATAAATAAAAGATAAATAGGTAACAAAACAAATTATTTTAAAGCGTCTTTAAATGCTTTGAAAGAGGATGCCTGCTTGACTTCCCAATCCAAAAGGAAACTCCAGCACCACGATATGAGAATGCTCGCTGACCATTACATGTTTTCATTAGTAGGACTTGGAGATCTGTTGCGGTGTTTCTCAAATTTTTCATACTGCATGTCGAAATTTTTGTAAACAATTCTGACAGGTAATCTGGAGCAAGGTCATTTATCGATTTGTAAACCATGCAAGCTGTTTCAATTTTTATCATATCCGCTACAGTAGGCCAATTTAGACTTTTTATCAAGGCACTAGCAGAAGAATCATAACTGCTGTTGGTCACAATTCTAGCTGCACGGTTTTAAAGTTTCTGCAGCATCTGCAACCTGGTCCCCCCATAGTTAGATTCGAATGTCCAAACTGAGCAATTATGTCAAGTTTTAGCTGAAAGACCAAGACAGGGAAAACAAAACAAAGAAGATAACAACAATTAAAAGAAGGTAAATAAATATTTAATCAAAACATCGGTGTCCTGACACCCTTGGTATATCTAGCTAATTCATCTAATGTCAATAAACCTAGTGACTGTCTTTGGTACGATTTTAATCAAACTCAAGCAGTGTTTGTGAGATAATTAAACAGGAAACCGTTGCTTCATCCCAAGTAGGTCTCTGTCTGCTTTGCTTAACAATACTTGCACGTTGGCCAAGGCTTAAAGTTGCAAAGTTTACAATATAAATTTTCAATAATTCACTCACGGTTTTTGCATGTCTGTCATTTCTACCAACGGCATTGTACTGCAAAGATTAAGAATGCTATTTACAATTTTCACGGTTACATATCACTGTTAGACTGTTTTAACAACAAAAAGGGGACGTCTTTGCAACTGTGGATGCATAAATGCATAAAATTTCTTTGGAGCATCCCCAGTTTCCAGCTTTTCACTTCAAAAAAAGCCGCTAGACGAGAGACAAACTTCTTGAAAATAGTCTGCGTTCTCGCGTTTCAATTGGTTATGAACATACCTCCCATACCTACTCTCGTATAGCCCTTCGTTTCCCTTCTCAGCGTTCTATTTTTGCAAGGCGACCTTCAAAAGTACACCTTTGAGGTTGTCAGTTTCAAAGAAGAACGTACGTAAAGTATCCAGAGACTCACAACAATTTTGATGCTGATTTGCTTTGTAATCTACTTCCTCGACCAAAAGAATTATGCTGGCGGCTTCAAGCCTTCTTGCTAAAACTTTTTAACATCAAGGGGCAAAGATGGTTGTGATATGGATAGAAAATTGACATTTTGCAAAAAAATACGAAATAAAGCAGCAAGGATAATAACATATAGCCCGTATGATGCTTCTGCAGCCCCATCGACACAGTACCTTGGGTGCCCAACTATTTGTAATCTCACATGAGGAAAAACAGCTATGGTAACAGGACTAAGTCCTTGAAATCGATCGTCCCAAATTTCTTGGAAAATTTTTCACAAAATGCTCTGAAAATAGCGATCGGATTCCTCTTTGTACAAGAACTGCTGTCAGAGTGCCTTTATGCAGAACGTGCAGCAGCCAAAAAGCTCTTTCGCGTGGAGGAGCCGAACTCAGGAAGAGTCTAGATAGCGATAGCGAAACTAAAACGGCGACTTCCCTCAGAACCTTAAAGGCCTTTAAAAACATCACAATCAACCAATTTAACTTAGGCTTGAATATTATTTGTTGCCATAGTTTATAATCTTGTATTTTGTAGTGATGAAAAGGTAGCCTTTAGGTGACTCACATAGATTATTAAAACCTGTCTGGCTTCGAAGTGCACATTCTAACCAGCCCCTACCATAGAATCGATGGCAAACAAAGATACAAAGCTGATATTAATACAACAGCAATTTGATCATTTGCGAAACTGTGCCAACTAAATTTAGAAAAAAGTAGCAAAATACAAATTTTGTCTATTTTTACAAATTTAACGTATTTTTTCACCAGTAGTGCGTATGAAAACACCTATGAAGGGATACAAACCTGTTTTGACGTGTTCTTTCGTTCTTCGGACCAGTTGGGGCACTAGTGTTTTTAACCAACGAATTTACTCGCCTACGAGACACAGACAGTAAGAATTACTTTTATTCAAAGACTTCAAAGAGTTACTAAACACTGTTAACCCACTTGCAAATGTTGAAAAAATTAAGACACAACGCTAGGACCGTCTCCTGCAATATCTAGTTGATTTTGGCATTGTTGGTGAATGAAGGATCTGCTTGTTTTGAAGCCAACCCTTCAGTCGATTTTCTTGTGCCATAAATTAGCAACCATTTGTCAGATTGACCCAAACAGGTTCCCAAACTGTCAGTTGAAGCCTGTCCGATGCAACTGCATAAAAACAAGACAATTGAAGCGACAGTTCCTCAACAACAATCGCACAAACGGGGCACAATGTTTTGGGACACCCTTTATAATATATAGAAACAATTTGACGAATGCTGCTCCTCAGGTTACTCATTAATAACCGACCTACCGCTTAAAAGCAGACCAAGAGATCTCCAAAAAAAAATTGGACATCGCTTTACGCTATACAGGTATACGTTATTGTAGCAAATGGTACGAAAATAGCCAGATTTAAAAGTATTATACAAAAAGATGGCTTGAATTCATAGACAAATACTGATTTACTCCTGCGAAGCAACATAACATTGCACAGACAACGAACATAATTATTTGACAGTTGCAACCTGCTAGATTTTGTCCGTTTATTTCAAGTTTTGAAATTTAAAAAATTTCAGCCGCAACTCAAAGCAATACTCACGCAAAAAGAATACCTATTGTCGTCAGTACCAATCATGTCCATTATCCAAAACATAAAATTTTAGGTTCCGTGGCTTCAAGTAAAAGAAAGAGATTTGGGCACTGTTGAATCAGAATGAGGCTGGCCCGTTTTTGTGGGCGTATCGAAATGTGTCATAGTTTGTAGCGCTATATAAGTACAAGCAAAAATTATGAAGATACTGGTATATCTACCTACGTCTTTCCGCCTTGTTCTATTGAAGTGAATTACATTCTCTTCGGTGCGGTGTAACCGGGACTGATGAACAATATGGACTGTTTTTCAATCTCGTTTTGAGGTTTAAAGGGTTGTCGACACTAAGGCGTTTAAATTAAGGTTTACGAAACAGAAAATTAATAAGCAGACTGACAATACGGAAAACGATGTTTCACGCGACTTTTGATGCAAGGAGACAGATCTTTGAAGAAATAAATGAATTCAACAAAGTGAAAGCAAGGGACTCGGTTATCGAATTTATAACAAACCTTCGTTTTATGATGACGATCACAACCACAATGAAAATGACAGCTACAGCTCCTAATGCACTACCAATTGCATACATGGTAGTGTTTGAAGAAGCACTCATTCCCTTTTTTCCAGCAACGGCTGTTTCGTCTGTTTTTGCTTTTGTCGTCACAGTTGACTGCACTGGTTTACTTGACTTATCTTTCGTTTTGCTTGCCGCTGTAGTTGATATTTTTGAAATGGTGGACTTTTTTGTGCTGATTGTTGTAGTTGATTTTTGTTTAGTAGTAATAGTTGTTGTTGTTGTAACAGTGGGGATAGCTGTAAAAACAATTCAATTCATTATCAAGTTTGCATGTGAGATTTGAAGACGTTGCGGCGCAGAGGTGTTGGTAGGTTAGATCAGGATGGTAGGTTAGGTGGTAGGTTAGCCTAGGGGTCAGCACTCTCGCCTTCTGTGAGGAAGGTCGCGAGTTCAAGCTTGGATAGTGGAACCGAACAGATCCGATCCAGCCTTCTGATGTAAAACCTATATGTATCAGTTTGGTAACGGAGCCATTGGTCCGTTTCTGAATCAAGAGGCGATTGTTGCATAAAAATTGTGCAATGTTCTCAAGTAAACACTATGAAATTGACAACAAAAAGGTTCTAAAACAATTTATAACAAATAATAACAATAATGATAATATTTATAATGGCTCCGATAGACTGACTGAGCATCGAAGACCTGATATTGTTATCGTAGAATAAGAACATCAGATCCTTTTGGATGATTACAAAGTTTGTCCAGAGCTATGATTGTGCACTTGGGATATTTGCGTTCTCCGCTCATTTGTCTGTCAAGGTCCCTTACGAAACAAGCAAGCATAAACATGTCTAATCTCTGATTAAATGAATGAAATCTGTTTATCGAAGCTCGAAGCATGCATGCCACAACTGATCCTTAAAGATAGCGTTTTGTTGACATAGTTCAAATCTGCCATCAATAATCTTCGACATTAGTCAATTAATTAGTGCCTAGATGAAAGAGACTGAAATGGATCATTTGTGTTCATGGCCGAAATGGAATGGACGGTACTGCCAGCCAAATGTACAAGCATGTTCGTTCTGAATTCAGCTAAAGCAAAAGTGCATCAATTTTTTTCAGAGTCTAGCGATTATTGTATTAGAGCCTGTTCTGTAAAAGCGAACGAAATGTTAACTATCAATTGCCTCGATCCCGGTATACAGTTCCTTGCATATAAGCCTTTTACCAGAAGCAGTTATTGCTGATTTTGTCCCAATCCAACCTTTCTAATGTACACCAAAATTGCGACCTGCTAGCCATCGAAATGTTTTGTGTCCTGCGTATTGTTAGAATGAAATCTCGCATGAAGCAATGAAACAATGAAACAAACACAAAATGATCGTTAACAATGTTGTTTTCACAACCCGCATTCTTGATAGCGTACACCATGGCGATTGATCAATCTTATGCTGCCAAATCTGTCTGACATGAAATAGACTGGCATCAAATTTCGCGGGAAATGTGTGCATCGTATGCCCTTTCCTTATTTCAACGCTCATTAGCAGAGGTAAAACCTTAATCAATTGCACTATGACCGTAACTGACTTTCTTTCTGACTGACTGACATCGACTCACTTCTTAGATTACAAAGTGGACTCTGTAATCAAAACGCAGGAATGCAAGATCATCAAAATACCAGTGCCAGCAGACCAGAAAATCGAGGATGAGCAGTTTGAAAAGATTGCGGGTTGAAGCTATGAGAAGCTAGAAGAATAAAAATTGTGGAGTGTCACAAGGCTCTTGTCTCGGTCCTCTTATGTTTTTGATCTATATCAATGATTTGCCATTTCCTCTGCAAAATAGTCAAGTTACCATGTATGCTGATAACCATATCGTATTCTTCCAAGAACATCGATGATCTCAATGAAAACATGAACAGAGACTCGAATTGCCTGAAGCAATGGCTTCAAGGTAATAAACTATCTTTAAATGTCATGAAGACTCTAGCTATGGTTGTAGGATCTCGGCCAAATATTAAAAAGATCTCCAACAAAAAAGTAGAATCCCCTTTCTTTGCCCAGGAGACTTACATTGCAAAAGTTACACAATCGCGCTGCCAGAATTGTAGCTAATAGCACTTATGATGCAACCTGCTGATGCCCTGATACAGAAGCTACAGTGGCCGAGTATCGCTGAAATTACCAAACGAGAGACAGCGACCATCGTTTGCAAATCCATGAATTGCACCTATAAAATATTTTTCAAAAACTCTTCACGGGACACTGTCAAATTAAGAGACTCTGAGACCGACTTACGCGTCCCTCTTATGAAAACGACCAATGGGCAGAAATCATTCTCATATCGTTGTGCACACCTTTGGAACAATCTTGAACCTAAGGTCATGCAAGCACCCTCTCTATATGCTTTTATGAGTATGTCCACAATGTATTTATTTCTAGATTTTAGTTTTGTAATTAGGTTATTTATTTTTTAGTTTTATATGTATTAAATTGTAAAATGTAAATTTTTGACAAGGCCCCCTGAAAAGCAGCCTTAGCTGACAGGGTTACCGTGGTTAAAGAATATAAAATCCAATCAAATAAAAAAGAATGTATGTGTGAGCTCAGGTTTTACTGGTTGTAATCGGGGCCATTGGGCTCGGTTCCTAAAAACTGACAATGTTTCTAGAAATCATGGGTATACCTAGGGTATACCAACAACTCATGAAATGCAAAAATCAGCAATATTAGGTTCAGCAAGAATAATCAGGAAGGTTTCAGGTATCTGAGGCTGCTGGTCGTGGGACTTTACCATCCAGCTGGACAACAAAATTCAAGCCAGGAGACCTGATTTAGTCATTTTAAACAAGAAGGAAAAGAAATTTCACATAATAGATGCAGTGATTCCTTGAGACGACAAATTCATAGCAAGAGAGAGAAAATAGAGAAGTTCGATATGAATAGAGGAGAGAGCTTGAAAGATTGTGGAAAGTTGAAATAAAAATTGTTCCCATCGTTCTGGGTGCACTTGGAACAGTCACGAGAAACTTGAATAGACACCTGAAATGTAGCAATTCAATTGATACAGAAGTCGCCTCGACTTGGTCTGCAAGAATTTTAAGAAGAATACTCGAAGTCTATGGTCATAGGCTGTGACTTGATCTCGATGTATGAACGAACCAATACAAATAGGAGAACATTAGGATTGTGATAATCAGCAAATACTAATAAGTGATATTTATACAGGTTAACATGTTCAGAACAATTTTCTGGAATGCTTCAAGGATCTGTTGAAATAACAATTAAAGTTAAAGTTAAAGTCAAATAAACAATAATAGAATAGCAACCCACCGGGTGAGCAAAAAAACAATCTCAGTTTGAAAGGCCACTGCTCCTTGAATATCAAGGCAATATTATTGGCAAATATGTTAATATTATTCAAGGCAATACTATTCAATAGTGGATGTGTTCAAATTTACTTGTCTGAAATCGGTCACTCTGTTCTGAACTTATGAGCGATTTTCTGGAGAAAGCCCCTTCAAGAAACCTTCTAAAATGCCCTAAAATCATGATCAAATTTCCCAGATATTTATGCATTACAGCAATGACTTGTATATGCTTAGCAACATGTTATTCCTTTGGAAGGAAGATAGTGTCATCTCCAGGAGAATAACAAAATTATTTCGGGTGATTACAACCCCCCAAGAGGATAATACGTGCTAAGACGCGTTTAAGTCATTGCTGTGAGGCAGAAATATTAGAATAATTTGATCGTGAGCTTGAGACGTTGAAACCTTCTCGATAAAATCCCGCATAATTTCAGAACAGAGTGGCAGATTTGAGTCAGCTGAATCTTAAAATTCATTTGGACATCTTTTACTAATAAATAATATCTTTGCTAATATCATCTTCTCGATATCCAGGGAGCAATGGCCTTTCAAATGGGGATTGTTTTTTTTACTCACTCGGTACAAAGATGTCAAACGATTTGATTACATTGTGTATGAAATGAAGGTAAAGTAGTTACAATGATGTCGCAGATTTTAATTGCTGTTTTAAAGGGGAATTTTCATCCCGAGTTATGAATGTATTTGGATACATATGAAAATACGAAATTACAGCAAACTTCAACTGAATTGAAAGACTCACCATTGAAACACACAACATTTCCAATAGTTATATCTTTATATTCGCCATAACCACCCGTGTCACCAGTGCGGAGAGATGTCAATGGAAGATCACTTTTCTCTGTAACCAAACCGTAATCGAATCTTAATACATTGTCATTTTCATCACAGTTACATTGAACAGCTTTTGAAGAACATGAATTGGTAATTCCGCAAGCACATCCCGTTCCATTAGAAGGACCACCGGCCCAGTAGCTCATTCGTTGGTTTATCCTATTGATTAGCCATGAGTAATCTCCGGTCAAAGAAGGAATACTTTTAATCATTGAATCATAACAACTGACATTGACTGTCTGAAAGCATCTGTCGGATCTATCAATAACTTTAGCAATACCGCTTATGTTCTGCATATATTCAAGAGTCTTTGTGTAGCTTCCACGTGCTTCATGCTTAGAAACATGAAACTGCTTGTCGCCATCTTGATGTGTAATGATAGTTAAGATGCCATCCTGTCGTCGTTCACAAATTACAACAACAGTTTCAGATTCCATTTGAAGGAGATAATGACTCCTAATATTTCTATTGGCCAACAGGGCTTCACTGCATGACCTGTACTTCAGGCCTAGAGAAAAAATGTTGCAAGAAATCAGAAAACCATTGAAAACCAACTGAACGAAGATTGTTAGAAAAGAAGACATCGAACTTTTGTTAAACTTTTTTGTTTTAAACAATATGAACGTCTGTGCAGATTTCGAGGAGGGGATAGTCTACAGACCATATATGCTCCAGATTCAAAACTGTAAACAAGTCCTACCTTGGAAATTTTATTGCAAAAACCAGGCCTAGCAATCTCACTGCCCTTGGTAATATCATGGAACATCGTATGCTCTTTATGATTTTAAAACAATTTATGTAAGTTTTTGCCTTTTTCAAACTAATTAGCCTCTTCTAAAGGGTGCGGCAAATTGTGCAATTTCCGTTGCAGAGGAAACGAACTTCCAAATCTACTTAAAATGATCGTTTGAAGCCATGTTCTTGCTCGCCTGGCGGATTTTTACAGTTTTAAAGCTGAACTCGATTTACTATGAAGTATCTAATAAGGGTACACGATCAGGCAAAGGGGGTCTCCGTGATCACCAGAGCGGAAAACAGAGTAACCTTAATTACTGATCTTAGGAAACAAGACGAGGCTACTCTCCAGTACAGAATAGACAGAATCCGAATGAACTGGGGTGGGTGGAACAGTTCTGTAATCAGATGAAACCCACAAGTTGCTTTGACCGTAAGGCTTATCCAAAACAAGTTAAGAGTCATAAAAACCATAAATATCAAATATCAAAATGAAAAATACAGTTCGAGTTACATTTCAGAAAATATGATTTCACATTGTTCACACTTCAAGAAGCTCGAAATAAATAAAACGAGGTCTGGAATAAGGATGCCCTAGTTTTCCAAGAGATTAATAAATGAAGGGGAACATCTATTCCAGACTCGGGAGCAAAGGATATCTCTCCCTCTACAAACTGAATATCTGATTACTGCAAAAAGTAGTTGCATACAAACCTACAACGGCAAAAATAAGCACTTTAAATCCATTTCCTTGGAACAAAGCATCACTCTGAAATTTGAATGTTGTGTTTCCATTGAGTAGTATATATTTCGCAGTTTTTGAACATAGTTTATATTGTCTTTTTTTAGATGGAAAACCGTCTTTGTAGATTGCAAGATAATCATCCTCACAGATTGTATCAATGTAATCTAAATCCATTTCATTTATAGAGATAACCACGACTGTTGAATTGCTGGCTAGGAAATTCCATTGGCAGTTCGAGTAAGCAGGATACGGTCCAGTTCCAAAATTTGGAGATGTTATTTCTCTTCTTTGGCCATTTGATAATAAATATGTTCCACCACAAGCTATAAAAATTAACAAATACATTTGCATAAAAATGTCCCTTGTTCCACAGGAGGCCCAACATATAGTGGTAAGGGGGCCTTCGCATACATTCTAAAAGTATGAATTGTCAAGATCTTATTTTACCGAATCTCTTCTTGAAAGTACTTACATATGAAGTTTTCTTGCCTATGTTTCACATGACAGTCATTCGTTATGTATAATATAAAGACTATATAGACTAGTGTACAGTTGAAGAGGGCACAACTATTCAAAGAAAGCAGGCATCAATGTGGTCTTTGCACTTTTTACTCTTCTTCCAGTGCTGACTAGTTTCGGCCACTAGACCATCTTCAGATCAACAATAAAGACTACATATAATATGTATATCGATTGGATGTCGAAGGCCGACATACTTCTGCCATCCCTAGAATCGTTAGGTCTTCTCTACTGGAAGCTCTGGTTTGGGTCTAACAGGAAATTTTACACTTGCTGATTTATTGCTCTGCAACCAAGAATCCGAAAATTATCAGAAAAATAACAAAATTTAATTCATTCAGTGAGGGTTAACATAAAAATAGCTTTGGGGTCATTTGAAAAAACTCTTGGCGTCAGAATTTTTCAAACTTGTATACAGTTTTTTGGGACACCCGGTAGGATCGAGGATAGTGTTTCTCAGAATGTCAATCTGCTGCCTAACATAAATTGTTTTAATTCTGAAGCTGAACAATAAGTGTTTGAATTGCACACAAAAACATAAGAAAATTGCATTTCCAGAGGCTAAGCTTCTAAATTAGATAGAAACAAGTAATATCCCATCCACACTTATAAGTTAACCAAGCTTAAACTAAACCAGGTTATCAATAATGCTTTCTAATTGGTCAATCCAACAAATCGAATTCATCTGATTGGTTGAAAATTAACCTGGTTTAGATCAAGCTGATTTAACTGTGTCAGTGCGAATGGGGTATTATTTAGATAGAGTCACAAGATATAATAAAATTGTTACTTTTATAAAAAGGAGCTATCTATTGATGACGTCATCGATTTTCTCCTTCATGTGACCGTAACTCGAAATAAGATATTGCAATTAAAAAAACGCCATCCTTCACCATTCTTGGGGTTCTTTTCAAGTATCAAAACTCTCTAAAAGGTTTAGTGGCACTTTTAAGAACCTGGGAAAAACTGACCCTACAGATCTATCAGTCAATACACACACACACACACACAGGCAGATTTTGTAGTGATGGCATCAATTGCTTTTGATCGACACACCTTTTGAAAGCGATTAGCGATAGAAGGCAAAAGAAATTTTCTCAAGCGACATCAAATCAAGCAAAGCCGCAAAGGATGCCCAGAAACTAGTAGGGCCAAGTGTCACGTTGTGCACGCGAAAAAAAAACGTTTTTAGGCAAAGTTATGAGTTTATATCAAAGAAGAAAGATAGATCTAAACATCCGCCTGCCTCGCTGATTTTATTGATTTAAATCAGAAGCTGAGCATTAAGTGGTTATTTACAGCATAAATGTACGAAAATTGTAATTCCTATTCTGCAGCTTCTGAATCAGATAAATAAAATCAGCGAGGCAGATGTTTAGACATTTTCCCTCTTTTGGTATAAACCCATGACTTCTCTTAGATATGCATTTTCGCATGCACAATGCGACAGTTGGCCTTCCTGTGTCTGCGATCGCTAATAACTTTGAGATGGTGTGTAAATCAATTGCAACTGTAGCTACGAAATCTGCTCTTCTTACACACACATACATACCACATCCCTTCAGTACACAGCGCTTGTTTAAAATCTGGCCCATTTGATGCTATGAGTTTATTAGGGATATGGAACACTTGTAGTGGATATGCTCGATAATACCATAAAATACCATTATTAGGGAGGTAATAATTGTCATTCTTATCTATTTTTACAAGGAGGCGTTTATTTGGGACCAGGTGTCTATTCGACGGAATACGGTATATATTCTGTCTTGGGCCGCGTATGACATTACATTTTAGCATTTAAACATCCTACCAATTTGTGAAGGTAATAATAATAATAATAATACTCTACATAAAGTGCTAGGCACCGGGTAGTGTCAACAAATACACGTTTTCATGCATATTGCTGACTTAAAGGCTTTTTTCTTCAGTAGAAGAACTGGCGGCTGCCTACACACGCCATCCGAAATCGATATGCATTTTCTCTTACTTTCTGTGAAGGTAAGAGAAACTTAATCGAAATTGTTTGTACAAAAAGACTAAAACGATACCTTCTGTGACATTCAATAAGAATCCACTGTACTGCCTACTGTGATCACTTTTAAAATAGATTTCCATATCTCCTGTGACAGAGGGGTTCTTTATGGGCGATCGACAAATTCGATCCAGCTTGTTTTGCTGTTGGCGAAATCCTTGGTAAATATCGACGAAATCACAAGTGCAGCCCGCTCTGCAAGTTTCAAGACTCATTTGCTTGACTCCAATATCAATTCTCGTTCTGCTGTCAGCAAGAAAAACCCATCGACAATTTGATTCAGAGGGGTAGTTTCCACTGCTATCTTCTGGAGACTTTATAACAATGCTATGGCCTGGTAAAAACTGGAACAGTCCACCACAACCTGCGTTGAAAAAAATCACAAAACAAATATAAGTGATCAGAATGAAATTTTTCCCTATGCAAAAGAGATAAAATTATACCCTGGAAGACATAATTGCCTCGAAATGAATGTTCTGAGAGGTCAGGGACGGGGATGAATCTCAGAAAAACTAGACCGGGATGCATAACTTTGCTTTTGAAACAGTATACCTAAAAATGCAAGAAAAAATTTCTGATAAAATACCATTCACAACTATAACTCAGAATCAATGGTAACATCAAGAATTTCAACTTGGTCGGTCACTTTAAAGAACTTTATCAGGTAATAATTGACGTAGCCACTTTAGACATAGAAACGTGACCCAAAATTTTCAACAATCTGCAAACTTGCAGATCGAAGATTCGTAAGAGACAAAACGAGAGCAAATACAGTACACTAACTTGAAACTACTTTAAACTTGAAACTAGCCAATCAGAGAGAGAGAGAGAGAGCCCACTATAGTATTCATACAATTTTCCTTTGTTCGATTCAAAAGGCACAATGAAAGATCTTAGATTTTTTAGCTGTCGTTGCAAAGAGTCGTTTTGTAATAAGTCATTAATAAAGATGTTAATGAAAAGGAACACATTTTTACTCATTGTTTTGCGCTCTTTATCTAACTTGCTAGGTATAACTTTCAAACGGGGAATGTTTTGTTGCACTCACCAGTATTGAACAGGTAGCAAATCCAAATCAATATGAATTTAGATAGGATTTAATTTTTCAATTGGACATTTCGGACAAACAATTAAAAATTGCTATTGTCAAGGTTTTGCTTAAAAAGCTGTGTTTACATTACTTCTGTCGGCCACGTACTATGGTTTATTTGACAGATTTTCTGATCTTTTGAGTTGTTACTTTATTTTTGTTAAATGAAACAAAAGTATCATGCAGAAAAAGTTTACCTTTATTGCTTGAGTAAAACCAGATCTGGATCTCTTTCAATTGAGATACAGTCATTTTAAAATAAAGAAGAGCCGTGTCTTGAAACTTGAACACAGAATGTAGATCACCATTTGAACTTCTGCACAGACTTGAATTTCGATGAAAAATATTCGCTTGTTCTGACCATATCTCAGCTGTACCTTCATTACAAATTTGTTTTCCATGCTTCAGTACGAAGAAAAGCTGATCTTTACTTTCCTTTGGCTTGAGAACAAGCAAAGCTTCGACTAGATTGGTATCATTGAGGGATACGTCTTGATATGTTTGATTTCCTTTGCCATTGATGGTTAGATATGAGTTCGAGAAACCTACGAAGTAAAGTTGAAATAACAGCACGGGCAATATGAAGATAGAAATGTGTAGGCCTAAAGCCTTACATAGCCTTAAAATCAACATACCTTCGGTCCTTTGTTGGCTTTAAAGTAATATTTATATCAATCTAATGTTAAAACCATGGTTGTCATTCTTTTGCGTTGACCGCTCTCGAATTCTAATCGAAATTGCCAGCTTCGCTGCAACTGCAAACCGGCATGTGCGCTTAGACCCAAATAATAAATGCGCCTCCCTCGTTCCCTCCTGGAGGCGCATTTATTGTTTGGCCTAAAGAACATGCCGTAGCCGTTTTGCAGTTCCAGCGAAGCTGGCAATTTCGATTAGGATTCGAGAGCGGTCGACGCCGGTCAACGCAAAAGAATGACAACCATGGTTTAACATTAGATTGACATAAAAAATACTTTAAAGCCAACAAAGGACTGAAGGTATGTTGACTTTAAGGCTATGTAAGGCTTTGTGGGGTGAGTGGCCGAGCGGCTTATACAGTTTTCATCAGGTGACTGAAGTTAAGCTTGGTCGAGTGGGGTCCAACTCCGGATGGGTGACCTCAGAGGCCTGACCCGAGGACTGACCTCGCAACTCACTTCGCCGTCCTTCGGAAGGGACGCTAAACTAGGGGTCCCATGCCTGGATGCGGCATGCATAGTGGGCCTAAATTAGCTTTAAGTAGCTAGAAAATCCTGACAGCCCACTTAAAACAAATAACTGACTGACTGACTGACTGACTGACTGACTGACTGACTGACTGACTGACTGACTGACTGACTGACTGACTGACTGACTGACAAATTTCTATCTTCATATTGCCCTTGATTACAGATAAAGATATGACGGTGATTATTATTATTATGATTCATGATTATGTTCATTAATATTATCAAAAGATGCGTCGATGCAATGAAACATCAGCTTATTTTACTAATAGGATGGCAAAAACAGCATTTCCAGATTTACGAACTGAATTGCAGCAAATGAATAACAGGAAGCCTGATTTATTGGAGATAAAGTCGAACAAAAAGAATGTGAGATCGTAGAAATAGCTGAATGCTTCGATTTGAACATGTCAGAATCGTACAAAAGTAAAGATAAGAAATACCAAGAGCTGAAAACATATTGGATCTGAATGGGATAAGAACAAATATCAGAATACTGTGCTTTGGATCGCTTGGAAGTGTTCATGAAGATGTAAGGAAGAACTTAAGAAGATTAGGACTTTCTAGTGAGGAGGCAAATTATACGAAAAAAATGGTGCAATATTTCTAATATGATATCTGGAAACATAATATGGCATAACGGATGCAAAGGAATTCACGGAGAGAATGAAATTTGATTTTATAACTATAATCGACAAGCATTTGACTTTGAGACATGTTAGCTAGCTCTCGTTTGTCAAATCAAATCAGAATTTATCATCATAAAATCATTTATAGTTGGTCTTTTTATGTAAACCTAAAATGCTAGTTAATCGCTAAAGTATGTTTTTTATGAGAACCAAAATGTGTAATTGTGGACTACTGCCCTCGCTGTTCGAACTGAATTAAACCAAGTGTGATGGCAAGGAAAACTTTGAAAATTGTTGTTAATTTCAGTGATATTAAAGCACAATATTTACATTTTCTGGTAGTAACATCATTATTGTTTATCTAGACGAACCGTATAGCCCGTTTCACTTTGGCTGTAGTCCACATAACAATTGGATATCTTAACATGATCTCTTGAAAAATTGTATCGCCTTTTTCGTAATAAAACACGGATTAGCTGGACGAAGATTCGCAGCATAGTCAATAGTGATAATTAGTATTCATTGAATTCCGATTCAGAAGGGGAGGGGAGCACAAACTGTGAAACACGCGGAGATATGCCGTACTTGGGGGCTTTGCTTTAGAACAAAATTCTATAACACAGTTTAATTTTTGGCACAAATTTGAAAATTCCATGATGAAATAAAATGAATTCAGTAATGACTATTTTGAAATAATTGTTCAGATGGTCAAGTCTGCCTAACAGAGAACTCTCCGAAAACACTAGGTAAGAAATGGTATTCCAAGTGCCTTTTGCTCTCCAAGGTATTCCAAGTGCCTCTTGATCAAATAATATGATAATGAAAGTGTTTAAACTGTGGAAACTCTACAAAGATTACACAATTTTCCATTTTTTATGTATCAGGACTTAACCAATAACGCATTACCTTCTGTTGAAGGAAAACAGACTGCATACAATCTTTTGGAAGAGAACCAGTTTTCCGAATGTACAGTTACGGCAAAATGATCATTTGTTGGAAGATTGAAGATCGGTGTCTGTTGACTTTGAGCTTTACATTCTCTTATTTCTTGGTAGCTATCCCAGTTGATCTGGTTCCATGAACGCATCGATAAATATTGTTTAGTATTTGAGCACAACTTTGGCTTTACCAAATCCACTTCTAGTTCAAAATGCGATGCAATGACACTTAAACTCTTGGCCTGATGGAATTCAAAGAACCACACACAATGAATAATTTCGCTTCTTGGCACCAACGATGAATCATAAGATACAGGGACACCATACGATGAATCGTTGAATATACCACCGCAATCTACGAAATAGAAAAAACCGTAAGATAACCGGTCAACTAATAACAGTATACATATAGTACATTACAAAACATAGTATACAATATACTAGTATATATACAGTATGTTCTAAAAGCAGCATATATACCGGGTAACCAAAACAACAGTGGCGTATGAAAAACCACCAAAAATTGTTCAAGTATAACTGATCTTGAAAATTATCTTTGTGTGATTGTTTCAAGTAGCAGACTAGATTAAATTAGATTAGGTTAGATTAGATCAGATAAGATTAGACTAGACTAGACTAGACTAGACTAGATTAGATTAGATTAGATTAGATAGTTGATGGTAGTTTTATTCCTATGGGGTATCTGTAAGACCAATATTCAATAGAACCTCGATTCTAAGCTGAAAATTGAAAGATTACTTCTAGATTATTTTCGATAAATCTTATACATCTTGTACGCTTTTGGTAGATTCTTGCGCATTGTTGGGGTCTATCTTATCCACTCTCGTTCCCCGCCAGCTACTTTTATTTAAGCACAATTTACCCTTGATTTCACCTGCCTAGGCCCAAACGATCTAAAAATAAACACAAACCAGCAAGAACAAAACACAGCGTAAACAGCCTAGGAGAGCTGCTGCAATAGACGCTGATTGGAGAAGACAAGTGTTGGATCATCTAGACTGATCCAAGGGGGGAGTGTGTTAGATTCGCAACCCCTGCGGAGGATAGTAGATAATTTTAGTATCGTGACCTTTGAACTATTTGTATTGACTCTCGTTTAGTTAATTGTTTTAAGTAGAGGGCAGATAGATCGATAGCTTGGAGACGAAAGATAAAATAATGGAAAGACCGATAGAGATGGATAGAGTTGAAAGTTTTGCGTAAGATAGAAGCGATAGAGATTGGATAGTGTTCGTGTTTTAGGTTTTAGTGGTCGGGGAAGTCGTTTTTGTAGGTTATTTGGACTTTTGGGTAGGTTTTAGGCTGTTTACGCTGTGTTTTGTTCTTGCTGGTTTGTGTTTATTTTTAGATCGTTTGGGCCTAGGCAGGTGAAATCAAGGGTAAATTGTGCTTAAATAAAAGTAGCTGGCGGGGAACGAGAGTGGATAAGATAGACCCCAACA
>REGM01000010.1:1384087-1395749 GCA_004194415.1 Aurelia aurita | reverse complement strand
TTCTCCTTATTTTAAACTATGCGTAGGCATTCTACCTTGTCTGGGGAAGTAAGAAAAATTGATTGAAAAATGAAGTTCGACTGGGAGACTCAAGTTCAGGTAGGACTGTATCCTAAACAAAGGTTTGAAATTTAAGCGAGATTAAAAGTACTTTTTCTCTTGAAAAACATTAGCAATCAAAAATTGCATCGGCAGAAAGTTTCAAAATTTACTGAAGATTGATGTAAACACAATAAACAGTTCAAAAGTTGGATAACCACTGTCAGCTCGAGCGATATAGGGGGAGAGGTTTTTCCCACAGCTTCCCCTATTGACATGACGTCATGCCAGTCAGTGCTAAAAAATGGAGCTCGCTGATTGGTCGAGGCCAGAAATGTCAACAAATGCGCTGATTGGTCGAAAACGAAATCTGCCCTTGCTCCCCAACACGCATTGTCTGCCGTTTGTATTATTTGCGAGACGATCGGAAGTTTTCTTGTAAATCAAATTTCCGTGTGATATTGTAGCATGCCGAAAAATGTGCAAATCGCAAAAATAAATAAAAAAGAAGCTGGATTGAAGCTTGCAAACTAATAATTATTAATAAGGCATATTTCTTAACAACATTTGATCATCTTCCCAGTACCGACAGCAGGTTAGAAAATTAAAGATAGCTTTTCTTATTGAATTTTTGTGATTTTGCAGACCTGTCAATCTTTGTAGATCAAGGAATTATCAAGCTCCGTATAGTTGAAGGGCTAACGAAACATTTCTTATTCGTGTTTCGGGTCGTTATTGAGAAGAAATATTCGTTGGGTTATTTTCTAGTTTCCCGACCTTTTACGAGGATAGAATTGATTTTACAAAAAATTCTCTTCTTGTTTCTCTTCTGTACCATTCCACGGTATGAATTGAAGCACGTAGGGGGGGGGCAGGGGGCTCTATCCCTCCCAATAATTTTTAAAACAATGGTGCAACGTCACAAGTATAAATTTGATGTATCGTTCTTATTGTTTTAAAACAAAAGCCCCTCCCCAATCTGCAACTTCTTCCTACGGCCCTGAATAATCAAAATGCAAACCACTGAAAGTTGGGTCAGATCACTCACGTTTTGATGAAGATTCCACAAATACTGCCAATGATATTCCTCTGTCACCAAAAACACTTCCACTATCATGCAATTCAATCTCGATTGTACCATTGATTCGAATGCCTGACAACCTTCTGTCTCCACAATATCGATCTAACGTTGTGGAAGATCGACTATCCGCATCGTATGTTTTTATCAATGCATAATTTCCGCTACACCCAGATCCAGATGGCGGGCTTTGGGCTGTGGTATTTATAAAAAGAAGGTTCAACAAATAGTTCTTTGCATTAGAGAACTTCCACAAGCACGATGTTTTGCCTGAAGTTTTCGAAAAAGTCAATAAATGAACTTCACCAAATTTTCCATTTGTACCATATTTTGGTTCTTTTGCTGTTATTTCAATTGGACAACCAGATGCCTTGCAACAAGCTACGATACAAGATACAAGTCGTTAACAATTTCACAATTGACCTTCTTCTTACAAATAGCATTACACAACGGGAACGTTTGCTGAAGATGTCAGATCAGAAAAATCTTGAAAATAAACCCTGAAACCCTGAAACCCTGAAAAATAAAATAAACGAATCCCTGATCCATTGGTGGGTGAGCTTTCTCTTTCATTGCGAGATGCATTTGGGCGCATGGTAAAAGTTTCCAGCTGTGTCATCTTTAGTGCAATCGTCTATCGTATTCACTGTAGAGTAGTTTCTTTTAGCGTAAAGTAGGGTACAATGTTTGTAATGTAATTGAATTGGTTTATAAAAATAAAAAAATTATCAGAAAAAAAAGATGCAAGGATGGTGTCAGTGCAGTTATTTCCCAATATACACTCAGAACGCATGTTAAATGTTTGCATAGTTAATGAAAACGCCCAAACAAGCCCAAGAAGCAGTGCATAACCGATGCTGGAAACTCTGTTTTTGATGACCAGGAGACCACGTGATTCCATTATAGGTATAACGCTATTATCAAGTTTGTAAACATTGCCTATTAACATTTTGCAATTAAATTTTGATGGAAAAGCTTCAGATGATTTCATTTCAATATTTATTTGAAATACAGTAATAATAACACCAAATTTATAAAGGTCATCAGACTCAGGTACTGAAACATGCTATCACTCTGGGAACTTCTTAAAAGTATAAACGTAAAAAAAGGAAAAAAGTACATACGTTCATAAAAATCTTAAAAGTTAAAAATTAGCAAGGTTTATCAGTTAACATGTTCCCTTAAAGGTAATCTAAGCATATAAAAGTGGCTAAATCCACTTGCGGTCAAATTCTAGCCTGCCAGACATCAGTATTTCCTGTTGACGTAGATCAGTTACCCAAATATGGCTCGGCACGTGTCACGGCCTATTGTATTTGCATGGCTATTTTTACAAAAGACTTATATATGCTTAGATTCCCTTTAATTTAGTTTTAAAACGTAATAATGATGTTTCCATTTTCAGTTCGTTCGGCAGTCTGTTGAAAAACAAAGCCCCCTGGAATTGGATGCTTTTCCTGCAGGCTTCAAGTTTTGTCTTCGGAAGTGTCAAGTTTGGTCTTGGAGTCTCTCGATGTAAACAAACAGCCGTCGCACGATGTCTTGTTAGAAATTGACCAAAAACTTAATATGGATATCTCTACTCAAGAAATCCTAAGCACTTGTAACACACTTAAACGAAATAAGGCTGTAGGCTTTGATAACGTTTGTAATGAAATAATAAAACTGTTCGGCAACTTAAAATTAAGCACTCAAATATTGCGATTACTCTTCAACAAAATCTTTGGTAGCTACCATGAAACTTGGAAAACTGGACTTGTCAAACCAATTCATAAAAATGGTAATAAACTTAATCCACAAAATTATAGAGGTATAACTCTAACATCATGCCCGAGTAAATTATTTAATCAATTACTAGCAACACGTCTTAACACAATTTTGAAACACATATGATTTTCCCAGATAATTTGATGGGCTTCAGACAAGGGATGAGAACAGTAAATAACCTGTTTGTTCTGAAAACACTTGTTGATAAGTCCTTTGAGCAAACAGACAAAATGTATTGTTGTTTCGTTGACTTTTCAAAAGCCTTTGATAGAGTATGGAGAGAAGCATGTTAGTGCAAAAGTTATTATATTACATGGCCGGTGGAGAAGAAAAATTCTTGAAAAAAAATCTGCTTACCCCGTATAAAATTACTGCAAAAAACCAACTGCCCCGTCACCTTTTCCTTAAAAAATGTATCTGCCCCGTATTCGTGAGCATTAGATGTTATATAGTACTATAGTACGACAGATGAATTTGCTAATGACCATTACAAAATCCATTTTTGTTCTTACAAGTCTATGTCAACAAAATATTGACTTTGAAGAAGACAAGATGTGACTGATTTTTGCAGACAATTGACATGGACATTCTACATCATTTTATATACATGTCATCAATAATTTCTCATCTTGCATGATTTGCAATTTTGTCTCCAAAATGAACAATTTTATGTTTCAAACTGCACCTTGAGCTCATAAAAAAGTTACTGCCCCGTACTTATTTGTCCAATAAAAAGTGTTGACCCCGTTCTGCATAAGCTAAAAAAAAGTAGTTGCCCTGTTGCGTTTTGCACCGGCCATGTTATAAAATAAATTTTGCACTGTCCCTTATTCAAAGTAAAATATTATGGCGTTGAAGGAAAAATATATGAAACCATTCGTAATTTGTATGCAAACACACATAGCAAGATAATTGTTGATGAAAACTTAGGACCAAGCTTTCCAATCAACATAAGAATGAAACAAGGTGCCCCCTTAGCTCATTTCTATTTAACGTCGATATGATCCCTTTGTGTTCAGAGTTANAAAAAAATCTGCTTACCCCGTATAAAATTACTGCAAAAAACCAACTGCCCCGTCACCTTTTCCTTAAAAAATGTATCTGCCCCGTATTCGTGAGCATTAGATGTTATATAGTACTATAGTACGACAGATGAATTTGCTAATGACCATTACAAAATCCATTTTTGTTCTTACAAGTCTATGTCAACAAAATATTGACTTTGAAGAAGACAAGATGTGACTGATTTTTGCAGACAATTGACATGGACATTCTACATCATTTTATATACATGTCATCAATAATTTCTCATCTTGCATGATTTGCAATTTTGTCTCCAAAATGAACAATTTTATGTTTCAAACTGCACCTTGAGCTCATAAAAAAGTTACTGCCCCGTACTTATTTGTCCAATAAAAAGTGTTGACCCCGTTCTGCATAAGCTAAAAAAAAGTAGTTGCCCTGTTGCGTTTTGCACCGGCCATGTTATAAAATAAATTTTGCACTGTCCCTTATTCAAAGTAAAATATTATGGCGTTGAAGGAAAAATATATGAAACCATTCGTAATTTGTATGCAAACACACATAGCAAGATAATTGTTGATGAAAACTTAGGACCAAGCTTTCCAATCAACATAAGAATGAAACAAGGTGCCCCCTTAGCTCATTTCTATTTAACGTCGATATGATCCCTTTGTGTTCAGAGTTAAATGATAATAAAAAAGTGGATGCCCCAACTCTGGATAACATAACAGTCCCAAGCCTATTCTGGGCTGATGATATTGTACTTATGTCAAAAAGTGAAAATGGACTAAGACAGAGCTCAAAAATAGTTGAAGATTATGCGTCCAGATGGAAAATGAAAATCAATACAGATAAAACAAAAATTTAATATTTAATAAACGAGGGAAAGTAGAAACATCCAAATCTTTCAAACTTGGTGATGAATCTATACAAAAGTGCAAGAATTTTAAGTACCTTGGATTTCTCCTTGATTGCAATGGAAACTTTGGCAATACGATGGAAGACCTTGCAAAAAGGGGTAAGAGAGCCCTTTACAATATATATAAACTGTCAACCCATAGCTATATTCCCATAAGAACAATAATAGGTGTTTTCAATGCCACTATTAAACCAATTTTGTGATATGGAGCAGAAATGTGGGAATATCGAGCAAAATTTGACAGTTAGATTGAAAATGTTCAAGTTTCTTTTTCAAAATATATTTTAAGTTTACACCGAAAGACAACTAATGTAGCAGCCACAGGTGAATTAGGGATATATCCTCTAAAAATAGACATGCAAACAGATGCAGTTAAATTCCACAATTGTCTGAGTCAGTCTCAAAATAAGTTATTAACCACAGCCCTAAAAATCCAGGAAAGAAACTTAAACAAAAAATCATGGTTTTCTGATATTGCAAATGTTAAAATAAGCTGCAACTTTGACAATAATAAACTCGACCTGCCAAGCTTTAATGCCGATTCTACTGAGCGAAAACTTATCTGTAAGCGCAATAATAGGTGCATTAAAACACATGTTAAAAGTTTTTATAACATTTGTATAATAACGAGTGGCTGCAAAAAGTAAATACAACAAATAAATTAAGTTTCTACAAAATTTTTAAGGAGAAACCATTTCTAAACTCATACCTTACTTCAATTAAGTCAAGAATACATAGGTCAGCACTCACAAATATCCTTAATAGTTCCCATAAACTTCGCATTGAGACAGGTAGATATCAAAAAATAGATTGTGACCAAACATTTTTGATTGCACAGATAACAAAAAAATTAGAGAAGAATATTTTGAAAAGCTAGGTATAAAACGCACTACCTATCAAACTGCCACTACTTCCGTAAAAATTAAAATCATAAATGATTTGCTAAGTATATCTGACGAGGGAAAAACAGTACAAATTCTTGCAAAATTTGTTTATCTGTCTGAGTCTAACAGAAAAATAGTACTTGAGAAACAAAATTCATAAAATATGTTCCATATTATCGTTATTATATTACAGAAAAAGTTGTATCTCATGTTGCTATATGCATTATGTTATTTTTATTTTTATTTTAGATTTAGTAGATTTATATGTAAAATATAATCTACCAGTCCTGTAATAGGAGATGAAAATATTGAAATTGAAATTGAAATAGTAAACTGCATCACGTCTGGTTCTTCTTCCATGATTAACTTTTTCAAAATAAGCTTTAAATATATTCAGTTCCAATCCATTACCACATTGGTATAAGAATAGTGCTGTTTTCTGTATTGCATTTAGGCCAGCATATACCCTGCTTAAATGTCCCTGAATGAATAAATGTAATTCCTTGCCATGCTTGTCTTACACCCCCCAGTAACGACCCCGCCGGGCATTAAAAAGACAGCGGGGAAAATTCCCCAATTATAAATTCTAGGTTGGGATCACAAAAATCACGGCGTGGAAGAGCGAAATTTCGGCGGGGAAACAAATTTTCTTGGCGGGTCATCATTTCACCTTGGCGGGGAAGAGTTTCAGCGGGGTCGTTACTGGGGGGTGTTTGTCTTCATTTGATTAGTATCTTTCCTCTCCTGTGGGTTCGCTGTCTGGCTTTGCTTGGTTTCGTTTGCTATACACCTAAGTTTCAAACGGTTACCGTGCTCTGAATGTTATGACCTGAGAACTAGTTCCCAGGACGATGCAACCTTCTAAAGACCTATTTTCAGGATGAGTCGTTAGAAGGCTGCGTCGTGCTGGGAACTAGGTCTCAGGCCATAAACTTCCAGAGCGCGGTAAGAGTTTGAATATGGAAATATGATTCGAAACTTAGGCCATAACAAAGGAAACCAAGGCAACCCAGACAGCAAACCCACAGGAGAGGAAAGATACTATGAAATGAAGACAAGCAAGGTAATGAAACACATTTGTTCATTCAGGCACATTTAGGCCGGGTATTGCGGACACGATCGACACAAATCGTGTCCACAATACCCATGGAAAAATCTAAAAAAGTATACCCTGCCTTAGCAATCAACTAAAATACTAAAATAATATACCCTGTTTTTGAGTAGAATCTTGAAAAGGTGTATCCTGATCAGTGACGCGACCCTGTATCCAAAGAATATTGACTACCCCCCAACGGGGGGGGGGGGGTTGGCTTGGCTGACAAAGTATCAATTGGTTCAATGGTTGTTTGATTGATTGATTAATGGCTTTTGAAAGGCTTCTATTGTTCGTTTACTCATGCAACCATCAGGTGACTCAAAGTGCAGGGGGATTATATTTCAGATGAATGCTAGACTGGCTTCAAGTCTATTCCGTGGGTGGATAAAAATGCACACTACCTCGGTACAAACAAGGCCAAAAAACCATGGGTCGTAAAATACCATTGATGAAGTTATTTCGTACAAGAGGGGGCATTTAGGAGTTGTAAAATCCGATAATCCGAGAAATTGTTTCAACGAAGTCAGCTGACACATTTCAATTGACTGGCTCAGAATGTTTCACCGGC
The DNA here is from genome assembly GCA_004194415.1 of Aurelia aurita. Taxonomy (NCBI): domain Eukaryota; kingdom Metazoa; phylum Cnidaria; class Scyphozoa; order Semaeostomeae; family Ulmaridae; genus Aurelia; species Aurelia aurita. Next base: position 1,388,375 of record REGM01000010.1, on the reverse strand, counting down.
CATATGGAGGACTATAAGGGGGTCCTAGTGGGTGTGGCCTGAAAAATGAGGGTGTGGTGAAGAGAAAATTTCGTTGCAATCAGCGGCATGGCTAGTGCACATTAAATGTAGGGTATTAAAATGAGGGGGTCTGGGGGCGAAGCCCCAAGCAAAATTTTTGAGGACAAGCCTTCTACTTTGGCTTAGAACACTTCTACAAATCCCTTGTTTGCCAGTGCTAAAATAGAATTTTGACCATTTTGTAACAGATTTTTTATAAATTAGCATCCCACATCACTTTCTTCATTAAAAGAATATACTGCTACATTTTCCCAAAGTTGAACGAAGGCTCGTGCTGCAGATTATAACTAATCGACTTTTAAATCCCCAAATCAGCAGGAAAATTTTTTTCTTTGTCCATTCATGTCGAGTCTTTTGAAAAATTGATCGATGTTTTGTTATCGTTTTCAGTGTTTTCGAGACTGAAAATATTAAGAAATTCGATTACAGCTCAAGATAAAGAATACTAAAAATTTTACAAAAATCCTTGAATCTAATTATGAATTTTAGCTAAAATTAAGTCATAAATCTTCAAAACCAGTCCAGTGAACGATTTATCGTGGTCTGTCAAAAGTGGATAGTTTTTTTTTGTTGGCCAACGCGGAATACCGGTTGTCCCAAATAAAAGGTAACATATTTCATTAGGGCTAGCGATGCCAATTTAGCTCCAATCAATTCGCAATAACTTTTAAGTTAATCCTGAAAAGTTAACTTGAACATAGGTACCACGTTTATTGGTGCTTCCAAAAGTTGAAATATTATTCTTTAAAGTTCAAATTTGACTTCACCTCCAAACCACAGCTTTCCCGTTTTGGACTAAGCAAATTCCTGAAGCACATTGAAAATAAAGACAAATTAAGAAATGCAATATAGGTGAACTCTAGAAATTACTATATAAGATGATCTTATTATTATTCAAATTTTATCAAGGCTATTATTGATTTATTCACTGTTCTTCAAGAATTTGCTCAGGCTAAAGCCCCAAAGCTCTGGTTTGGAGGTGAAGGCAAACTTAAACTTTCAAGATTAATACTTCAACTTTGGAAGCACAAAAATCAACCAGCAAGGTATCTCTGTTCAAGTTAACTTTCCAGGATTTGTTTAAAACTTATTGTGAATTGATTGGAGCAAAATTCGAATTGCTAACCCTGATCAAATCTGTTACCTTTTATTTGGGACAACCGGTAGTATTTCGTAAACGAGTTTTTAAAACCTTCCACTGTCAGAAGGATCTTTCGCTATTGACTCACTTGAGTGACTGGCAATGTCATAAGACTTTGTACACCAAGTATTGAGTGGCATAGGTCCTCTCGTGGCGTCGATATTTTGACAGAAGCCTTAAAGCACACGCTTCATTTACCTACTTTACTAACAAGGAGCGATCTTAACCCATTTCTTCCCAGGGTATAAAATACCAGCCAGAAAACTGCACCAATGAAATAAGTAACAGGCCTCTTGCAACTGACCATGAAAAGAAACGTTTTTTTCTAATTTATTAATTTTCATACAAATAACTGCTATGTTCCCATTGGGAACAATGGGAAGATTTGTAGACATGTTCATAACATAAAATTTTGCATAAAGGAGTAATTTTGCAGCGTTAATATGAAAGTAACTCAAAAGCTAAAGCAAGAATCCCAAATACAAGCAGAAGATATCAATTATGTATGAAATCCATTAAAACAGATTGNGGGAGTGACGATCAGCCCAACACAGCAACAGCAACTGGTAGATTTCAGAGAACACCCAGGCCTTCGGACATGTGCCTTGGATGTGGGAATCGCGGCCACTGGAGGAGAAACTGCCCTCATGGAAACACAAGCGCCTTTGGAAGGGCAAACACTAACTTTAGACCAAGCTAAGTATTCTTGTGATTCCTATTTCAATTTTGACCAAATATCCGAATATGATGAAAATAGGTTGAACAATCTGGGGAAAATATCAGTTAACCCATTTCTTCCCAGGGTATAAAATACCAGCCAGAAAACTGCACCAATGAAATAAGTAACAGGCCTCTTGCAACTGACCATGAAAAGAAACGTTTTTTTCTAATTTATTAATTTTCATACAAATAACTGCTATGTTCCCATTGGGAACAATGGGAAGATTTGTAGACATGTTCATAACATAAAATTTTGCATAAAGGAGTAATTTTGCAGCGTTAATATGAAAGTAACTCAAAAGCTAAAGCAAGAATCCCAAATACAAGCAGAAGATATCAATTATGTATGAAATCCATTAAAACAGATTGCACTTTGATGTAAAAGAACGTCACAAACAGAACATTTCATTCGAGTGTTTTTTTGACAAAATCTGCAACGGCCTTGCTTTTCGGCAGGCTCAGGAATATGATTCCCCGACTGAAAACGTGGCACTACACTGTATTTACGCTTTCCAGCAGCATGATGAGAATATGTAGTTGGCAATTCTGGGACGGCATTCTGAACAATGGAGCGAAGAAATTCAACTTGACTTGTTTTATCATGCCCCAAAGCAACATATGCTCGAAATGCAGCAACTTGTAGAAGTCGTAGCAAGTTTACCATAGGCATCCAATACCACTTTTTTCCACCGATGCATGGCCGTAGATTATTCAAGAAGCCATCTAATATATCTACTCCTCCCATGTGACCATTGTAGCCAGCTATCATAGCTGGCTGTTGAACTTGGATTTTTTCCTTTTGCCCCTTTTTTCTTCTGTGAGCCTGGCATGGCGGCTCTGACGAAAAGTTATTTGAAGCAATGGTAACAACTTTATTGTCATGGTAACGTGACACGCACAGCTCCTTCGTGCTTTTTGTCTCATATGATCCACGATCTTGCTTTTCCATATCCTTTATTGATACTATTGGGCAATCTTGAAGGCGATTGCTTCGGAGAGTCCCAGTTGCTTTTATCTTCCTGTCTCTGAGACTTTCGAGTAATGGGAGGGAGCAAAATAGATTATCAAAGTACAGGAAATGTTGCTCTGGTTTTTCTAGACACTGCACAAGTTTGTTGACTACCCGTGCGCCAAGAGGACTGCCGTCTGCTGCTTCAGCTTTACCTTGATAGGGCTCAACATGAAACGGAAAGCCATCATCTCCAGCAAGAACCCACATTTGGAAGCCAAAGCGAATAGGTTTTTCCCGATGGTACATCTTGCAGCTGTGGTGGCCATAGTAGGGCACTATTTGCTCATCAATGGAGAGATGGCTTTTGAAGATACCAAAATATTTCAGCTTCTCGTTGACTAGATCTATCAATGGTCGAAGTTTCGCCCACTTATCTGTTAGATCTAGCTTACTGTTGTCACAGGTATGGATGTAACGTTTTATCTTTTCAAATCGATTTCTAGGCATTAGTTTTGCAATAAGTGGACAAGATACGTCTTCTTCTTTTGACCAATAATAGCGATATGATGGTCTTTCGTTGTAGCATGAGATGGTCAAAATAAGAAGAAATTTCCAGAAATCTTCTTTCGTGAATTCGAATTCATGATCGTTGTGTACTTCCAAGGCGTACCTCTTTGTTTCTCTTATGATCAAGCGTTCTATTTCTTCATCAAAAAATAGTTTGAATATATCTAAAGGTGACTTTGCGACCAGTTGAGGGTGTTGGTCTAGCAGATTTGGGATTACAGGGGCACTTTCCATTTCTGTGAATAATAAATCAGAGTTTCCCCATTTTCTCTGCGGCCTGTTTTTTGCCTTCTTTGGTGCCTTTGCACCTTTCTTCATTTCCCCAACAGTCTCTGTGCTCTCAGCTCCTTTGTGTGTCTTCCTTTTTCTTGCAGCTGAGCTTCCAGCAATCTCAAGGGTGCCACTTACATCGTTTGGAAGTACTGAATCTTCCCCTCCAACCTCAATCTCTTCTTCGTCAGTGACTTCCCCAGGATCAGGTGGTATAATCACGATAGTGTCCATCTCACCACTCTCCTCGTCGCTCTCCATGACTGCTTCGAGGGCTTCTTCAAGTGTAAGAAACTTCTTCATTGCATTCTCTTTTTTCTGAGACATGTTTTGTTGCAGAAATTTTCGAACACGGAATAATTCGAAATTGAAATAAAATAAACCCTTCTCCTAAATTATTGCTTTCTCTGTAGGTCCAGTGTAGCTGTACAGCAGAAACAAGATAACCCTGTGTATTCATTCCTGGAGCCAAAAATAGCACCTTTCTTTCAACTCAATTCTATCTTTCATTCTTGGCATGCCAAAGCAATGACTAAAGCAAAGGAAACTATTTCATCGAAAGACAATTTACGTAAAAA
>REGM01000010.1:1348089-1372312 GCA_004194415.1 Aurelia aurita | reverse complement strand
CAAACGCACTTTTGCTTGTCTTAGTGCGATAACGTGCTGATCAATCACACTAATGAGCGTGACTTTCTTTCTTTCTTTCTTTCTTTCTGACTGCCTGACCTCAAGCCCCTTCTTAGATTACAAAGTACTTTGTAATAAAAAAGGAAACATATTTCGATTTTTGCGATTTCTTACTTCTTAGGATTTATTGTCGCTATTTTCTGTGGCAAGTTTTCATTACAATACTTGAATTGGCGCTGGTATATTATCACCACAGAGACATTACCTATGGCTATTTGTGCTTTGCTTCTAATCTTACTACCTGAGTCTCCGAGGTATCTCTATGCTGCTGGCCGTAAAGAAGAGGCAATAAAATCATTGGAAAGGATTGCTGAACTCAACAGGGTGACGACAAGAGAAATTCGGAGAAAGATAAGAAGCCGAAATAGAGAGGAGGATTCGACAGATCGTTTACAAGATACCAGGATAACAAATACGAATAATGAATCTTTGACGACATTTGAAATAGCCAAACGTGTGTTCGTCATTTCCTTTGTTTAAATTCACCTTAAGTCTCGCAGCTGCAAGCTTGATGTATGTCTCAATGCAATTTGATCTTGGGGACTCATCTCCTAATTGTGGTGATTGTGGAATAAAGCTGAGGTATGTATACATATTTGCATGCAGTGCTGGGCTAGTCATTGGCGCAATGCTGACTTTCATTGCCAGTTGGAAAGTCTCTAGAAAGCAGTTTTTTCGATTCTTTCAGTTCTACTTTTCATCTGCTTCATTCCGTTTCATTTCAAGCTTGGCAAAGCTACACAGATGGCTTTATTTGTCACTGGGACTGCTCTCATCTATCTGTGCTCCAATGTAATGAAAGTCTATGCGGCTGAAATTATCCCAACATCGTTCAGATCGGTTGGAATTGGTATCGGGTATGCTGTGGGGAATACTGGAGCAGCTCTTGCAAGCTTTTCGTCCACTTATTTGGTTCATATTTACCCCGATGCACCTATGATTTTCATTCATGTTTCATTAACAATTGCAATCGTAACTTCGATCTTTGCATTAACAGAAACAAGAGACATTCCGCTTACTGACTCGTAAAGGCTAATGGGAAATCTCTTGTGAGAACTTCGTCCACTACTGTGGTCCATATGTACTTGGATGTACCAGTGATCAAAATTCTTGTTGCACTTGCTATTGCAGTTGTAACTTCGACTGTAGCAGTGAGAGAAACTAGAGACATTCCGCTTTCTGATTTGTAAGGATGGTAAGCAAAGGGACATTCCTCACGAGCAGTTCGTCCACTTATTTGGTCCATACTTACTTGGATGCACCAGTGATCATAATTCAAGTTTCACTTGCTATTGCAGTTGTAACTTCGACTATGGCATGACAAAAACTAGAGATATGTCACTTTCTGATTTGTAAGGATGGTAAGCAAAAGAGATATCTTGTGTGCACTTGGTCCACTTATCATATTCCATAGTTACTTGGATGTACCAATTATCATAGTTATGTTTCACTTAATATTGCAGTTGTAACTTCGACTATGGCTTTGATAAAACTCGAGATATGTCGCTTATTGATTTGTAAGGATAGTAAGTAAAAGGGGCATCTCTTGTGAGCACTTTGTCCACTTATTTGGTCAAAATGGGTAAGATAAAAACATCTAAGAGCTTTGGAAATGACAATGTATCTAGCTTCTTTTTGAAGCTAGCCGCTCCATACATTGAAAACTCTTTAGTGTTCACGTTAACACCTCTCTGGAAACTAGCCAATTTCCTGGCTCTTGGAAAATGTTCGAATCACACCAATTTTCAAAAATGGTGAAAGGGCTGAAAGTCAAATTACCGCCCAATCTCAGTTCTTCTCGTCATTTCAAGGCTCTTTTAAAAGCTTGTTTTAACCAGCTGCAGCTGTACCAGTATCTCATTAAGAATTACCTCTATGCCGTAAAGTTTTGTTAACGAAAGCGGAACGAAAGTCGTCACAAGCTGTCACTCTTTTCTTGGATTTAGCCTGTTGTATGCCTTACTTTTCAAAAACCACCAGGAATTCTTAATATTAGATTAATACTTTATCTAATAAAGTATGGCTAACCACTTCAACGTCGCTCATATTTGAGCTCATCTGATTCATGTTTGGTTTGTTGAAACAATAATACATAAAACTGCGGTATCCAAACTAATGAATGAATGAACCAAATCCTCAACAATGAACAACAAATTTACAAAACACCACTTCTGTGGAAACGATTCATTGATGACATATTCATCANCAATTGAAAACGAAACATTACTGAATCTTTTTGACTTTGACAAACCCTCCGTTATTGATTCATTGCCGTCATTTGAAATCACCTCCCGTCTTACCAACTTGCCTAACCTGCAAGATTATGATATTGATGAACACTTGCCTTCTAATATTGATTCTAGTTATCATACTATTCAAGATTTATCTACTTCTGTTACTTCCCCCACTGATCTTTCTTTTTTGCATATGAATATAAGAAGTCTTTCCTGTCATTTTGATGAACTCCATTCCTTGTTAGTTAATCTTAATATTGGTTTTAATGTTGTTGCTGTTTCTGAAACCTGGGATTCATTTGCAAGACCACTGAGCGCAAATGTTAACATTCCTGGATACACATTCCTATCTTCAAAATCTCAAAGTCAAAATGGTGGTGTCGGTCTTTATATTAAAACTTGTTTGGGCCCCGTTCCAAGGCCAGAATTGGACAGTAACAGTGATGAGTATGAGACGGTTTGGGCTGAGATTGAGAATCCTAAAGATAAAAACATTTTGATTTGTTGTGCATATCGTCATCCAAGTACTGAAATTGAACATTTCACTGAGCATCTTCAAAGGTCTTTATCTAATCCATCTGTTGCAAATAAACATGTTTTCATATTAGGTGATTTCAATATCAACCTACTGAATTATGACTCACATACTCCTACATTCGATTTTTTCAGCCTTCTTCTTTCTCAACATTACCTTCCATATATAATCCACCCAACGCGAGTATCTGACCATTCTTCTACCATTATTGATAATATCTTCTCAAATGTATGTAATGTAGATACCAAAAGTGGTAACATTTTGACACAAATTGCAGATCATTTTCCACAGTTTTTAATTGTTAGAAAGGCAGCATTCACAAACAAAACCCTCTCATACTATCAACATGAATATTCAAAATTTGATCAGGAAAAGTTTCTTGCAGATTTTAACAACCTTGACTTTGAGTATTTGAACGAGCGTCAAAATGATGTAAACGCAAAATTTAATAGATTTCTTGCTAGCCTTGATGAGATTGTTAAAAAACATGCTCCATTGAAGAAGCTTACTAGAAATGAACTTAAATTGCGAAATAAGCCGTGGATAAATAACAGAATTAGAAAAATGATGCGTTTAAGGGATAAATTTCTGAAAAAACTCAGGAAAAAATCAGATACAACAACAACACTTTTATATAAACAATTCAGAAACCGAGTTGCAAATGAGCTAAAAGAAAGCAAGACAACTTATTTTCACAATTATTTCAATGTCAATAGCAATAATATGAAGCTCTTGTGGACTGGAATAAAGTCCATTATTAGCATTAAGAACTCTCATGTAAATGTTATCAACAAACTTAAGGATGCAAATGGAAATCTAACAACTGATTCTGCATCTATGGCTAATATCTTTAATAATTTTTTTGTTAATGTAGCTGATGGCGTTACAAAGAGTATACCCAGGTCGCCAAAATCTCCCTTAGATTATCTTGATAAAAATAATCCAAACTCTTTTTTTATATCTCCCGCAGCTCCATATGAAATATCAGATATAATAGACATGTTTAAAACTGGTAAATCAATAGGTCCAAATAGTATACCTATTAAACTTCTAAAAATTCTTTCTCCTCACATTTCTTTCCCCCTGTCTCAAATTATTAATGAGTCATTCCAATCTGGTATCTTTCCTGAAAAAATGCAGCGAGCCAAAGTCATCCCTTTATTTAAGAAAGGGTGTCCTTTGACTACTTCAAACTATAGACCAATATCTCTCTTGTCTGTTTTCAGTAAAGTCACAGAGAAATTAATGTATAAGCGTTTATATAATTTTTTGGAAGTACATAAAATCTTGTATAATCTTCAGTTTGGTTTTCGTGCTAGTCATTCTGTTAATCATGCATTAATCAGTTTGACAGAATCAATCAAGAATTCTTTGGATAACAAAAAATTTGGATGTGGAATCTTTCTTGACCTACAAAAGGCTTTTGATACTGTTAATCATCAGATTCTCCTTAACAAACTTGAACATTATGGCATTCGAGGCACAGCTTTAGCATGGTTTAGCTCCTATCTTAGTAACAGAAGTCAATATGTATCAGTAAATGGTTGCAACTCCAGTCATCTCAATGTTACTTGTGGTGTACCACAGGGCTCTGTCCTTGGTCCACTTCTGTTCCTAATTTATATAAATGATCTTCCTAACTCATCTTCCAAGCTATCTTTCTATCTCTTTGCTGATGATACAAACATATACTTTGAATCAGACAGTATAAAACATCTTCAAAAAGTGGTCAACAAGGAGCTTAGACATGTCAAGAAGTGGCTAGATGCTAACAAACTTGCCTTAAATGTAGATAAAACAAACTTTGTTATTTTTCACTCTGCACAAAATTATTTGAATGAAAGTATCAATATAAAAATTGGCAATCAACATGTAAAACAGGCTAAATATGTCAAATTCCTTGGTCTCCTTTTGGATGAAAATCTAAGTTGGAGGTACCACTTATGTGAACTCTCCAAAAAATTATCAAGAACTTGTGGTATATTCTTCAAAGTAAGGCATCTTCTGCCTACAAATGTTTTAGTCTCTTTATATAACTCTTTATTTTCCTCATTTCTCCAGTATGGAATCATTGTCTGGGGTCTTACTTATGAAGTACATACCAAACCAATATATCTTCTACAAAAGAAAGTTGTTAGAGCTATTGCCTTCAAGAGCTTTACATCTCCATCCACACCAATTTTCTCTGATTTGAAAATTCTTAAATTGTATGATTTGTTTGAGCTAAAGCTGCTCACATTTGTGTATGAATCTTTTAACATGATTTCTCCTGTCTTTTTTCACAATTTTTTTGAAACTTTGTCATCTGTTCATCGGTATGATACACGGCAGGCCTCCAAAGGTGATATTTTTATGACTCAAGAAAACACCTTGCAATATGGTTTAAGATCTGTTAGATATGCAGGTGCCAAATGCTGGAACAACATTCCCTATGTCATCAAACAATCTCCTTCAGTTACAAGCTTTCGCTGGAAACTCAAATTACATATGTTCTCCACAAAATATCATCTTTAACTTTTGTATTGTTTATAGGACCATGATGATGTAACCATGGGCTGTGTTGTGTGGGGTTGTGGGATTGATGGGAGTGGCTGTTATGTGGCCCTCACACTCTTTCTTTTGGGAGGGGGTGAGGGTCGTGTGGCAGTTGTTTTTGTTGGTCCTGGGGCTTCATGCTGAGCAGCCTGTGGCGTGATCACTAAAATAATAGGTTTTTATTACAGGGGGTGCTCTCTCCTCGATTAGTTTATCTACTGAGAGAGCTCCTCCTTTAAGAAATTCTTTCATGCAAATCTCTTAGTTGTGTACCATCATGTATGTATTTTTGTCTTTACCTATTTTGCTGTGTACATTTATATTATATTTAACCTGTTGTTGTTTTGTTAGAATGATTTGTATGTTGGAATTTTAAAATGAAATGAACTGAAACTGAACTGAACTGAACTGTTTCAACAAACCAAACTTACTTTTTATTGGATCAAATTTGTCCCAATATTTTTCTGCCTATCAGTCAAATCTGATTTATATCTTTTTTGGCGATTTCCAAGTATGCTAATATGGATTTCGAATTATCTAAATCTTATGTGAACCACAAAAGTTCTGAGCTTCACTGTCTTCACTGTCAGCAACAATTTATAACCCATTTCTGAACAGAATCAAAGTAAAGTCTGAAAATCATCACCAAGGGGCGTTACTTCATCGAGATTGTTGGAGGGGGGTGCAGAGACCTTTGTCCTGCCAGGAAATAATTTGGTCCTGCCAAAACATTTTCGTATATAGAGTTTCCAATCACATACTTAAAAAACCAAACCTGTTCACCAAAGAATTTTTATTTTCACAAAAGGCATGTTTCTATCATTATAATCAATGTCAAGTTCAACATCAAATTGAATAATAACTTATTTAATTGAGAGTCTTCGCATTTTCTTTTTGACCAGTTCTTTGAAACGTCTTCAAGCTGGTGTCTGTTAAGTCCTTTTCACATGCCAGCAAAATCAAATCATTGAGACATTTGTCCTTCATTCTGGATCTCAACGAATTTTTCATAATTTTCAGCTGGCTAAATGTAAGCTCGTCCTTAGCCACTAACACTTGGTGCTGTCAAAGGAAAGCTGTAGCTTTAGTAGACAGTTGGGAATAATTTTCTGCTTTCAAATGCAAATTTTGCAGCTTCCTGCACGGAGGTTGATGTTGGCTGATTTTGCTACGAGTTAAACATCCTTCGAAAAACAACAAGCTCAGCTAGCAATACATCTGAATCAATTTCAACGCTACGTGGAAAAAGCTGACAATATTTTGGACAGTTTGTGGACAGGTATTATCAGTTGCTTTGTAAGTAGTGGCTGTAGTGCATCTGCTAATGGCTTCACTTTGTGTAAACAAACCTTGATGTTTTCATTGTATTCAACGATCAATGAGTCGAGAACCTCGCGCGTTACGTTTCTGCGAAAGTAGTGGAAGGAGTATGTAGCTGTCGTACGTATTTGAGTACGTATCAATGTGATTAGGCCATTTCTTTCTATTTTATAGGAGGGGGCTACAAGAACTTATGCTCAGACTTAGGAAGGGCTAAATTTTAGTTGCATCAAATTGAGCGGGTCAAGAAATAAACTAAACCCTTTCAGACATACCTTCCACCCAGCCCCCACCATCATTAATGACTAATCCGTCTATTATATCTATTTTAGATCCTTTAGTAAATGAAGTTCCATATCATGGTCCACCTTACTATTCTGAGCTTTACGCTAATATTTGATTTTGAATCCGAGGTAAACTTCTTCTGGCAACTTCTCACAATGATTTCGCAAGTTTGCGAGAAGGTTATTAGAAGAACTCAACCCTTGCCTTGCCGATCTATATATATATATATATATAAGTCGAAACACAGAAATGGCAACAAACTCGTTGAGATTTAAAGGGAATGTAAGCATATATAAGCCTTTGATAAAAATAGCCGTGCAAAGACAATAGACTTTGACACGCGCCGCACCATATTTGGGTAACTCAATTACGTTAACAGGAAATACTGATATCTGATTGGCTAGAAGGTAACCGCAAGTGGCTTGAGTCACTTTTATATGCTTACATTCCCTTTAACGCTTATATTATCTATTTATATGTTATTTCGCGCTACTAGTTTCGTCTGTTCATTTCCTTTCATTTCATTTTCAATTTTTTAGGCATTCTAGGCATGCAGTTCATGGCATGCATGCAGGCATGCTAGTTCATGCAGACTCTTCAGGCTACAGTGGATATATAGACTATATATATATCAGCAAAGAAGGCCCCTTTTCCGTACATCCACCGATTCATCAGGAGACAGCACTCCCCTCTTTTGGTATCTTAACTTGAAAGCTTTATCCTCCTTTTGTCAGTAAACATGTAAACATGTCAATCAAAGTTCAAAGATTGCAGTCAAGTACTGCTTCGGTAATTTAGAGACGTAATGTCACCCACATTCAAAACCAGAAATGTCAGTAAACATCCTGAGACAGCAAAAACCGTCTTCTTTCTTTCAAGTTATTTTAAATTGAAAGCTGCCTCTTCCCTCTGTTAGTAAAAATGTCAGAAATGAAGGAACCGTGCCTGGACTAATACCCCGGTCACGCTTTCAAGCTCAACCCAGCTTAAGTAAAGCACGTTATCAAAAATCTTGTTTCAAGTTATCAATTTGTTGGATTGACCAATTGAGCTCTAATAGACGATTCCGGAAAAAAGATGGCGTTGAGGAGGGGGTTGGGGGCATTTGACCAAGATGCATTGCGTTCTATAATGGAATCAACAGTGATTCTATAGAAATTCGATCATCAAACGTAATGCATCTTGGTAAATGCCCCTCAACACAGCACTTATTTGAGACAATTTCTATTATCATAAGTTTGTTAATTATTCCTGGTCTCCCTGTCTTCAGACACAGCATTGTTTCTTTGGCTATCTNAAGTAATTCTCTGCATACAATTCATTCTTTCCTTTGTTATTTGTATTAATTTCATATCCAATGATATTCATTTTCTGTAATAATGTTTATAAGTCAGGTATTTTGTTTGTATAGTAATATATTTGAATTGTATGTATGGAATTTAAAATAAAACCTGAACTGAACTAAATTACCTCCTCTTAGCTCCGTCAACTAACTTTAAGTAAAGCACGTTATCAAAAATCTTGTTTCAAGTTATCAATTTGTTGGATTGACCAATTGAGCTCTAATAGACGATTCCGGAAAAAAGATGGCGTTGAGGAGGGGGTTGGGGGCATTTGACCAAGATGCATTGCGTTCTATAATGGAATCAACAATGATTCTATAGAAATTCGATCATCAAACGTAATGCATCTTGGTAAATGCCCCTCAACACAGCACTTATTTGAGACAATTTCTATTATCATAAGTTTGTTAATTATTCCTGGTCTCCCTGTCTTCAGACACAGCATTGTTTCTTTGGCTATCTATTGTTCAAGGTGGGTGTGTAACTTCGATTTGAATGGGATACTTTTATTTTTTTACTATTTTTAACCCTTTAAACTAGAACAAAAGAATAAACTGCAAATCCAAAATATCAATTAGACCATTGATCACATTCAAATAGCAGAAATCTACTTACTGTGGGATCTATCGTATTAGCAAAATTAAAATGTAATTTAAGCATTAATTTTAAAAAGGCAGCTAGAATAATGCTTTTCAAACAACAAATTGAACAAAGCAAACTTCTTTTCTAGATACTAAAGTCGTTAAACCTTCAATAAACTTCTGAACTGGAATGTGCCAAATTCATTTACGGCATCTCATCTCCACAGGTTACTGTGCGACTTTTTTCAACGATCTTTTCTAACTAACTAGTAAGAAACATCACTTTCAAACCAGACAAGCAACTTCTGGAAATAAATCCCTTCCAGTAGCCAGAACTAATTACAAATGTAGACTCATAACAAGTCTTTGTGTAAAAATCTGGAACGATATTCCACAGAATTTTAGGACATCTCCTACAAAAAAGATCTTTGGAAACGGTACAAGCAACTATTACTACAGACTTATTAAAATCGAAAACCCATCAGTACTTTTCCGGTGCTATTCTTTATTATTTCTTTTTCCTCCCTCTATCCTCTGCTTGCCTCTATTTTTCTGCATAGTTATATCGTTAATTGTAACCAAAACAGTATTTTCAGTAGTCTTAATAATATTTATTGTATTTACATATATATCAATGTTCTCGTTCTATGAACCATGTCACTGTGAGCATATGGCTCAAAAGCTCTACCAGAGTTCTTTCTACAGGGTGTTTAAAAACATGCAACCACTTTTATTCGAGATTCTTAAAAAATAATGATATTACAATTAATTTGATGCATACCATCGGAAAGCNGTTACTGGTAACCAAAACAGTATTTTCAGTAATCCTAATAAAATTTATTGTATTTACATATATATCAATGTTCTCGTTCTATGAACCATGTCACTGTGAGCATATGGCTCAAAAGCTCTACCAGAGTTCTTTCTACAGGGTGTTTAAAAACATGCAACCACTTTTATTCGAGATTCTTAAAAAATAATGATATTACAATTAATTTGATGCATACCATCGGAAAGCACAATCTATCTTCTTTTCAATGATACTCAGCTTTGGCGGATTAATTGAATTAATTGTCACTTAATTGACGTTTTAGTAAGTCTGGCCTATTTCAGATGCAGGAAAGTGGTACGACATTTACATAGGCAAAAACCCATCTTTGGAAGAGCTTATTATATCATTTTTAATAAATGGATCTCATGGGAATAAGTTATTATGAGTCCTACTGAAGGGCATCACGTCAAGTGCTTCTAGGCCTGAAATCTTTCACAAAATCTGTTTTGTAACTTTTTACGGTAAAAATGGTGTTGATTTTGCTCTTGAAAATAGCCATATTTGAAATTAGCCATACTTACTAAAATATCATTTAAATGTTAAATAATTCCATAAATGCGTCCAAATTACATATCATTGGAAAGACAATAGATTGTGCTATCAGGCGGTATAAGTTACATCTATTCAAACCTTGTTATATGTTGAACATTTTCAATTATAGTAGGGTTGCATTTTTTCTGAAACACCCTGCATATGTCCTCTTCAGGGACTATTGGTTTAGATGCATTACGTAAATTAGATTTCTCGCATTTTCAATGTCTGTAATATTTTAGCATCATATATATTAGTTTATCATGTAGCTTTAGCTGAGAATATTCACGAAATTAAAATTGAAGTTGAAATTTGACAATTTTGCTTTCGTGACCATTGTTTCTAAGACACACGCAATTATCAAATTATTGACTTAGGGCCTGATTACATGAGAGTTTTCAACCCCGGGGTTGAGTTTCAACCCACCTAACCGGGTTGAAATTAATTTGCGATTACATGCGTATTTCCAACCCCGGGTATGAAAAAGCGTGCCATGATGCATGAAACTTTTTTCATACAAATAACAAAGATAACAAAGCAATTCGACCCCGGGGTTGAGATTTATCTATTTAATCGAAAATTGAAATCAACAAAGGAATAAGTGGAGAGGTGGGGTGGAATTTCAACCCAGTCAACCGAGGTGAAACTCAACCCCGGGGTTGAAAACTCTCATGTAATCAGGCCCTTAATCATCTTCAAATATTCCGCTGCATTGAAAGGGAACTACCTTTTGTGGGATGTTGGGTCATGGGAGAAATAGAATTAAATCTATGGATGCAAAAGAAGCAAACCGAAACAAAATTTGAAAATAGACAGTTGAAACAAGTACGATTCTAACCTCCAAGCAGCTGGATTAAAGGTGCACGCCACAAAGTGGGGTGAGTGGCCGAGCGGTTTATACAGTTTTCATCAGGTGGCTGAAGTTAAGTTCGGTCGAGTGAGGTCAAACTCCGGATGGGTGACCTCGGAGGCCTGACCCGGGGACTGACCTCGCAACTCACTTCACCGTCCTTCGGAAGGGACGTTAAAGTAAGGGCCCCATGCCTGGATGCGGCATGCATAGTGGGCCTAAATTAGCTTTAAGTAGCTAGAAAATCCTGACAGCCCACTTAAAACAAATAACTGACTGACTGAAACAAGTAAGTATGGTAACACGAATGTATAATTACTGTGGTGAGATATTACGACACTCTTGCATTTAAATATGTTGTCACCTGCCATAGAAGTAACGAGAGAGATACACGCAAGATAGAGACAATGTGAGTCATGATCTCATACAGAATATGTATCTATAAATTTAATTCTATCGGGTGTCCCAAAGAAATCCTCCAGTTTAAAAAATCACCAAAACTCGATTATCAAACCAATCACAAAATTTTCTTTTTGATCTGTTTTTCAATGATCCAAATATATTTAAAGTCCGTTAAAATATTTGCTTTCATTACGTAAAGGGTATAAAATGACAGTTTGAAAAACCTTATTCTGAGCTATCCTCTTTAAGCAACATTGTAAATCTTGCCTTAGAGCCACAATTTTGAAATTTTTCTTTATCTCTTAAATCTCCAATGATAGCTCGCGTTTTTTTCCGACATTTACGACCAAAACTAGAAGCTTAATATACAGAAGAAAATTAATCTGGTAATCATCAGTCCCTTTTGCAGTATGATTCAAAACCGGACAGCCTTAAAAGCGGCTAAATTCGCTGATTTTAAAACCAATCACAAGATCAGCTATATTTGGGAAAGTAATTTGGTCTTTGATCTAAAACAAGAAATTTGAAAATCGGCCATGTAATCAAATTTGGTGATTTTTGAAACCGGAGTACTTTTTGGGACACACAGTATGTCTTCTATAGCCCATGGTCGGATGTCGGGAGAATTTTTTAATCGAATACAAACAAATTGAGTTACTTTCGCATTGATGATGGAACTGCAGGCTCTACATAACTGTATGCTGATTGCGTTTCAGACTGCGATTCTGGACAGATATAGGCTTCAACAGCATTTTGATCAGCGCTGGCATATAGCGTTTCTTCTAGGTTTTGCTCCTCATTATTGGTCATTTCTTCGTAAACACTAAAATCAAATCAGAACTTTGAATTGTTAAATTTTTCAAGTAAAACTATGGACAGAAGCAAGGGAAGATTTTGTAACGATAGCATTAGATGCTTCGATTGAGTTATTTCACACCGATTAGCGGCCGCAATCACAGAAAATTATCTCAAGCCACAATAAAAACAAACTAAACCTGTATGGCCAACTGTCTCCCTGTGCATGCGAAAATACGTTATTAAGAGAAGTCATGAGCATATGTCACAAGAAGGAGGATATAGATACAGGATAAACACTTATCTCCGGGCATTTTATTTATCTCCAAAAACAATGACTTTCTATCCCTAATGCAGGCAAATAGCAGCAGATACATTGCAAATGAACATATTTTCTATATGTTTGAACTCTGTAGAATTAGCCAGTGAAGTCAAATGTCTCATGTCATCAACGATTCTAGAGATACAGCAGAATTCTGAGCCACAATCTTCAGATGTGTCTAGCCTAAACACAAGCAAGGCCACTGCAGGCTGAAGGAATTCTATGCCATGCGCCAATTTCAGAGAAATTTTTCCTTGAATTTGTAATATTGACTAGCTGATTTTTATCTTTGTTTTTCTGCAGGAGTACGAACAATTTTGAAAGAAAAATCAAGAATTTTATTTCCTTTGGCTTTTCAAAGACTGGAAGGATTTTTTGGCACACAAGGTGACGGTTTTTGGCACAAAAGAAAACAATTCATATCTTACACATCAACATCAAGCATTTCCTCTTCCATCCTTGGTTCTTTAGTTTTGATGTTCAGTCTTCTAAAATCAAGAAAAATCAGAAAATGTGACAAACTCTCAGTAAGTCGGAGAAAACTTAGGATCGTTTTTATAGCAACAGGAAGTCTGACTTCGACTGGACTTGCTACAAGTCTCCCTTCGCGAGGGAGACTTGTAGCAAGTCCAGACTTCGACCAGCGTAGACCGCAAATTTTCGCAAAACTTTAAAATTAGTCGTTTTAAAATGTTATTGCCCTTTTCTTCCAAATGAATTGCTCGAGGGAACTTTAGATAATTTGCCATAGTTCCAGCAAGAGCATTTTTGTTATCATCATTCTTTTCAGAATTACAGCGTTTTTGTAGTTCCGCTAATTTTGAAGTTGTGACGTCATCAAATTGCTAAATCCTAAACCATGAAAAATATAGACTTTTGCTTACCACCATATTGTAGAAATTCATAAACTTAGGTTTCTATCAACACTCTATTGATTTTCCCCTAAAAGTTTAGAATTTATGGTGCTTTTAATGTTTGTCAAAGCCTTAGACAATCCCTGTCATACTTCCTGTCATATAGCATAAACACACTGTGATTCTGAAAGTAATGATGGTATAAAAGATTCTCTCCTTGGAATTATGGCAAATTACATAAAGTTGCTCTCGAGCATTTCATTTCAAAGAAAAAGCCAATAACATGTTACACGATTAATTTGAAAGTTTTGCAAAGATCTCCAGCTTATGCTACTTTGACTACCTACCAGCAGATGAAAATATTCATATCACTAATACTAGACAAACACGGGACTCAATAGGCTTACCAACCTTTCAACTCCTACTCTCAACCCAACTTTTATGAAAGATACTTTTGCACAAAAACGCAGCTATTATAGTCTGCGCAATGAAAGTCATTTGCAGCTGCCGAAAGTAAGAACAACAACATATGGTACAGAAAATATTCAGTATAGAGGCTGCTTTTCATAGTCCTCGCTCCCAAGCTTTTTGAAAGAATGCAACACACTCCAGGAATTTAAAAGGAGAATAAAGCAGTGGAATGGTGATTCATGCACCTGCAGATAGGTTGCTGCAGATTGTGTAAAGTTTTTATCAAAGATTTAGGTTTTTTAGATTAATTTGCTTTTTATTGTAATTTAAGATAGGGCTCAAATCCTTACTGGTTGCCAGAGCACGCGGAAGTCATCCAATTTCATGCTAATCAGCCAATGAGATCGCCGCTTTCTAGTCCCTTGATACAAAATCGGCTGTTCGAGGTGAATTTTCTAGTACCCTCACAAAAAGTGAAATGGATGCTAAATTATTGCAGTTATTCGCAATTTTTTTTTATAAATCAATTGTAGAGATGTCCGTCCAGAGTTGTTTACATGTATAGAAACATATCTTATTTGGAGCCGGAGCTGCATTCATTTTCCGGTCGAAGAATATTGACCTTCGTTGAATTATCGATAGAAATCACTATAAATAAGATATAAAGATGACGATTTCAGCGATTATACATATTGCCATGAGCAATAACCTAAACACATTCGCTTCTATTAGGTCTAAAAATCGCAGACAATTTTCAGTGACTTCTGGCAGTGATATCATCTGGGCCTAAGCTTCTCCTCGCACAAAACCCTTTCCGTTGCCCCGAAAAAGTTTAGATAAAATTCTTAAGCGAGATGATTCACTTACCAATGATTCGGACATCAGTTTGACTTCTTTTGTCGTTTGTACTTCTACAAATTTTCATAAGAAAAAACCAGTCTTTGCTAAATTGTAAAATATTTCGTCGGTCCATGTTTTTCTCTGTACACACTCTGCGCCTCAGACAACTATAAACTATGTATCACAAAAGAATCACATCACAGAGCATTTCTAATACGATAGAACAATTCGATTCGCTTGAAGCACTCATGAATTGCAAATAAACAAAAGAACAAACAGTTATTATCGGGTGTGCTAAAGATGCACGGTTTTGCTCTTTTTGATTGAAGCACTCTTGCATAGTTTTCACAAATCTGATTTAAACAAAAAGAGCAAAACCGTGCATCTTTGGCACACCCGATAATAACTGTTTGTTCTTTTTGTTTATTTGCAATTCATGAGTGCTTCAAGCGAATCGAATTGTTCTATCATATTAGAAATGCTCTGTGATGCGATTCTTTTGTGATACATAGTTTATAGTTGTCTGAAGCGGAGTGAGTATAGAGAAAAACATGGACCGACGAAATATTTTAAAATTTAGCTAAGGATGGTTGTTTCTTATAAAAATTTGCAGACGTACAAACGACAAACGAAGTCAAACTGATTCCCAAATCATTGGTAAGTGAATCATCTAGCTTAAGAATTTTACCTAAACTTTTTCGGGGCAATGGAAAGGGTTTTATGCGAAGAGAAGCTTAGGCCCAGATGATATCACTGCCAGAAGTCACTGAAAATTGTCTGCGATTTTTAGATCTAATAGAAGCGAATATGTTTAGGTTATTGCTCATGGCAATATGTATAATCGCTGAAATCGTCATCTTTATATCTTATTTATAGTGATTTCTATCGATATTTCAACGAAGGTCAATATTCTTCGACCGGAAAATGAATGCAGCTCCGGCTCCAAATAAGATATGTTTCTATACATGTAAACAACTCTGGACGGACATCTCTACAACTGATTTATAAAAAAAAATTGCGAATAACTGCAATAATTTAGCATCCATTTCACTTTTTGTGAGGGTACTAGAAAATTCACCTCGAACAGCCGATTTTGTATCAAGGGACTAGAAAGCGGCGATCTCATTGGCTGATTAGCATGAAATTGGATGACTTCCGCGTGCTCTGGCAACCAGTAAGGATTTGAGCCCTATCTTAAATTACAATAAAAAGCAAATTAATCTAAAAAACCTAAATCTTTGATAAAAACTTTACACAATCTGCAGCAACCTATCTGCAGGTGCATGAATCACCATTCCACTGCTTTATTCTCCTTTTAAATTCCTGGAGTGTGTTGCATTCTTTCAAAAAGCTTGGGAGCGAGGACTATGAAAAGCAGCCTCTATACTGAATATTTTCTGTACCATATGTTGTTGTTCTTACTTTCGGCAGCTGCAAATGACTTTCATTGCGCAGACTATAATAGCTGCGTTTTTGTGCAAAAGTATCTTTCATAAAAGTTGGGTTGAGAGTAGGAGTTGAAAGGTTGGTAAGCCTATTGAGTCCCGTGTTTGTCTAGTATTAGTGATATGAATATTTTCATCTGCTGGTAGGTAGTCAAAGTAGCATAAGCTGGAGATCTTTGCAAAACTTTCAAATTAATCGTGTAACATGTTATTGGCTTTTTCTTTGAAATGAAATGCTCGAGAGCAACTTTATGTAATTTGCCATAATTCCAAGGAGAGAATCTTTTATACCATCATTACTTTCAGAATCACAGTGTGTTTATGCTATATGACAGGAAGTATGACAGGGATTGTCTAAGGCTTTGACAAACATTAAAAGCACCATAAATTCTAAACTTTTAGGGGAAAATCAATAGAGTGTTGATAGAAACCTAAGTTTATGAATTTCTACAATATGGTGGTAAGCAAAAGTCTATATTTTTCATGGTTTAGGATTTAGCAATTTGATGACGTCACAACTTCAAAATTAGCGGAACTACAAAAACGCTGTAATTCTGAAAAGAATGATGATAACAAAAATGCTCTTGCTGGAACTATGGCAAATTATCTAAAGTTCCCTCGAGCAATTCATTTGGAAGAAAAGGGCAATAACATTTTAAAACGACTAATTTTAAAGTTTTGCGAAAATTTGCGGTCTACGCTGGTCGAAGTCTGGACTTGCTACAAGTCTCCCTCGCGAAGGGAGACTTGTAGCAAGTCCAGTCGAAGTCAGACTTCCTGTTGCTATAAAAACGATCCTAAGTTTTCTCCGACTTACTGAGAGTTTGTCACATTTTCTGATTTTTCTTGATTTTAGAAGACTGAACATCAAAACTAAAGAACCAAGGATGGAAGAGGAAATGCTTGATGTTGATGTGTAAGATATGAATTGTTTTCTTTTGTGCCAAAAACCGTCACCTTGTGTGCCAAAAAATCCTTCCAGTCTTTGAAAAGCCAAAGGAAATAAAATTCTTGATTTTTCTTTCAAAATTGTTCGTACTCCTGCAGAAAAACAAAGATAAAAATCAGCTAGTCAATATTACAAATTCAAGGAAAAATTTCTCTGAAATTGGCGCATGGCATAGAATTCCTTCAGCCTGCAGTGGCCTTGCTTGTGTTTAGGCTAGACACATCTGAAGATTGTGGCTCAGAATTCTGCTGTATCTCTAGAATCGTTGATGACATGAGACATTTGACTTCACTGGCTAATTCTACAGAGTTCAAACATATAGAAAATATGTTCATTTGCAATGTATCTGCTGCTATTTGCCTGCATTAGGGATAGAAAGTCATTGTTTTTGGAGATAAATAAAATGCCCGGAGATAAGTGTTTATCCTGTATCTATATCCTCCTTCTTGTGACATATGCTCATGACTTCTCTTAATAACGTATTTTCGCATGCACAGGGAGACAGTTGGCCATACAGGTTTAGTTTGTTTTTATTGTGGCTTGAGATAATTTTCTGTGATTGCGGCCGCTAATCGGTGTGAAATAACTCAATCGAAGCATCTAATGCTATCGTTACAAAATCTTCCCTTGCTTCTGTCCATAGTTTTACTTGAAAAATTTAACAATTCAAAGTTCTGATTTGATTTTAGTGTTTACGAAGAAATGACCAATAATGAGGAGCAAAACCTAGAAGAAACGCTATATGCCAGCGCTGATCAAAATGCTGTTGAAGCCTATATCTGTCCAGAATCGCAGTCTGAAACGCAATCAGCATACAGTTATGTAGAGCCTGCAGTTCCATCATCAATGCGAAAGTAACTCAATTTGTTTGTATTCGATTAAAAAATTCTCCCGACATCCGACCATGGGCTATAGAAGACATACTGTGTGTCCCAAAAAGTACTCCGGTTTCAAAAATCACCAAATTTGATTACATGGCCGATTTTCAAATTTCTTGTTTTAGATCAAAGACCAAATTACTTTCCCAAATATAGCTGATCTTGTGATTGGTTTTAAAATCAGCGAATTTAGCCGCTTTTAAGGCTGTCCGGTTTTGAATCATACTGCAAAAGGGACTGATGATTACCAGATTAATTTTCTTCTGTATATTAAGCTTCTAGTTTTGGTCGTAAATGTCGGAAAAAAACGCGAGCTATCATTGGAGATTTAAGAGATAAGGAAAAATTTCAAAATTGTGGCTCTAAGGCAAGATTTACAATGTTGCTTAAAGAGGATAGCTCAGAATAAGGTTTTTCAAACTGTCATTTTATACCCTTTACGTAATGAAAGCAAATATTTTAACGGACTTTAAATATATTTGGATCATTGAAAAACAGATCAAAAAGAAAATTTTGTGATTGGTTTGATAATCGAGTTTTGGTGATTTTTTAAACTGGAGGATTTCTTTGGGACACCCGATAGAATTAAATTTATAGATACATATTCTGTATGAGATCATGACTCACATTGTCTCTATCTTGCGTGTATCTCTCTCGTTACTTCTATGGCAGGTGACAACATATTTAAATGCAAGAGTGTCGTAATATCTCACCACAGTAATTATACATTCGTGTTACCNAGACATGTGACACAAGAGTGTAATGATCGGAAACCAGATTGGTGCAAGTAAAGCAACTTATTTTCATCCAGGTATTGATACAGTTGGCCATACAAGACTTTCTCAAATAACCTAGAAACTGTTGGTAGGACCGAAATAGGACGGTAGTTAGATTTGATATTCTCGGGGCCTTCTTTGAAGATAGGTGCGATCCTCGCTATTTTCCAACAGTCAGGAAATACACCCTGCTTCAAAGAAGTATTAAAAACGATACTCAACGAACTAGCTAGAACTGGCATGCCGACTTTCAAAAAGTAGCTTGAAATACCGTCTAAACCAAATCCATTTGATGTTTTGAGGCGTTTCATCGCTCTGTGTATCTGCACTTCATCAACATTTTTAAATCTAAAGATTTTAGAATGCTGATTTATGCTAACATCCCCTGATAGTAAGGGATTTCTCTTAAGTGGGATTTTATTGCTAAGTTTTTCACCTATGCTACAAAAGTACTGGTTCATAGCGTCGGCAATCTGTTGAGAATCTGTAATATCTTTGTCATCACCCTTGAGAGAAGAAATATGAGTAGTTTTTGATCTCTTGTTTATCATCTGGTTAATGGTTTTCCAAGTTTCTTTCAGGTTCCCCTCAAAGGTTTTTATTTTATTAGAGAAAAAGTCCCTTTTTAGTTTTTGGTTCGTATTAGTAACTTTGTTTCTGATATGTTTATAAGCACCAAATAACAAATCAGATTTGTTTTTAGCTGCAGCTTTCTTGACTTTGTCTCTTATTTTCGAGAGCTTACTTAGCTCAGAGGTGTACCATGGGGTGTATCTTTCAGCTACCCGCCGTTTTCTTAAAGGAGCATGCTTTTCAATTATCAACGAAAGCATTTCACACCAGTTCCTCACCTGCTCGTTGAAATCAGTGCCGTTTTGCAAGATCATCGACCAGTCAATTAGTGCCAGGTCGTGCAAAAATGCGCTCTCGTTGAAATTTTTCATCTGGCGAGTTGTTACTACTTTATGTTTAATTTTGAGGGCCCCCCGGAACTTTCGAACACAGTAGACCAAGTAATGGTCGCTGAGACCGATTTACAGAACGCCAGAAGATACAATATTATTGACGTGACTTGTTGCAATGTGGTCAATAAGGGTAGACTGTTGAGGAGTTTCCCTTGTAGGTTTATTTATGAGTTGTTTAAGCTCATACGAACTATAAATTTGTAGCATGTGCTTGCTTGGATTATTCAGACAGGACACATCAGAAGAGCTAGAAAACTTAAGGAAGTCACAATTAGTATCACCAAGTAGTATAGTCTCCTTACCCTCGGTCTCAAGAAATTGTAAGGTCCTATCAAATTTTTCAAAGGTCTCTACAAAGTTTTTCAAAGGTCTCAAAGTGTATGATTTATGACTATAGTTTAGGACTAAACAGCATATAGCTTGACAGACCCCCCTCGGGAATACTACAGAAGTCATCCGTTCTTGTAGCGGACTTTTTAATCCGTTTTTGAACCCTTGGTGTTCACCAACATGGCCTTATCTGAAGGAAACGTTTTATGAATTACCATGAGTGATAGGACACCAAATGTGTATCAAAGTTCAATTTTCTTAGTAGCGAGCCACCTTAACCCTATCTGGACCGGGGGCTAAATTAGCCCCCCCCCCTTACCATGTTTGTCTAGGTAGTTTTGTTTTGATAATTTCTAGGCTAATTATTTGTTGTGACTTTTCCTAACTATCTATTTAGCATCTTCTATCCAAATTTTTCAAGATATCTCATGTAGACTAGTTAAGTTTTAGAAATATGCTAATTTTCTGAGAGAGTAGTTTTAATATTATGTTTTTTTTACGGCCAAACCCTTTAAAACTTCAAACTATGATCATTCATGACAGAAGTAAGATAACTGGATGAAATTCTCAGTTCAACCATGAATCAAAAAGGAAATATGGAAAAAACTCAATTTTATTGTTTTTGCAAGAAATGACGTCATTGATGATGTCATATATATAATGAATTTAGGTAATCAATTTAGGTTTACAAAGTTCATTATTTTGTCAAAAAATCATGTTTTTATGAAATTTTGATATTTTATCTATCAATTACAGTTAAAATAAGCATAATATTCATCTCGAGTGAGATTTTACAGTCAAATCTGTAGTAGTACTGTTTTTGGCCTAAAACAAAGAAAAATGATGACGTCATCGAATATAACAATTAGAGTAAAATAAAATATAAATTCGGGGTTTTCACATCAAATTACATAAGATGGCCGATTTTCTTTCTTCTAGCACTCGCCAATTCAGAGTTCGGAGTTCTGAGGGGGCTAATTTAGCCCCCCCCAGCCTGAGGATGTCCAGAAAAGCCCGGTCCAGATAGGGTTCCCTTCACAATATATTGTGTTTTTATGAACATTTACCTAAAAATAAAGATTGCTCACCGATTCTCCGCTGTCTTTTCCATATTGCTTAAACGAAATGATGAAATCATGTTCTTAATGGGTAAAACTACTAGGACGAACCACTTTGTTTAGACGCTCGAGGTGCACACTAAGGAGGGCTTTAAAATTGCTTTATTCATTGAATGCTAGACCATCACCTAATTAAATCTTACCACAATATCACCTTTTATAAATACTATAATGTATGATTTATGACCATAGTTTAGGACTAAACAGTATGTAGCTTGACAGACCCCCCTCGGGAATACTACAGAAGTCATCCGTTCTTGTAGCGGATTTTTTAATCCGTTTTTGAACCCTTGGTTTTCACAACATAGCCTTATCTGGAGGGAAGGTATTATGCATTACCGTGAGTTATAGGACACCAAATGTGTATCAGAGTTAAATTTTTTTCAGTAGCGAGCCACTTTAACCCTTGGCAATATATTGTGCTTTTATGAAAATTTACCTAAAAATAAATATCGCTCACCTTTGATAATAAGGATTCTCCGCTGTCTTTTCCATATTGCTGAAACGAAATGATGAAGTCATGTTCTTAATGGGTAAAACTGCTAAGATCAAATGTGCCATGAAACTTTTCATAAGTTTGAAAAATAAAAAAAATTCAATTTTGCTACTAATACTGGGTGCTCCAAAAAGACCCTACTTTTGAAAGGCGATGATAAATCGCACAAAAGGCTAATTTCAAAGATTGAGGTTGTAATCTATAGACGAAATCCGAAATAATACTTGGCAATTGTTTGTCTATTTTTCGGCGGACAGGCGAATTACAAGCGATTTCTTAAAAAATGTTGATTTAGAAAAGGGCCTAAATCGATCGAAAAAAATCGATCAAATTTCGTAAAGACTGAGCTTGGAAGGACAATAAAAAACTAGTCCTTTTATCAACAGAAAATAGGTTACTGACACTATAGAAAAGCAAAGGTTTCTGAATGGGTATTAGAGAGTTTACGAAACCAGGACGACAACACCAGCCAGAACATCATATTGTGCAAACAAAGTATCGTTTCCTATACGATCGGGTGTCCTAAAAAAGTACTCCTGTTTGAAAAATTACCAAAATTTGATTACAACTTCGATTTTCAAATTTCTTTTTTTTTGCGAGTAGATCAAGCACCAAATTATTTTCCAAGATATAAGCTAATTTGCAATTTACTTAAAAATTAGCAACTTTAGCTCTTTTTAGGGCTGCCTGGTTTTGAATCATACTGCAAACAAGGACTGATTATTACCGAATCAATTTCTTTTCGCATGTTAAGTTGGTCATAAATCACAGAAAGAAACGTACACTATCGTTAGAGACTCCTAGATTGATTACAGAGTCGTAGTTATCGCTATTGATAGGCTGATGGACGCTCAAACTACGACTCATAATAAAACGCATAATTTTGAGAATCACTACGTCTGCCTCGTTTCGATATGGGCCTAGCCAGAAAAATACCGATTTGAAAACTCCAAGCTTCTTGAATTTATTTATCGCGATAAATAAAGTAGACACCCTCAAAATCTCACTGCGACGCTATACTTTGTAGTGGCTGACAGAAATTGAAGTGACAGAAAATCAAAACAGATCTGAAAATTAGTCCAGTTGTTTTGTATGTAAAATTATTATTCCTAGTTTGAGCGACGAGATGAGTAATAGTTATTAATAGTTATGGCAGTAGTAGCGATAACCAGGACGAAAATCTTAAGTCTATTGGACACAGAGAATCCTGGTTAAAAATTTCCCAACGCCAACTTTAGCGAAATAGTCTATTAACTAAATACAATTGCTTAAAAGGTGCAAATTCTTGCTCACCAGCATATCGTTTTAAAATATGAAAATATGAACAAACCTGTCGTAAATTAGATTTCTTTTAAATTTTCCAGTAGGCCTCTGCTCGGATATCGAACTGAAAGAGAAAGCAGAATTTTAATTCAGCCTATTTAAAGACTTTTAGTCAGATTTGTGACTCAAAATGCGTTTAAAGGCCAACCTCTCTCCCATGACCCAAAAGGAGGCTGCTGAATCCAGCAATTAGTATTGACGTAGGAAACTGGCCCTCGGAATCAGGTTGTTTAAAAGCCATCATTTTATCTAGTCTTTCTGAATAATGAAAATAGACAGAGCTGCCTTGCAAATTTGTCTCCAGGCATGCTCTATGGAAAATTGCTGGCTCTAAAAAACATTAGAAATTAATGTAGCCAATATCATTTATGCTATATGAGACGGCGCAGCTCCAACACAACTGGGATCTGTGTAGACTGACTACATCAGTCCCAGTTTGGCTTTGTTTATTGAATTGGATGAAGGCATTCCGCTTCAACTGGGACTGATAATCAAACTATCTGAAAATCCTTCCAAACGCGCCAGAATGCGGACGCGACCAATCAGATTGCAGTATTCCAAATGTTAGTCGACTATGCCCAAACTGACCAATGGGAAATAAACATTTCAACCTCGCTTCCAGCATTAGCCTCCCTTTGCCTCCCTAGCCAGCATTAGCCTTCTAATTATATACCAAACAAGGTTAAAACCATCCGGCCTTGCCAAGCACCCTGGATAACACAAACTGTTAAAAATTTTCTGAGGAAAAAGAATCGAGCTTATAAAAATTTCATGAGGAGGGGTCAGCCAGTCGACAGGCTTGAAGGAATACAAAAAATGATAACTGAAGGTTCGAAATTGATTGAAGATGCAAAGCGTAATTATTTTCTTAAGGTTGGGAACACCTTAGCAAACCCTGAGACCTCCAGCAGGACCTATTGGTCTTTAATCAACACTGTTCTAAATAAGGCTAAGATCCCCATAATTCCACCTCTTTTAGAAAATGGATTATTCATAACTGATTTCACTGAAAAGGCACAAATATTCAATGACTATTTCATACTTCAGTGTACGACAATTGACACCGGCAGCGAAATCCCCCAACATATTCCAGTAGCTACTACTCTGATAAATGACTTTGTTATCTCTGATGAAAAGATACTGAACATTATCAGATCACTTGATCCTCATAAAGCTCATGGCTGGGACGAAATATCTATGAGAATGATAAAAT
>REGM01000010.1:1278870-1342153 GCA_004194415.1 Aurelia aurita | reverse complement strand
TTAAGGTTACGGTAAACGTTTGTAGGCCGAAAAAGCCAATTTTCGGATTTCTTCAAATCTCAGAAGCCCAACTTTTAAGAAACACAAAGATACCATCTTTGGAAGTAACAGAAATGTTGAAAAAGTAGAATTCTTAATCGAAAGAAGGATACTGTAACTTCTCACGCAAAGTTTTTCTGTGTGGTTTAAATCCTAATCCTAGCTTTTTGACCTATTAAGCCGGTCGTGTGTTAGAAAACAAACATGAAACCACATTATATGTATCGATTCCTTTGTTTAAATTCACAAATTGCTTTATAAGCGGTAATTGCTTGACCCGGATTACATTGTGGATTATTTGACCTTGATGTTTACATTTGAAGTGGCATCAGTAAAAAGCCCTTTTTTCGGGACTTACAAATCCACTAGGTGCAGGTACGAAAAAGCTATTTTGTATCCAAGGAACCAATGGAATAGCTCCACATTTTGCACACTACCAGAGCAGGCTTCAGGCAAGCAAAACATGTCTCGGAATCTTGGTATGTCATCTGGTCCGCCTTTTAAAGCCCAATACAACTGTGGGAGGGCAGAGAAGTTATTTGCAAATTTATGACAGCGTATATTTTCAAGGGAAGGAGGAATTTAAAGAATCTGAGACAAATTTTTGTAGCTTAGGATGTGTGCTTCCTGTTGATATAAGTTAGATTTGGTTACGTTAAACGCAAGGGTACAAAATAGCTTTTGAAGGAGGTATGCTCTCTTGAGCAATAAAGTTGCCCGGAAAAAATCATTTTACAATCTTTACCAATTATTTTGATACGGTTAGAATCCCTACATTCTTACGCATGGAATGATGTATAGTTTAACTACCGGGTGAGTCAGAAAAAACAATCCCCGTTTGAAAGGCCACTGCTCCCTGGATATCAAAACGATAATATTGACAAATACATTATGTAATGGTTGACATGTTCAAATATGATTTAAAATTTACCTAACTGAAATCGGCCTCTTCGTTTTGAAATTGTGAGCGATTTTCTGGAGAAAGCCTCTTCAAGAAACCTTCAAAACAGGCCTAAAATCACGAGCAAATTTTCCAAATATTTCTTCCTTACAGCAATGACTTGCACACTTGCACATGCTTTAGCACGTGTTATCCTCTTGGGAGGATAAAATCTCCGAGAATATTGTTGTTATGTTTCCAGGGATGGCAGTTTCATCCTCCCAAAGGGATAAAACGTGCTAAAGCATGTACAAGTCATTGTTATTTAGGCAGAAATATGACGAAAATTTGGTTGTGATTTCATGCCGCTTTTGAAGGTTTCTTGGAGGGGCTTTCTTTAGAAAATCCCTCCTAATTTTAGAAGGGAGTGGCCGATTTCAGTCTGGTAAAATTTCGAATTTATTTGAACATGTCCATCCACTATTAAACAATATATACACCAATATTAGTGCCTCGATATCCAGGGAGCAGTGGCCTTTCAAACGGGGAGTGTTTTTCTGACTCACCCGGTTGATTCCGCTAATTTTTGGCTTTTGGGGAGGGAAAACCCAATCTTGTGCTACAAACGTTTACCGTAACCACAGGAGGCCCAGGAGGTTGACTTGAAGATGACAAGTTCAAAATTTAAAATAATCAATTGTAATACCTTTGTGTTTTATTTGTTGCACCTCTCCACGTCGGTGTTGTCTCCCTTTATTGACTTCTGTACTGCGTTATTGTTCGAATGCGATAATCGAAATGAAAGTTGAAAGCTAATGATAGCTAATGTTATAATAATAATACAAGGAGTGAAACTTCATCTTCAGCTGAATCCAATAAACTGTTTTGTCTTCGCTCGCAATCCGGCATCCCAGCCCCAAATCTCTGCTACAGCATTATTATTATTATTATTATTATTATTATTATTATTATTATTATTATTATTATTATTATTATTATTATTATTATTATTATTATTATTATTATTATTATTATTATTATTATTATTATTATTATTATTATTATTATAACATTAGTATTCAACTTTCATTTCGAATTATTGCATTCGAACAATTACGCAGTACAGAAGTCAATAAAGGGAGACACAACACAGACGTGGAGAGGTGCAACAAATAAAACACAAAGGTATTACAATTGATTATTTTAAATTTTGAACTTGTTACTGTCAAGTCAACCTCCTGGGCCTCCTGTGCCGTAACCTTAAATAACTTCGTATATTCCTATTCTAAATGTTTCAAAAGACGGGAAGCCCAAAAGACTTCCTGATAAAATATAATGACGTTTTGCAACGGAAAAAATTTTCAACAAAAATGTCAGCGTTTGAATAAAGGTATCATCATTGTTAAGTTAATCATATGCTGCCATTTTGGATAGAATTACGTCACGTTCGAATGATCGCCTTATTTCCTAGTAACGTCGCAAACTGATCAATCGAATGTGGCGCAAAACCGTTATTAGTCCTGTTGCGTTGTTATCAACTTACTGAACACACGTACAACTTTTCGCTGCTACAAATCGTGAATATTTACGAGTTTCAAGCCGATAAATCGCTGATTTTGAAAGAGATTGTGATCGAAGGAATAGTTCGAAGTATCGAGATGACGTATTCGAAGAGAATTGCACGTTTGCCGTCGAGTTTAGACTTCGACAGATTAGTAAGTACGGTGTATCGCCTTGAAGCTTGTTATTGCCGCACTTTGCTAATATTTTCTGAGTCGTAAATGCTTCAAATCAACTCTTTTGGTAGAAAATATGAGCAGGGAACAGTGATCAGAAAGGTTTGGTTTTGATTCAACAATTAATTGCAAATTAACTTGAAACTTAGCACCATTAGCTCATTTAAGGTTGCAGGCGATGCCTAGTCATGTTTGAAGCTCTTTTAGCGGAACGGCAAGATCTTGGCTTGAGTTTAATATAGGTCTGTTAGAATTTAGAATCACTAACCTTTGGACTAGGCTTTGCAAGGATTAAGGTTCTCAACAAGAGTATAAAGCCTAAAAGAAGTTCGTAAAAGTCTGGCGAAGATGGCCTAAACGCTGCAGAAAAGAGCTTGCCAAAGCTAGCCCGTTGTCGCTATGTTCGTTTCTAAGGAGAAGCAGCCTCGTCTAGTGATGATAACGGCATCTGCCTCGTTTGAAAATACAAAAATGCATTCTTATTTCCTTATTCTTATTATTCTTATTACTAGCAATAACAATAGTCAGTGCGGCGATTTTACCTTTCCTTTTCCCTCCTCCGCACTGTATAAAGTCCGCACGCAGTCTAATAGTAACAGGCCTTTGTGGTTCTGTTGGCGTTGCAATTCTTTGTTCAATTTAAATTGAAAATTCAATCACCCATGGAAAGTTGTTTTGTAACCACAACTGAAATCAGACAACAACACATTCCACAAAACAAGAGAGAGATTAAGGTTTCATGCCTTTGACGTTTCATGATTGTGTGATCACAATACGTTGTTTACATAGATTTACATTTCACCCCCGCAATAGCCTTGCAGCGTTGGAGGAAGCCTCATTTTGAGATATGAAATCGAGCAAGTCCATCGTTCGACAGAGAGATATCGCGAGTTTTGATTCAACTCGAAAAGATTTGCGGCCTTCGGCCGCAACTAGTAATAGCTACCGCTAAGTGCCCGCGCCGTGGAAGGAATAAGAAAGGTTGGAGACAAGAAAATGTACATGATAAGATCGCTTGAAATAATGTGAATGATATAAAGTATAATAATCAATATAATCAGCCAGTCTTTGACTTAAAGTGCCAGTGCAATGAGATTTTGAAAATTTAACTAAAGATGAAGGTTTAAAGAATTTTTTATGCTGAACAGAATGGTATATGTAATTAAATAATTTTTTGATGAAATCCCAAAGGAAATGACTGCCAAAGTTTGCGAATTCTCTGGAATGACAGCGACAAATTCTGCGCGGCCGCGTGACGTCATGAAGTTGTTCTCGAAAAGCGCGCACTTTTTATCTCTCGTATTTGCCATTCACCGGGAAACAAAATCGAAGAATCAAAACTCAAAACATGATGCCGAGCCCGAAGAAATCACAAGAAGATGGCCAAAGGAAAAAGAAAAAAGGGGGAGGAAAANACTGCATAAAAAGTAAAGCTTTCAGGAACGCATATTTACTGCAAACTATTTGAAAGTGTTTAGGTTGTGATATTGAGGCTCTATGCTGCATGGGTCTGTGCAAGGAAACTGCTATCCCAGATTAGTTCAATTTTCAACAGTTTTTCAAAGTAAACCTGCGCTTGGCAAGCCTGTAGGGTACGCCCACCAAGCAAGAGTTTCTTGTCTGAGGGCCAGAACTACATTACATAAGGCCCAAGTAGCTACTATCCCGGCTTAGGCTTAAGTTTCAACACTTTCACGAAAACGTAGACCTAGTCAGTCTGCATGCATTTGGAATTACTCTTTATTCTGCGGTCCAAGTACACTCAAATTTTAAAGAAGACTCCACTCACCTTCTGCCCTTTCTTCTTCCCTCTTGTACACACTGCGAAGTGCGAAAGAACGTGCGAAGCGTGGCAAAGGAAATTATGGAACATTTCCTCAGCTCCAGTCTTCCTCTAGTCCAGTCTTCCTCAGTTCCAGTCCTCCTCGGTTCCAGACCCCATCATCACCGCCATTTTTGTTGACGAATCCTGCTGACTCATCATGCCAAAATGAAAATCAAGCTGCAAACCCAAATAACCTCGTGCCCGCAGCCAATTAGAAGCCCTTGCTTCGCGCGCTCTCGCGCGCTCCGGCGCGGGCAATCATAAGCAGGGAGAATAAGTAATTATAATTATCAGCGATTATAAGTCGTTCACTTCGCTATAACTGCTTGGCATTCTCTTAAGGTTTCTTTTGTAACAATCATAGATACAGAAAGTCGAGCTGTTGATGCATGTAAATAGAAATTCCTCTTGCAAGAGTTTCCCCAATTTTCTCAAAGTAATTATATCTAATTCTATCGGAAAGGAGATTCGTGTCTGTTGGGGAAACCTTCGTTTCATGAGAAACCTCGTCGCAACTAAAACCTTTCCTTGTCTGTTTGCTTTATATGGCAAAGCTTCTCAAGAGTTAAATGTATCAGTTGTTTGCACGTGCGGCTATAATTATTCAAATGTATACGAAGATATTGATAATAGATAAAATATAAGCCTTGAATATTAGGATTAGACGTTTCCGGCATAACCCTTCATCAGTAAACCTTCATCAGTAAACCTTCATCAGTAATTGATTATTGATGAAGGATTATGCCCGAAAACGTCTAATCGTAATATTCAAGGCTTATATTTTATCAATTATCAATATCTTCGTATACTTCTCAAAAGTTGTCGCTGTCTATATTGGTTTATAGTTTTCTTTATTTCACCTAATTCGTGTAATTTTTGCTTTTAGATCGGAAAAGATGATCAAGCTACTCGAGAGCATCTGGTAGAGAAATATCACATTTTACTGAAAAACACAGGTAAGATTTATTTTAAACTATGATTCGTAGAGATGCTGATGAAAAAAATTAAGAAAGATTTTCTGTATTTAGGATAGTGTTCGAAACATACGAGACTGAGTGAGAGGGAGATCACAACAAGAAAGACTAAACCTACACGACTATCTATGAACGCAGCAAATAGCTCAACTTACTACAGTCGTCATAGTTTCGCTACTTCACTGATGAAACAGCATTTGATTGACGCTGAATTGATATTCAAAATGTCTTTTTCAAAAGGTAAGTAAACAATATATTCTAAATAAAACAAGCTGTGTGGTGGTGATAGAAATGATAAATCGAAAAAGAGAATAAACCCAATTCACCTGTCTTGTTAATAGCTATCTATGGATAGATTTTATCCCTGTCGTTAAGAGGGGGGACATCATCTTTATTTCACTTACAACATATGATTGCAGTCACAAATTCAGATTGTTATAATTTAATTCTAATTTCTTTTCAGATCTTCTTTTGGATGTCATCAGACAACTAACTGATATAAACGATAACGATCGAGAAATTGGTGAAAAACTACAGAACGTCTCATACCGAAGATTTGCATTTAGACAGGTAAGGGCTCGCAAGTTCATTGGTAGACTATTATCATTATTACTTAGTTAATCCTATTCTACCCGGGGGGGGGCAGAAAATTCCCCCAACCAAACTTTCTACAATAAAGCATCAAGTAAAGAGGATAGAGAGCCAAAACGTTCTGAATATTCCTTTAATTTAATTGGCAATTAAATTATAAACTTTTCATTGTCATAATTTAAGTCACGCGACCAGGAGATGCCCATATTTGGAGAGTGGTAACAAAGAAAATCACAAAAACAGTCATAAATTCTTTGTTTTATCTACAACCAAGTCGTGACTGCTGCCAAACGATTTCCCTTTCAAAGTACTTTTATTTGATATATACTTTATTTATATTTGCTGACGTCAGCAAAATATAAATTATATGACGTCATTCATATTGATGACGTCATATTTCCAATAAACAAGTACAAAATTTCAAAAATTTGATATCAATCGATAGACAATCATATTTTCTTTACTTTTAAGTAGTTTATTGACGTTTCATTCCTTAACCCTGATCCATATGGGCTTTTTTCGAGCTACCTTTTATGGAGGAGGGGGGGTTATTTCCACCCCCCCCCCTCTGAAAACCGCCTTAGACTCACCAGAATTCAATATAACTTGGCAGAGCTACAGAGCAAGTAATTGGTAACATGTATGAAGACTTGGGTGTGGTTGCCATGCCTTATTACGTCACAGTGACGTCATCAAGGTTAAAAATTGGCATCAGGTTCCCAAGTTAAATTTGTGGTTAAAGAAGATTTTGCATGAAATTTATGCGATTTTTGGTCTAATTCGACAACATGTTTCCTGAAAAATATTATTTTATTGTAAATAATCATTTTGGAATGACAGTTTGGCAGAAATTAGCCAATTTTGATGACGTCATTTGTGTCATAAACTTGTTGTGTGTAAAAGTAGACAAAAAGAAGCGGCAAAAAGGTGATCATCCATTGCAAATGTATCATTGGAGTGATTTTAATTGAAAAAGTTGGAAAAAATTCACAAATTTGCTAATTAGTCCGGCTAAAATGATGTCATAAAAAAAACGCTGACGTCATCAAAATCCAGAAATTCCGGTACCAAATTAAAGCCCTTTGTTTGCTGATTCATTTGATATATAGTACTTCATAACTTAGTCAAATCTTGCCATTGAAATCATCAAAAACATTGATTTTTCTGTTACCTGCTTCAAAATATGGGCATGCCACGTGACCTGTGAGGTCTATTGTTCAAATGTTTTTCATCAAAATGTATAAATGTAGCAAATATTATTAAAAGTCAGGGAGGTTGTGGTGACATAGCTGATGTTGTTAAAAAACGCGGCAAGAATAATCTTGAAGGGGGGTGGAATAAGGGGTCCCCCCCTTATGGATTAGGGTTAAAATCAGAACTAATTAGCAATTTTTATTCTTCCAAGTACTGAGGCTTATATGCAACATAGTCCTATTGTTTGGTTGCCTGGCTACAAACTACGTCACCAATTAGCCTCAGATTCTATAATTAGACTTCTAATAGATGTAATTACTATTGTACAAGGTTACAATGGCATAGTAATTATAGTTTCGGAGATAATTTGGGGGCATTTTCCCCCCCCCCCCGGGCTGTGGTCTAACCCAAAGATCCCAGGTAGAATAAGGTTAAGGCTACCTTGCACCTTTTATCTTCCTTGCTCCATTCAGGGGTAAAATTGCCTGTGTACAAATGCAGAGAATATGCTAGAATGACTTTAAGTATCAGGTAGAGTCAACAGAAGTGAAAAGAACAAATTCGGCATTGAAGAAAGTCGATAGTTACACATCGATTCATCGAACGCATCTCTAAATTACAAAACAATCTGTACAGACAAACCTTTTGGAATACATGGAAAGAGTTTGACGAAGCAATCAGACAAGAGTCATTCGCTATAAAAAATGGTCAAGTATGGGAGACCTACTATGCAAAACTGTTCTCGGCAAATACCGAAGACGACGTGCTCCCTCAATTCACTAATGAAAACCCCATTAACAACGACTGTTCCATACTAAATAGAAACATAGAAACAGAAGAAATAACTCTAACGCTTGAGAAACTGAAAAATAAGAAAGCAGTTGGCGTTGATGGNGATAGAAACTGGACTTGAATTTTTCTGTTCTGGCCCTTATTCGCCCAATGACATCCTGATTGCGAAGAGAGTAATGTGACTGCTGAAGTTGAGGGATTGGATCCATTGTATATTCAGGCATCAGGTTATTTATCATTTTATAAAACAACGTAAGGCGTCTACTCCATCTTCGGGAACTCAATGACTCCCAACCAAGTTCTGTGTACAGCTTCTCTCGCGATGTCCCCCTCCATGTTCCTGTAACGGCTAAAGCAGCAGAATACTGAACGGACTCCAACTTTTCCATCAAACTTGACAAAATAGTATTACCGCTAAATTCACATACTTTGGCAGGAATATGGTAGATAACATCCCCGTATTCCAGATGGGGTCGCACATAGAGTTTGAATAGTTCGTTAAGGGTATGTCTGGGTAGGTACTTGGAGAGATATTTCAGCAGACCAATGCCCTTTCTTGTTTTAGAGATAGCTGCTTTGATATGAGCGGAAAAAGAAAGCTTTGAGTCCAGGATAATTCCTAGATGTTTATGTTCATCTACTTTCATCACTGGAATGTTATTAAAGCGAATTTCTGGATGATTCATTTCAATTCTTTTCGTAGAAAATATCAATTCAACAGCTTGTTTTTGCGGATCAGGGTTGAAGGACATTTTCCAGTCATAGGCCCACTGTCTTATCAACTCTAGGTCATGGTTCATATCATTGGTAGCTGAGTTTAAGTCTTCTACTACGGTGAACAACGATGTATCATCAGCAAAAAGCTTAACATTACACTTTACGTCAGCAGCTAGATCATTAATATATACAAGGAAAAACAAGGGTCCTAGAATAGAACCCTGAGGTACTCCCGCCGAAATATCTCCCCAAGCAGAATTCTGTCCATTTAGAACTGTTCGCTGTTTTCTATCCTTAAGAAAACTTTGGATAAGCGAAAGTAGCTCTCCTGAGACACCACAACGTTTTAGTTTATATATCAGTCCGTCGTGCCATACCCTGTCAAATGCTTTAGAAATGTCGAGATACACGGAACGAACATCGTGAGGTGGATTACAGTCGAAGGCTTTAAAGATGGTATGCGTTATGGAAATGAGCTGATTAACCGTGGAGTCACCGGGACGAAAGCCTGATTGATTCGGATTGAGTAACTTGCATGAAACGAGATGTGAATATAAAGAATCGTACATAAGTTTTTCAAGTATTTTCCCAAAAATTGGTAGGAGAGAAATTGGTCGATAGTTGCCCTTCAAATTTTTCTCGTTCTTCTTATGAACCGGCACTACATTTGCATATTTCCATATTTTGGGAAAGATTCCTCGTCTCAAACAGTTTCCAAATATTATTTTTAGTGGAATAACCAATGCAGTATCACTTAATTTTATCATTCTGACTGATATTCCATCCCAGCCATGTGCTTTATTAGGATTTAGTGACCTTATGATGTTCAGTATCTTTTCGTCAGAAATAGGAAAATCGCTTATGAGGGAAGAAGGAGCTGGAACATTAGGTGGAATTTCACTACCTGTATCGATCGTCGTACATTGGAGTATGAAATAATCATTGAATATCTGTGCCTTTTCAGTGAAATCCATTATAAATAACCCGTTTTCTACAAGAGGTGGTATTATTGGAATCTTAGCCTTGTTTAGGACAGTATTGATTAAAGACCAATATCTTTTACTAGAAGTTCCAGGGTTAGCTAAAGTGTTCCCTGCCTTGAGAAAATAATTTCGTTTGGCATCCTCAATCAGTTTCGAACCTTCGGATATCATCTTCTGTATTCCCTCCAACTTATCATTTGGCTGGCCACTCCTCACGAAATTTCTGTAAGCACGATTCTTTTTCCTCAGAAAGTTTTTAACCTTTTCTGTTATCCAGGGTGCTTGGTGAGGTCTAATCGTCTTAACTTTGTTAGGTATGAAATTAGAGTAAATATTTAACAGAACTTCATTAAGTAATTCAACTTGCTCATTGGGACATGTCAGGTTGTCAAAGTGCTCTTGCCAGCGAAACATTTCAATGCTTTTCATTTCAATGATATTCGCTTTATGTACCATTCACCATCATAATCACTGGATGTAATCAACAGCCGGCATAAACACCGGACCACTGACTGTAGCGCTTGGATTATAAGCCACGAAAAGCATTTGATCTGCTTCTTACTGCTTAAGATCATTTACAATTTCATATTTTCAGAAATATACACCACTAACACAAGATTGTAAATGAAACATGGATTATTGAAAAATTATATGAATTATCTATTTATTGGACTATTATCATGTTTTTCTTATAACATCATTAGTCCCAGTCTCCCAAAAATCTTTTTCTCTAACATATTTGGAGACTGGGACTAGTTACTACACAGAAACGCAGAGGAGCTTTGTATTCTTTGCGAAGAAATCTGCACGGCTGTATGGCTTAAATCCAATTTTGGCGCACGATCTTCTCTTTCTAAATATTTTCTAAAGCTCAAAAATTTGCTCTCTCGTCAAGATGGATATTCGTAATGTGAATATTTAATCAAGTCCGTGAGTCGTCGAAAGGCTTCCTTTCGTGGGGCAGTGGTGTTGTGGCGCAGTGGTGTAAGCCTCTGACTTTGCAGCCAGAACAGTCAGCCGGACAGGGTTCGATCCCAGGTAGAGCCCCACCATTTGAGCGTCATGACAAGGGGTCGCGGACTCGATTAGGTCTTCTCTACTTCTGCGACCCCAGCGCTTGGCGCTAAAAAACACAACTTCGCCTTCACCTTCACCTTTCATTGTATGCGCCTCGGCACGGATCGTTACTAAAACGTCGAAAACGAAGACTTGTCACAAGTCCTGGCATAAGCTGACTCAGTGAAATAATAATAATAACATCAGCGGGCTACTACAATAGACAATTTTTTTAGAGTTCTGCCGAAGAATGAACTAGCAACCTTTAGACCTCAAACCCACCGATGCATAGAATTTAATTCGTTGATAGCAGTTGATATATGAAAAAGTTTAGAAAATTGTCTTTTGAGTGAAAAGTCGTAGGGGCTATTTGATTAGTACTAACGCCGTTTTGGTAAACATAGCAGACTTTGAATATTTATCTGATTTAGCGCCAAATTTCAAAGCGATACGTATTGCGAATTCCGAATACCCTACAAAGCTTCTTCTCTCGCAATCTCAGACGATTTTATTTGAATATCGAACGGTATTTTTGATTGGTACTAACAGTGTTTTTGGTGAACACAATATAGCATTGGAATATATGTTTGATTAGGCGTAAATTCTGAAACCGATAGACGTTGAAGGTTCAGATGAGACGGTTTGACAAATTTTGCAGAAATTATCAGTTTGAGTAGTTAAAACCTGCTTACTGTACAAGATTCTGTAGATTTTCAGAAAATTCCAGAATGTTTCTTCAAAACAATGCCTAACTGTATTTCATTGGCCCTTTGTTTTAACCCTATTAATACCGGGCCTTTTGGACCCTTGTAGTACCGGGGGGGGGGCGCAAAGTGCCCGCCCTTCATAACTTCGTGAATAATGCAGATATTAGGGCGAGACTTGGTACAACAGTGCACAGTAACAAAATCTACACAATAGGGCACTTTTTTTATTCTTCATTACATCCATAACGTCACTATGACGTGATAATGGCGGGAAAATGTGATAATTTCTAACTATTGACAAAATTAGCAATATTTAAGGTTGTATTGAATAATTCCTTCCATAATGGCTCTATAATGTATCACAAATCATCAAGGAGCAAAAATCAGAGATATAATATCTATTAAAACTCATTATTTATTTCATTTATTCATTATTTAGTTGCACAAGTTTTTCATTCATTCATTAAAAGCCCTAATTACAGATGAAAATACTCTGAAATGCTTTTAAATCATTTAAAACGATCCAGAGAACCATATTTGACAATAAAATTTTATTTATTACATTAGTTATCAATTATATGACGTCATAAACTTTGATGACGTCATTAATTTTAAAATGGTTGACGTCATATAAAGGAATAAAAATATACAACATCTGAAAGCTCTCATCAAGAGCTATCGAATGGTGGCATTCTTGATGATCTATGATCATCTTGGCATAAACTAGACTCACTTCTTTTATTTACCACCCGACCACATGTCGAAAAGACGTTGGTCACGTAATTTCAATTTTTAATTAGCCTATTAAATTGCTTTTAATTAGCCTATTTAATTAGCCTGGCGACACTACATCAGATCATATTTGCCGCGGGCACTTTGTGCTCCCCCCCCCCGTTAGTAACAGGGTTAAGGATAGGGTTGGCAGGGCGCTTAACTACCAATTTGAAGGTTGGTGGTTCGAGTTCTCGCCCTATAAAAGCTGCTACGTGTTCTTTGTAATTCCAAAGTGAATCACGAGGTGTGGTCACATTTAGAAGAAGGACAAGGATACCAAGAATACTGCTTCAATAAGTTTAGCTTTTCAGTGTTGCTAATCACTACATTTGGATGCTAAAGACAAACACATTAAAAAAAGGTAAGCGAGAAGTGGATCGTTTTTAGATGTTAAATCTCCTTTGGATATAACTAGTAGCCACAACGAAACACACGGAACTCTCAGATGGTGATGATAGCCTTACGAAGTGATTAACCCTAATTTAAATTTAACCGGGCTTTTTTTTAACTAACATAGCCGGGGGGTGCTTTCCACCCCCCTCTATAAATCGCCTCAGACTATTGGGAAATCATTCAAACTTAGCAAGGGCGTAGTACTAACCATTCTTAGCTGACTAGCAGCTTTGGGTGTGGCCACTTCATTAGATGACGTCACTATGACGTCATAATGTTGAATAATGTCAAAATATATGTTTCTCCAGCTAATTCGTTATAAAAACGGGAAAAATATCATATAATTCGCTAATTTTCATCTTATTTGCCGTATTATTCATTCCTAATTCAAAAATAATACCTAAAGGTGTTTTTAGACCGTTCTTTTGCAAGAAAATGACAAATATTGATGACGTCACAACCACGAAGTGGGTTTACGACCAAAAAATTGATTATAACTTGCTCAAAATACTTTAAATGTATTGCAAAACGCAATTTTATGCATTTTCTACAACTTCCGCTGGAAAAAGCTTCAAATTTTGCAAAATTGACCCAAAAAGTCGGCACATGTGACGTCATCATTTAAAAAAATGCTGATGTCAGCAAATTCCAATGTTCTTGATAACAAATAAAAGCTCTTTGTTTGCTGATTCCTTTAAGGTATAATAATCAACATTTGAAACTAATTCTGGTTGTAAAAATATCAAAAACACTGATTTTTTCAATACCATCTTCCAAATATGGTAGTGTCATCTGTCATGTGACTCCCATTGTTCAAAAATTTCATTGTCAAAATGTAGCTAATAGATAATTTTAGAGAATCATTGCACATGCCATTAATAAATGCTCTGCAAAAAACCAACAGGGGGTGGGAAACCCCCCCCCTCGGTCAAATTAGGGTTAAAAACAAACAAATACAGTATAAATAATTGTACTATGAACAGACTTTTGTCTTGTACAAAAATGATTTCTTGTAATAGTTTAACATTTTCAACCTGCTTCAATGAGCGATACTGAGACTAATGTAGTGAGTCTAATATGGCTTACCGATTTAAGGTTTTTCCGATTGATATCAAAGGGTCAATGCTGTAAAGAGATAAAATTAGAAATCAGTTGAAACAATCGCATGTTTGATGAGAAAACCGCAGAAACAAGCAACTTTAGGCCATTTGAAAACAAAGATACCTGGGTCGAAGTGCTCAGTGGCTATTTCCCCATAGTTGCTCCAACACTTTTAAAGTTGCCGTAAATTGTTGAGTAATGAAATTGAAAATTGAGTTCTGAGAGCGAATTCTGGTGATATTTGTTTCGAGATGTTCATGTTACTAAATACCTGGAAAGCATATTGTGAAACATAAAGTAAAACTACATGGGGAGTCAGAAAAATTTCAACGTTTGAAAAACCATCAAAATTTTGGTTTTCCTTACGGTAAACGTTTGTAGCACAAGATTGGGTTTTCTCTCCCCAAAATCCAAACTATTAGCGGGGTCTAGTTAAACTATACATCATTCGATGCATAAGAATGTAGGGATTCTAACCATATCAAAATAATTGGCAAAGATTGTAAAATGAATTTTTCCAGGCAACTTTATTGCTTAAGAGAGCATACCTCCTTAAAAAGCTATTTTGTACCTTTGCGTTTAACGTAACAACCTCTAACTTATATCAACAGGAAGCGCACATCCTAAGCTACCAAAAAGTGTCTCAGATTCTTCAAATTCTTGCTCCCCTCAAAAATATACGCTGTCATAAATTTGCAAATAACTTCTCTGCCCTCGCACAGTCGTATTTGGCTATAAAAGACGGACCAGAGGACATACACAAATTCTGAGACACTGTTTGGTTGCCCCACATCTGCTCTGGCAGTGTGCAAAATTTGGAGCCATTCGATAGGTTCCTTGGGTACAAAATAGCTTTTTCGTACCTGTACCTAGTGGATTTGTGAGTCCTAAAAAAACGGGATTTTACTGATCGTACTTGCAATGTAAATATAAAGGTCAAATAATCTATAATGTAATCCGGGTCAAGCAATTACCGCTTATAAAGCAATTTGTGAATTTAAACAAAGGAATCGATACATATAATGTGGTTTCATGTTTGTGGTTTCACGTTAGGTCAAAAAGCTAGGAGAAGGATTTAAACCACACAGNCATTGCACATGCCATTAATAAATGCTCTGCAAAAACCAACAGGGGGTGGAAAACACCCACCCCCCTGGTCAAGTTAGGGTTAAAAACAAACAAATACAGTATAAATAATTGTACTATGAACAGACTTTTGTCTTGTACAAAAATGATTTCTTGTAATAGTTTAACATTTTCAACCTGCTTCAATGAGCGATACTGAGACTAATGTAGTGAGTCTAATATGGCTTACCGATTTAAGGTTTTTCCGATTGATATCAAAGGGTCAATGCTGTAAAGAGATAAAATTAGAAATCAGTTGAAACAATCGCATGTTTGACGAGAAAACCGCAGAAACAAGCAACTTTAGGCCATTTGAAAACAAAGATACCTGGGTTGAAGTGCTCAGTGGCTATTTCCCCATAGTTGCTCCAACACTTTTAAAGTTGCCGTAAATTTTTGAGTAATGAAATTGAAAATTGAGTTCTGAGAGCGAATTCTGGTGATATTTGTTTCGAGATGTTCATGTTACTAAATACCTGGAAAGCATATTGTGAAACATAAAGTAAAAGTACATGGGGAGTCAGAAAAATTTCAACGTTTGAAAAACCATCAAAATTTTGGTTTTCCTCTAAACTTTGAAATTTCCATGCATTTAATTAAAATAAAAATCAAGCTTTTCTATCTGGTTCAAGAGTTGGAAATCAGAGCTTGAAGAATC
This sequence comes from Aurelia aurita, assembly GCA_004194415.1. NCBI lineage: Eukaryota > Metazoa > Cnidaria > Scyphozoa > Semaeostomeae > Ulmaridae > Aurelia > Aurelia aurita. Next base: position 1,326,608 of record REGM01000010.1, on the reverse strand, counting down.
GTATCTTGAGCAATTGGTTTTACCAAGATAAAATAAGGAACTAGTTCCTTATTTTATCTTGGTTGTACATCATCGTGAATCAGTTTTCCAGCGGTAAGAAATTTTTTACCTGTTGATTCGAGTGACTCTTCGTATTTCTTCATCTGCACCATTTGCGTCAAGAGAAGTTGCACGTTTCATTCTACAAAGAAAAACAATGAAAGCAGACTCATGCATAGATCTCGAAGTTTTGGAACACCAAAATAAGTATGAAGAAATTAATTATCTGCACGAATAAAAAGAATGATATTTCCATAGTATATAGAAATAGAAAGATGATTCAGAAATAAACCGGGAGAATAAAAAATGTATAGGCGTTTGAAGACATGTAGCTCTTAAACCATTAATCAGATTCCTACAAACTAATCATGCTCGTGTAGCTAACATATTAACTTAGATAAGAAAATTTAGTTTGTCAAAATAGGCTTTACCGTTCTCATATTACAAACGATTTTATAAAATGCTTCATCTCAAAAACCTTCAAAAATGGAGCTAAATTACTAGAAAATTTGATATAGTAGTTTAGGCCTGTTTTGAAATTTGTTGAGACGAATCCTCCAGAACGCTTCTAATTTGAGAACGATGCGACCAATTTTGACAAAGTAAATGCCCTCATCTAATGTTAGCGAAACAGATACTATCAGTTATAGGAATCTAAAGAATGGTCTGAGAGCTACAGGCTTTCAAACATCTATACATTTTTTTGCTCACCTGTTACTACAAATTTTTTTAATATTTCAATAAATCTTCCTCACTAACTGTTCTTACCTTGATTAGGGGGCCTTCCAAAATCTAGGATACAATATGGTAACAACATGTAGACAACCTAATAAGGGGACCCTTTTAATACACAGGTGTTCTAACTGAAATCAAAAGGGATAACTTGAAAGAGCACGGGCCTTAGGAAACTCTGAATTAAAAATTGGATTCTTAGATGATAAATCGCATCGGTTATTTTTCTTCTTTTTTATTTTGTTCGTGATATATCGAGAGAGAAGCGCGCGGCAGAGTGACGTTATCTTGAGCCATTATGCCACTCGAGTGTGGCAAAACGATTTGAGTGGCATAATGGCTCTAGGTCACGTCACTCTGCCACGCTCTCCCCCCTCGATATATCACGAGCGAAACAAAAAAGAAGAAAATAACCGATGCGATGTATCATCTGAAAATCTAATTTTTAATTCAGAGTTTCCTAAAGCCCGTGGAAAGAGTAAAATAGAAAAGACCGCTCCTAAAAGGGCGGCGAAATGAAGAACTAGATAAATGACAAGAAACATGACACCCCTAAAGCAACAAAACATAAACAACCTATCCCTATGGTGGAAAATAAAATAATAAACCAAAAAATCTTAGGGAGAAGTGACCAGATTACGAGTCCAAAAGCCTTACATTGAGCTCCTTAGGTGCAAAGCTATCGGGCTATAATCTTTGGAGATAGAAAACACTACGAATGTAGAGGTAGAAAGGCTGTTTGCAAAATGGTTTATCATTTATCTAACTGAACATAATTTTTTCTTAATTAAAGCCAAAATATGAACTGGGAGTTTGTCTCGTTAGATAGTTACATTCAAGGCCAAATAACATTGGGAGAAATTACAAAGGATAGAGGAGAACGTCCTAAACGAATGTTTTCTTTTCGATATTATTAGGCTGAAATTGGTCCATATCCCAGCTCCTTTTTGCCATAATCGTAGGTCTCACATGAACAAATTCCGCTTCACGGCTATTGAAAATATGTTTAGTACCAGACTGTTTCCCTATAGTCAATCCGTGTGGAACTTAAGACTGATCAACCATTTCGCAAACAGTTTCTGTATCTCAGTTCTCTCTGAGCAGTTAAAAGTTAAAGTGAAATCCAACTAATTTTTATCCTTTAATAATTCCAAAAATATCTTTAAAAGCTTTTAATGAACCTAGAAATACCGCAGAATTATCAAAGAAAAATAGTGAATAAATGGAGATATGCATAATTATTCAGAATACATATGCATAATACATATACAGAATACAGAATACATATGCAGAATACATATCCAGAATACTTGTCAAATACTCTGATCTTTGCGTTTAATTTTTGCTTCTAGCAATCTGTCATTTACATTCTCACAGTATTGATAATAAGAGAAGATTCACTGGACAGCTTCTCGAAGACCCGAAAGTATCATTTGTTGCCCAATTTTAAACATCACACAGTATCAAAATTTGTCCTTGAAAATTTGCGACCAAAAATATTACATTTTACGACATGTTTTACCCAAAAATATCAGATGACCGTCCACGTGTGTGTATACAGCCACTGAGTGTAGCCCCTAGGTCATAGAGAATTGCATACCTTCTACGGACAAAGACTATTGTCAAAATGACAATCAGAATGGCTGACAATATACCAAAGGAAATTGCGATGTACAGTACTGGATTTATTAGCGTTGAGCTAGAATTTTTCGTTCTTTGCTTTGTCTTTTTTGGTGGTCTTGACGTTGATTTGGATGGTTCTGTTGGTCTGGGTGTATTAATCGTTGGGTAGATGTCTGCAAGGACATGAGAGGATGTCACGAACATTAAGATGAAGTATTTGGCAAAACTACCCGGTGACCAATAAAAACGTCACGAGCTACCATGGGCGGTAGGAGACGTTTGGATTGCTTTAAAAATGTTGTGGTCATAGGTTGCGGTTATTAAGATTAAATTAGCCGCGATGTTTTCAGAGCGGCTTCCTGTTATTTTCTAGCCACTTGACCCGGCATCGCTAATCTGCCCATCGAATCTTCCTGAAAACATCGCGGCTGAGAACCGCAACCTATGACCATAACATTTAAAAAAATTAATCCAAACCTCTCCTACCACCAATGGAGCTACATCGCAACTAGCTTCCTATAATGAAAAAGGTTCTGATACATGCTTTGTATCACCATTTAGTTGAAAGGCTTGGCTATCTTTCTAGACCCTGCATAACCACTTTAAGCTACCCTAGACAACTACCCTCCGAAAAACAAATTCAAAGAAAATTTCAATCCTGCATTCCACATTCAATGTGAAATAATTGACATATTTTTCCAGTCCATGTTTTGTGAAGGTTTAGCACAGAGCTAGATAGATTGATAAACTTCTAGAGAAATATATTGTTTGCAAATAGACTGATAATTGCTCCTTCTCGAAACTTTGTCTTCTCAAGCCAATTAAAGAATTCAGCTTTGTGTTAAAACATGGACTGGAAGAAGGTGGCGATACTTCAACTTTGAAGGAAAATAAAAGAATCAACATATTTTCCGCTCTTTGCAGGTACTCGCAGGTTAAATTGACCAAGCAACATTTCAAAGATAGCTGGGCATTCTGGCTAAATACTGATACAAAACTTTTGTTGATAACGATTGTTTTTAGGAAGCAAGGCGCGATCTAGCTCATGAAGTTGTTCTTGGTCATCCGGTAGATGCATAAGAAATTGTGAGCCATTGCAGCTCACGCATAATTAGCCGGACCAAAAACAGCAAAAATTTATTCCATAGCAATATGCATAATATTTTGTTCTTTTACAAGGCAACTAGTATAGTGACTGCAGAAAAAGGGATTTCTACAGCCGATTAGTCAAACAGTAAACGTAAGTAAATCAAAGCAAAGCAGGGTCCTTTCAACCTAGAATGTTTACTGACTCGAGCTGCATGTGAAAAGAGGCTAGGGGTGAGAGCCACCTTATGTTACATGCCTAGATATGGTGACAACAAATGAATTGGCATGCGAATGAAAACGCAAAAATGACGTTAGTTGGGCCTAAACTCACATGGCAATAATGGCTGTTACAAGTTCGTTGCAGTGACGCTGGCAATTTCGATTAGGATTCGATAGCAGGTCAACACAAAAGAATGACAACCATGGTTTGAACATTAGATTGGAGTAAAGAATACTTTTAAGCTAACAAAGAACTGAAGGTATGTCGCTTTAATCGGTTTTTAGTATCTTCCTACAGCCCTTGGTTTACCTGGTTGCTTTGCAGTCGTTTACCATCTTCTTTGACATATTTGCAAAGAACCTATGGTAGCTTCCTGTTTTAGGCCTTTTGCGAAATTTTCACTAAAGTTGAATTGAATTCCGTGGTTCTTCCCAAAACCAAAAATGACAGAGCATGGTATTGAAAATGCACGTTTTCTTGGATCTAGGATATGGCATTGAATGCCATCTTCCATAAAAGAGTCCGAGACATTGAATAGTTTCAAAGGAAAATTAAAAACTGCGATCTTGATTGCAACTGTGGACTATGTAAGCTATATGTTGAAAATGTAGGGTTTCTGTAGTTGTAGATTGATTGATTTCCTTGTGAGCTAGATTTAATTTTTATTATTAACATGTATTTAGGTAAGAAATTATTATTATTATTATTCCCTAGAAATTGGTTCCTATCCTATTGTTACCTATTCTATCAAAAGAAAATGTGAGCATAAACTGAAAGCAGAAAGATGCTCGTCGGAATTTAACTGCTCGAATTAAACATGAAAATATATGAGAATAGACAAGAACGCTAAAGAACACTTTGCCAATAGACAATAACGCTAAAGATGGCGGCTCCAAAGACTCTGTTATATTTTGCTGCAAAGCATGCTGGTAAAAAGCTCACTAACGACCACCTAACGACGCAAAAATTTTGGTCTGCCGTTTCGACTAGCTAGCTTGAATTTGAATCGACCTTGAATTCGAATGCAACATGGTTCGAAAGGAAACCCTCCCAAAGCAGAGCAAGTAAAGTTTTGATTCGAATTGAAGTTTTAATAAAAGATTCGCGTTCGAATTACAAAATTTTTCTATTTGTTTACGTTGATTCCTTGTTTGGAACTTTACCACTGCTAGCTAGTCGAAACGGCAGACCAAAACTTTTATGTCGTTAGATTGTCGTCAGGGAGTTTTTACCAGCATGCTTTGCGCGGCCGCCATCTTTAGCGTTATTGTCTATGGTAATACCTACTGTTCAGCTCCTTAGCGGTAAAATAACGTAATAGGAAAACATACGTGAAGAGGTTTGAACAGTTGCTTCAAATGATAAGTATCCACGTTTTCCTTTTGACAGAACGATCATTGCATCTCCTACTGTTGTGATATTCCCAACAGGTGCACTGCAAAATCCATCTTTCTTCGTACTGTTGGAATACTTCAGGTATCCATGGTAAATGATAACGTTTGTAGTACTACAGCTATCTGGACTTTGTGCAGTCATTCTCGTGATCTTTATTACTATTTTTGTATCAACTTTGCTCTTTACTATCCATATACAATTTTGGAAATTGGAATAGGCAAAGGGACCAGCAGGTTGTAAAGATGAGATTGTAAGAAGTCTATTTGGAAATACTTCATGATAACCACCGCAACCTAAAAAACAAGAGGTTCAAAGTTGTAAAAGCATACATACCGGGTGAGTCAATAAAAACAATCCCCGTTTGAAAGGCCACTGCTTCCCTGGATATCAAGGCAATAATATTGACAAATATATTATTTAATTATGGACATGATCAGATATATTTTAAAATGTACCTGATTGAAATCGGCCACTCCGTTCTGAAATTATAAAGGATTTTCTCCAGAAAGCCCCTTCAAGAAACCTTAAAAATTGGCATAAAATCACGACCAACAGTCCAAATATTTCTGTCTTACAGCAATGATTTGGACACGTTTTAGCACGTGTTATCCTCTTGGGAGAATGAAATCGCCTGGAATAAATGTATTATGCTCCTAGGGACGGCACTTTCGTCCTCACAACGGGATAGCACGTGCTAAATCATGCACAAGTCATCGCTGTAAGGCAAAAATATTAGAGAAATTTGGTCGTGATTTTATGCCGTTTTTGAAGGTTTCTTGAGGGGGCTTTCTGAAGAAAATCCCTCATAATTTCAGAACGGAGTGCCCAATTTCAGTCAGGTAAATTTTAATATATATTTGATCATGTCCATAATTAAATAATATATTTGCCGACATTATTGCCTGGGTATCCAGGGAGCTGTAGCCTTTCAAACAGGGATTGTTTTTATTGACTCACCCGGTAGAATTTTCTTTTCCTGCATTGATCAATATACCTAATCGGCCAAGGGTTTGTCTAACCCCATTTCAAGTCATACTCAGACCATACTCTTATGGAGAGCTTTAATATCATTCTACCTTCTGCATTCAGGGCAAGAGTTGTCATGGCACGAAATTTGTTAAAAGAAATCAAACGATGTTTTTTCATGGGCCATGAAAATGGCGACAACAAAGGCAACCAAGAGATGGCACATGCAAGGTATGCTTGCTGAAACAGACCCTTTAATTTTGAAAATTCATAAGCGATTTAACTGCAAAAGATGACAGAGGGTGTAACTCACTTACAAATGTTCAGAACTTCTTCTATCGTCATTAAATCAACATCAGAAACACAAGGAGTATGAAAATTTGTATCCACACTAACGTTCGAGAGTTAAATCCGAATGTGAGGTAAAAAATTTCATATGATGAAATTTTCAAACATTTCCAAAACAAGGCTGTCAATTGAAAAGGTTTATTCTGAAAGCTTTTCATCAAGCACTGTTCACAGCAAGGAATACTTTAAAGCAATCGAAAGACCTAAGCCAACCTTACACGTGCGTTTATTATTTTTATTTCATTTTTTTATTTTAAGGCTAAAAAGTTTCCAATCAGAAACAACCTACGCTAGACTAGTTTATTGTTCTTGCATCAGATCACTGCAGTTTAAAAATCATGATGAACCAATAAGTGACAAGAATTATTTTAAGGGCTCAAAATAGCCCGATTACATGAGCCTCATTTTTCCATATCGAATTGAATGGTTTTGGCTTCAAACCAACTTTTAGAATTGCGACATACTGTAAATACTGGAATCATACCGTAGACAAGTACACTTGTCATACTATCACTTATACTCGACAGGCATACTATCCCTGCGAATGGATAGCAGGACTTATAAACAATACGTGTGTCGACAGCAACGTGACACTTTAATGCTGATTATTGCATCCAAGCTTGCATAATCTAATGGTACAAACACAGGCACGCCATGCCCAGACACATTCTCTCATACAATAATTCAAAAAGTAATCACCTCTGTTTTCTTTAAGCAAACACATTTTCGTATGGAATTTTTTCCCAGGCATAAAAAAAATTATGCAGCGCTGATTCCATCTCAGGAGTAATAACATTTTCTATGCAACAAAAAGGTCAAAAAGTTGTTAGTTCCTGAATTTTAATTAAAGGATAGACCATCTTAAAATTCTGCAAATTAAAATATATTGTATTTCTATGTTAAAGAGAAAAAAGGCTCATACGTACGCATAGACGTCACAAAATATGAAAAATTAAATGTTGATCTGTTGGTAGAATTTCTGTTGTTGAAGAGAACCACTACACTACTCTCTACTGGCAGTTCCTTGTGGAATTCAAATGCACCATTTTTGCACTGAATTTGCTGACTGGTTATCACTTTCAGGGATTCATAATACATTGTTACATTGTTTTCTTGGCATTGCATTTCCTGTCTGTCACTTACAATGTACAACTTTGAGTATCGAATACGATTTTGCAGAAAAGCAACTCCGTGCAAGTTTGCTACAGAAGAAACTTGGCCAGATTTGAACGACATTTTCCCGAAAGTGTCAATAGATCTGTATTGTGCCATTCCTGAAACCAATCAAAACGATACGATAAATCGACTCGGTAAAAAAAACGTAAGCTAGTGTAAGATGTTCCTATTAATGAACATCTCGAAAAGTTATTGCCAGCGAAGTTGAGAAGCTAAACTAAAGTCTATGATTTAGACTTTGAAATATGCATTGTTTTGCAATTTTTTAGGCCATGGCTTCCCACACTCCATGCCATGACTGATTTCTCAGAGAGAAATCCATCGATTAGGGTATATACGTTTCAGGTTAATAAGGCCATTTTATGTAAACTGTTCCTTCACATTGAAATCTTGAAAAACTATTTTGCCACGCAGTTGAAAGACTATAATGTCAACTGTTTACGTCCTGGCTTCCCGCCCTCCATACCACCACAGGTTGCTCAAAGAGTACCCAATAAATAAATAAAATGTATCCAAAGTTTTAAAATTTTTACTGCAATAACTATCCAGCCTATTTGAACTATTCCAGTATCACTGCCTGACTGAGGCGTTTACGTATCTTTGTGACAAATTTATTCATGATTTATAATGCACTAAAGTCTGTCTCGTATTAGACGTCACGTGAAAATGTCCGCGAATGAAAATAATTGAAGAGTTTTGCATGAGTAATTTTGCGTTATCGCAAATCTCACGTGACATGTAAGTTGAGATGAAAATTCCCAGGAAAGTGATAGCTAAAATATACAGAAGTGGTTCAATTTAATTCACTTATCAACTATTAAAAAATGTAAAAGAATGTTCTTCTTCGCTCAACTGTTGCTTTCTAATGACAAAAACTGTGAAAATGTAAAAATGTTCTCAAAACAATACAAGATACCAAATATTTTTGTGTCAAATTCCATTTCAAGTTGAACAGTGCATTTTAAACTTTTTTGTGCAGTCAAAAAATAATATTTTTCGCTTGTTACTAATTCAGAAAAAAAATTACTGTAAATGATGACTAAAATTTAAAAATAGAAGTTGAAGCCTCAGTGAGTGGAAAGATGTACAGCTACACAGACTGGTTGCATGCTTCTTCCATAAAGTTTTCAAATATTGAATACATAATGTGGACTACGGTACATACCTGGAGTAGAGATCGCATAAAGGATATTCACCATGTCAGTCTTCAATAACTGCTCTTCGTGAAATATGGTGATGGTTAAGAATTTAGCCTTTAGTGGAAGAAAACTAAAGTCTGGCCGGTGTCCACAATCCATCCATTTATTTATGTTGCTCCATGTACGGATATGCACGTATTTTGATGAAGAATTCGTACACAGCAATTCAAATCTGAATACTGAAATGCTCAGAAGAAAGTTGTCCGGGATCTGGAAGGACCATAAACAATGCGTCGGTAAATTCCTTGGTGAATTAAGGGAGGAGTATGCGATTGGAACAGCTTCTGAAAATTTAGAGAAGCTGCCACCACATCCTAGAAACAAAATATGGTTTGAATTAGGAATGTAGCTATGAGAAAATCAAAGCTTCAAACATGTAAGAAATGTTTAAATACTAGAAACGTCGTCGATGAAATTCCTTACAGTTACAACTTCAGTAAAATTGATAACAAGATAAACCTATACTGGCATGATATATATATTGCAGCATTTTTTGCATATGGCATGGATAAAATTTGTTAAAATTACCAAAAAGGTGTTTCGGCATTGTGTTCAATTGACTATGGTTCAATTAGACTTATGACCTGATCCGTTGTTTTCACTCCAGACTTTATTGAATTTAATTTCTTGTTCACGTAAACTGCGACTCATACCCTTACTGTTCAAAAACCCGGACAAACGGTAGCCTCACTGCATAAGGCCCTCAACTTACGCTCATCTCATTGAATTGAATTGCTGTTGTTGTTGTCGCTACAGTGAGGGCCTTATTTCCCTAGAGCTGTAAAAGTGGTCAAAAAATTCAATCGGCATATGATTTCTTCCGTCCCAATCAGAATGCAGGATTTGAGTAACCGCACTCTCATTGGCTAGTCCAGGGAGCGCCGAAGGCGCTCCCTGGGCTAGTCCTTCTTTGAATTTGACTTCCCGCCAAAAGCCAACAAAGACCGTCGAATGCGGCGTTCGATTGATCTGCTGAAACGGCTGAAACAAACAAAAATCTCGAAAGATGCGAGCGTATTTGCGAGATCTTTTGCATCTCCAAACGAACAGAAAATGGATTAGAGGAAGAAAGTTTTTGCAATCATGGCTAGAAGAAACATTCATCTAAGTACTGATAGCTCATTTTATGGTGCAGCAGTTCAGGAAAACTGCTTTTTGTGGCGTTTTAAGCTCGATGGTTTTGAGAAAAAAACAGCAGGTGATTTTGGCCATGCTGAATCAGTAAGAGGCTAAATCCGTTTCTGGAAGCGTAGGGAAATGAGTCGTAGTTGTAGCGTTATCAGTTCAGTCAAAGAGCGAAACTACGACATGTATTGAGTCTAGACAAACGGCCCAACAATTTTGGGGCGTATATTTTTCAATTTTTGAATAAAAGCTGTAAACAAGCTCAAAGCTATTCTCAAACATTTTTGAAGCAGTCTAAGAGACGAAAGAATAATATTTTGCATTCGCGTGATTTTTTCTTTGATGTTCAAACAACATGGAGGAAAGGGGTCAATGCTATCGAAGATAAATCTTTGTTAGATTTGAAGCAAGATCTTTAGGCGTTGTTGTTTGTGCTCCAAATCATGCTTGGAAAATGTTTTATTCTTTGTAACGCTCTCAAAATTCATAAAACTAGTTGTCCTAGTTTTTTAACAGTTTTTGCATGAGTCCTTATCAAGCGGTGGTCGTCTGGTTGTTGTTGCAGTATGGTATAGCGAAGCATTGCCGTAAGTTTATGGTTCAACGCCACGAGCTTTTATGGAGTTGAGTCGTTATTTATGGTATGTGTACTATTTTTATCCGTTCTGGGAATTTATTGCCATTTTCATTTTGATCCTATTGTTCTTTAGGATAATCCGTGCCTTGCCAAAAAATAGTTAGTGTAAATATGGAGGGAGGCCCCTACAGGGTGTATACAAAACAGGCTACCGGTCGAAAAATTTAAATTTCTCAGGGACGAAAGGTCTGACATAAATGAGATAGGATTTTTTGAAAGCCCTGCAGAATCGAATTGTACTGAAACCAGTCCTGTATCTTTATGCCATTTTTGTCCATTTTGTTTTCATGAGGGTACTCGAAACTTCCTCTGGAAAGAAAGCATGAGAAATAATCATATAAGTGTACGTGGAAATTTTAGTTGCCCTTGAACTCCCCCGTCCCCCATTGTTTAATTGGGTTTGGGACGATACAACTCTATTGTTTTTTCATTACCTTTGGTTGAGGTTTCAACACGCATCATCATAATAACTTGTCCTACTCTGGCATCTATTTCACGCTGAAGGGTAACTTTCACAATTCCGCTATCTGTCTGTATGTTCTTCATATCCTTTTCGTCACAATAGGTTCCCACTACATTTGATCCAACTTCTACAATGGCTCTCCATTTAGTACAGTTGGCACCATTGCCGTTGGTAGTCGACAACAAGGTTCTGAACAAAACATTTATTGAGTACTTCCAAGATGTAAAGCACCAGACGCAGGCTTCACTAAAGCAATACGATGATCCAGTTCCAAATCCAACTGTATACAACCTTCCAGTGCCAACACGATCATAATCTAGTTTGTAAGTAAAGTCACAACCATCCGCTGCGAAAATAATAGACAATCATAGTTTGTGACATCTACATTTAAATCTGGAATAAACGGGAAGGGTGGGAAATTTCTAGTAATCGCGTGAAACGCAAAAGTTGTTTTGACTGGAAAGAATATCAAAAACAAGTTGACCCTATCTCTCATGGGAATTTTGAAGCGGTCAATACCTGGGGGGGGGGGTGATTCCACCCTAGCTATGATCTTTTAACTTGGTCATTAGATGGACTTTGATGCAAACAATCATGATTATAACAACTAAATAAGGGACTAAATAATAATTTTTCATGTCAAATTGAAAAGAAGATGATTAAATACATGTACACGCATAACATGGACCGTATTTGAGATTAATATCTGCAGCAATTGTAAGTACACGGGCTTTAGGAAACTCTGAATTAACAATTAGATATTCGGATGATACATCGAGTATTTTTCTTCTTTTGTATTTCGTTCGTGATACATCGAGGGTGAAGCGCGTGACAGAGTGACGTGACCTAGAGCCATTATGTCACTCCGTTCGTTTTGCCACACTCGAGTGGAATATTGGCTCTAGGTCACGTCACTCTGCCACGCACTTCACTCTCGATGTATCACGAACGAAATACAACAGAAGAAGAATACTCGATGTACCATACGAAAATCTAATTTTTAATTCAGAGTTTCCTAAAGCCCGTGGTAAGTATACAATTTTGGTTGACCACTCAGTAAAACAATGGTTGCCAGTATGAGTATGAGTCAACGGCTCCTCGTTTACTCTATATGCATCATTCCACGGACATATTACATTTGTTTTTACAAGAAACTAAGGTCCAGGGCTGGTAGGCAGTTTCTTAAATTTTAGAACATTATTCCTGCCAAAAGTTTCTTATGAGTTTCTTAGACTTTCAATTCTCTAGTTGTGGAATTGACTTATTTTTGCTAAAAGGGCTTCCAAAGCACATAGTATGATTTCAAAACAAGTATTAACAGAAATCGCACTCAAAACAAAGTCAAAGCAATTGTCAATATTGTACAGTGTCGAAACATTTTTTGAGACCACACATCTGCAAATTACCACAATTTCTTAGCTTTTTTAGTTCAGGTAGCAAGGTTTCTTAACTTTGATAAATCGAGCCTACAGTTTCTTACAAGCGCTTTCTTATAAAAAAAACGAGTGTAACTTACACGTTACATATATTCTTTAGGGTATTAATTGTCATAAAGCGCACTTACCTGTCCAATAAACGCAGCAAAGAAGTAAGAACATAGAAACGCATCCCATCTTTGCCTTTCGCGGAAATGAAAGCAGTGCTTCCCATGCTTAAACCTATTGCTTCATTTTAATGGGAAATGCAATGCTGTAAAATAAATAAATTATGTACACGAAATAAAAACAGGACACAGCTCGCATCTGTTGATGTTGCAACAACTAAAGATTACGAGGGATAAATATGAACTTGTCATCCAAAACAGTAATGAGAATATCGGTCGTGAGACTTTTTGAAAGATCACCATTTGAAGTTTGACGACAAGAATCTTTCGCGACGTACCTAAAATTTGACACCGCATCGAATGGTGCATATGTCTTCGCAGTGCACTCAGAATCTAACATGGTAGGAGTATGTTGTCAGGCAAAATTATCCGCAAATAAAAGCAAATCTCACCTGACATCTAATGTGAGACAGACTTTAATAAATCTGTTATCATAACAATTTACATGCAGTAAGACAATATAATATCAGCCGTTTTAACTATATTTGGTACTTTTCAGAAATTCATACTTGTCCTAAATAAATTTTCCAACATCATATACCAATTGTCAGGTACATCTTTTCAAAGATCACACACATACAAAGATAAATCCATGAAAAACTCGCCCTTTTTAGCCATACATCCCAGCTTCCTAGATATCCAAATATCCGATATACAGGCACGTAGGATGCGGGGGGCTGGGGTAAAGCCCCCCCAATAATTTGCTAAAGTTTGTTCCTTTTTAGAGAAAAAGGCTGTTAAAAAGTCAAGATTATGGAAATGAAGATTTAAACTTATCTATACTAGAGGAAGTTATTAGAGTTATCAAGCTATCACGTTTCTATTTCATAAAACTAAAAAACATTCTATTTCTAAGTGATTTTGAGGTCCTGTATTCAAAATTTCCCGAGAAAGCCTTCCGTTAGTCGCGATTCTTTGCTCCTTTAGATGGCAAATTCTTCATAATAGAGGCATTTTCCAACGATCTAAAGGGCTTTTTGCTGGTTTCAGCTTCTCCCAATATGAATTTCGTTCCTACGGGCCTGCAATATACATCCCTCCCCCATATATCTACATAATATTATTCGGCTGCTCGTCATGGCTATTAGATGATTGTCAAATACACTATACAGTAGCAGGTATCTTTAGAAAATTTCTAATGGTATTTTTGGTAGATCGCTAACGTGTAATTTGAAAATGAAAAGGCGAGCAGCAAAGAGAATTTAGAGGCCTTCCCAAGCTTGCAAAGGCAAAGTTACGCAAAGGATCTGCTACACTCATTTTTTAAATAAGAAATTAAAGTCTAGGGTTGGTAGGCAGTTTCTTAAATTTTAGGGCCATTTTGCTACCAACAGTTTCTTACGTGTTTCTTATCTTGTTAACAGGGGTGGCGCCAGGAATCTTTCGACGGAGGGGCTGGAACTTCCGACAGGGGGCTAAAATGGCAAAAAACGCTGTTTTCGTACGTCATTTTGCCAAATTTCCTCCGACAATAACCCAAAATTTCCTCTGACGGGGGACTAGATGCTTCCGACGGGGGGGGGCTGTAGCCCCCCCCCCTAGCGTTACCCTAGCGTTACCCCTGCTTGTTAATGCCCTAAGTGTAGCGCTGGCTGCGGTTTTAGGGTGGCTTCCGGGTTTTAGAGTGTCCAAACATGTTNTTACGTGTTTCTTATCTTGTTAACAGGGGTGGCGCCAGGAATCTTTCGACGGAGGGGCTGGAACTTCCGACAGGGGGCTAAAATGGCAAAAAACGCTGTTTTCGTACGTCATTTTGCCAAATTTCCTCCGACAATAACCCAAAATTTCCTCTGACGGGGGACTAGATGCTTCCGACGGGGGGGGGCTGTAGCCCCCCCCCCTAGCGTTACCCTAGCGTTACCCCTGCTTGTTAATGCCCTAAGTGTAGCGCTGGCTGCGGTTTTAGGGTGGCTTCCGGGTTTTAGAGTGTCCAAACATGTTATAATATAATTTAAAAAAATTGAGCCTAACGTTTTAATAAATTGAGACTAACAACTTAAAAACGGCATTGAGTCATGTTAAATATTCTGCGTATACCCAAACATTAGGAATCTGCTGACTCATGGCTTTCAATGGCGCATCTGATTAGCTAAAGTTCATCTGTAATGAAACTGATCACATGAAACGCATTGTGTTACAGTGGGCCCTGCTTGTTTGTTAGGAGTGATACTTGATCTTTATCACATGGGTCACATGATACACGGCAGAGCAGGTCTATTTACCATGACTCAATGCCTTTAAAAACAATGTTTGTATTCCGCTATACGCCAACATATCAGATAGTGCCAATGTAAATGCATGCTTTCACATCGGCTATCTTTGGAAATTGTCCACATAAACTGTAAACGCAGAAGGAGTGCGTTACCCTAGGCTTGGTTCACACTACAGTAGAAATGCAATAGAAATGCGAAGGAAAAAGTGCCGAAATTATTTTTGCTTCAATTTGAGATTTTGTCGACATCTTTGCAGCTGTCCTAACGCATTTGGATGGAATCAACAAGTTTTTAATCCATTTGAAAGCTATCACTCACTAAAAATGCGTTTAAAATGAGTTTAGAAAATGCGTTCTCCCAATAGACAATATCGCTAAAGATGGCGGCTCCAAAGACTCTGTTGTATTTTGCTGCAAAGCATGCTGGTGAAAGGCTCCCTGACGACCACCTAACGACGTAAATATTTTGGTCTGCCGTTTCGACTAGCTAGCTTGAATTCGAATCGACCTTGAATTCGAATGCAACACGGTTCGAAAGGCAACCTTTCCAAAGCAGAAAAAGTAAAGTTTTGATTCGAATTGAAGTTTTGACTAAAGATTCGCATTCGAATTACAAAATTTTCCTATTTCTTTACATTGATTACTTGTTCCGGCTTTACCATGGCTAGCTAATCGAAACGGCAGACCAACATTTTTATGTCGTTAGGTGGTCGTCAGGGAGTTTTTTACCAGGATGCTTTGCGTGGCCGCGATCTTTAGCGTTATTGTCTATTGTAACGCGTTTTCACTCAAGTGTGAACCAAGCCTTACTACCTTGGCTCTCTAAACAAGAAATATTCGCGCATCTCGAATTTGCATGGCGTTGATTATCATTAAAACACAATACGAGCCTAGTGCTAGTTTTTCAGATCATTCTTTTCAAACCACTACTTGCAACAAGGGGCGCGTCCTTCGATTTGCGGATTTTCCTCAAGATGGACGGTTTTCCTCAGATCGAAGGATTTGATTGTTCGTGCGATCAGCGGAAATTCACTTGATCGACAGACTGATATTGGGAAATGCCGATTGTGTAAAAATCCCTTCCACAGGGGGACTGGATTTTGAAAATGGACTCAGCATCAAATTTATGTGGGGTGGCTTACCCGTTGTTTAGTGTAATTTCACCGTTGCACATCTCAAATATTTGATATTTTCGCTTCCCGTAGTATTGTTTCTTGGGAGTAAAATTAGTTTTCCAAAGTCAACAGAGCTCTTGACCAATTGGTGTCCAAAGGACATTCCTTTGATCAAGCCCTTAAAAGAGGCTATCTTGAAAACATGGAATGTGGAATACTGGACTAACATAATGGAATACTTGAATACTGGAGTGAATATTCCATGGAATATGTATTCCATGGAATATATATTCCATGGAATACATATTCCATGGAATACATACTCCATGGAATCAGTATTCCATGTCATTCCAATATTCCATTCCAGTATTCCACATTCCATGTTTTCAAGATAGCCCTTAAAAGAGACCATGTGTGTACGTTAGCCTTCGATCTAAGGAAAAACTGCCATTCTAAAGAAATCTGCATATCGAAGGACGTCGCCCTTGCTGACCGGGTAATTTTGTTATATTTGTTATCGTGGTTATCAGAAATTCAATGCTGTGCAAAATATCTGACGAAAAAAGTTCGTAAATCCCTAACTTTCGTCTATAAGGCTACCTTCAAATGCTTTAAAGACATGCTTTTGACAATCTCACCAGCTATGAATGGCTAAACCACAGGGGGTCCAGGCGTATCCCCTAGCGAGTACCCTAGTTTTCTTTTTTTTTTTGCTTCCCTGTGTTCCGGATTATGAAAACAACACCTGTGTATTTCGAGATCGGGCTACGTCATCGTTGCGATAGATCTGTTGTTGTTACAGTAAGAGATAAGAACTGAAACAACAACAGATCGATCGCAACGATGACGTAGCCCGATCTCGAAATACACAGGTGTTGTTTTCATAATCCGGATCACAGGGAAGCAAAGAAACGAAAACTAGGGTACTCACTAGGGGATACGCCTGGACCCCCTGTGGCTAAACCGTACCGAAACAAACTGAAATTATCATTTTTTCTTAAGAATTTCAATTTTAATGCAAAAGAGTGAAATACAGCAGAATTTCCCTCGAAATTCCCCTCAATTTTTTTAGAACCCTACAAGCATGTGTGCAATCTTAACAATCCTCAATGAAAAGAGCTACTGGAAAGGATTTCTTCATTGGTGCAAACAAAATTCCAGGCTATCGTCATCATCATCATCATTATTATTATTATTTAGACACGATAACACCCTTCAGCTAATAAAAAAGAAAATCGCAACACTATAATAAAATCCTAATACAATCGTTCTAATGAATAAAAAGAAACATAAGATCTAAAATAAAATGCGCTGATCTTCCAGGGGGTCGTGTTTCAGTGTATTTCCAGCGTTTTCAGCTCGTCGGGTGCGCTTTTAATTGTTTTTGAAGCGCCCGAGTGTTGGGATTTCTCTACTATAATAGCTCTGGATACTCCAGGACAAGCCCACGGAGAGGGGGGCATGGGCGAATAGCCCCAGTCCCCGATTTGAGAGGGGGCCCAAAAGGTACAACGCACACACTAAAAATGTATTAACTTCGTTTTCCGAGAGTCTAAAGAGTTTGGTCGAAGAGAAATTTCCTAAAATGATCATGTTTCAGTACTCCCGGGGTCCCAGTTGGATATTGTGCCCAAGGACCCACAAAGTCTTACGGCGGACCTTCAACATAAATTGATTTCCCAATCTCTATTTTACAGGATATTAGACTCTAGCAATGAATTAAGAAGAAAGCTCTTTGCCTGAAGTTTTTCCACTGTCATATCTCATTATGGCATTCTAATAACGAAGGCTGCTTCATTAAGGTATCTGATTATATTAACAACCCATACCCCGAGTATTCGATGCTACAAAAGAGCTGCATTGATTTGTAAATATTTGTCACAAAATTATCACCTTATGTTATGCTTCATTAATCATCTGACATAGAAAGTTCTAGTTTTCTGTAGTTCTCTGAATGAGCCATCTCCTCTGATACCTTTGCAATGAGACCAGATAAATCTTGAGTCGTTCTGTTATTTTCGCCATGAGTCACAAACAAAATCTTCTTTGCTTTCTGTAAGTGAGCAAGCCCTTCACGCAATTTATCCACATACACTTCTATTTTGCCTAGGAAGGGAATCACAGTTTTGACAAATTGAACTTTCTTTAACAAGCTCTACTGGGTGTCCCAAATAAACGGCAACAGATCTAATCAGGGCTAGCGATGCGAGTTTTGCTCCAATCAATTCACAATAACCTTTGAGCAGATCCTGAAAAGTTAACTTAAACATAGGAACCTTGTTTATTGATATTGGTGCTTCTAAAGTTGAAGTATTATTCTTGAAAGTTCCAATTTGACTCCAACTCCAAACCAGAGCTTTGGCGTTTTGGCCTAAGCAAATTCCTAAAGCACAGAGAATTAAGATTCAAAATTAAAGAAAATTAATAAATGCAGAATAGGTGGCTCTAGCAAATACCGTATAATATAATAAAATTTTTATTCAAATTTTATCAAGGCTATTATTGATTTATTCACGGTGCTTCAAGAATTCGCTTAGGCCAAGCGGCAAAGCTCTGGTTTGGAGGTGAAGGCAAATTTCAACTTTCAAGAATAATATTTCAGCTTTGGAAGCATCAATATCACTCAGCAAGTAGCTAAGTTCAAGTTAACTTTTCAGGATTAGTTTTGAGAACTTTTGGGAATTGATTGGAAATTGGCATTGCTAGCCCTGATCAAATCTGATACCTTTTATTTGGGACACCCGGTATGTAAAATGTACCAGGTGAGTTAAAAAAGTTTAAAATTTTCTTTCTGAGGGGTTCAGAGATCAAACGAATTTTAGCGATGTTGATTATCTTAGCAATGACTATAAATTTACAAAATTCTTTAGCTTTATGAGCTACTTGGATTCACGGCAAGGTACAAAAATGCATATAATATTTAGCATGTCCTCCTTCTTATTGACTCAAATTATTTTACATTGTTGATCATGTCACTAACGAATCTTGCGATAATGCAAGGATCAAATTATAATGTGAAATCGTCAAATTAAGATTTACTGTATCTTACAAAACTTCTAGCTGTGAAATCAAAATATTTCATTGAAAGATCGCATCTCGCTTGTTATTATTGCTAAAAAATTAAGTCTTAGTCTTTGAAATAGCTAAACAAACAGAAATTTTAAAGATTAGCAGGAACAAAATTTCGCTGATTTTTCAACTGACAAAATTTTTTTCAACTCTCCAGGTAGACAAAAATAGAATAAATATGAAACGGAAATATAGCATTATGGCAATAAAACATACTTCCCAGGGTCCAGTAGATTAAGTGGGGTGAATGATCAACCGATAAAAGTTAAATGTAATTTCTTCAAAAACCTTGCCTGGCCTGTTTAAGACTAAGGGGGCGTCGTCATTCAATTTTCATATTTAAAGCAGCATGTTGCCGTCAAGGGGGGAGGTTAGGTGTTGAATCGCTAAGAAAGGAGAAAAATCTCAGTAGCGAAATTTTACTTCAGAATTTGTTTGTTTATAATAATACTGCAGACTTTAAAGGTCATACTTTTGTCATGCTTGTAATTCAGGAAGCATCCTCCTCACTTTCAATGCGTATTAGGACGACCCAGCGAGACTTAGCGGGCTCCCGGTAGCCTAGGCCTAAGTTTTCTAGACCATGCTAAGATTTAGTTCATGGCAGCTAAGAGATGAGGGAAGGACAAGGTGGCAAATTAACGGCCAAATGCAGCTAAAAATATGAAAATTGAATATCAACGACCCATTATTGGATGTGATGGTCAGCTTTATCTCTCCTTATTGACATCATTTATCAAGTTGCTCTCTTCTGCTTTGATGTATAGGAAGTAGACTTACCACAATGGCCCTTACTTCGCTATACAACTACAACAACAACAATCCTCCACCACTTCTCAACAAGGACTCATGCACAAATTGTTCAGAAACCAAAGCAAATAATGTTCTGCCTTAGGGAAGCATAGATAATGATGTGAAGTAAAATGTCTTCCAGGCACCATTTGGGACACTCTCTGGAAATCTTTCAATTTTAAATTTGATAGCATTGATGATACCCCTTTCCTCCATTTTGTTTGAACATCAAAGCAAAAATGCACGCAAAATCAAACAATTTTCCCTCAACACTGCTTTGAAAGTGTTTCACAAAATACAAGAGAATAACCTGGAGCAAGTTTACAGCTTTATCCAAACATGTCATCGAGAATTATCACTGCTACACAAAATTGAGACCAATGCTTGGGCATTGAGCAGTAAGGTTGCGAGTTTTAATTTGAGCAAATAAATTCAGTTCAACCAAGTTTGGAGCAAAAGCTACAAATCAGCTGATACATTTTCTGGTCTTGAAGTGTTTCGATTCTGCAAACAATACAAACGTTTATAGGAAGCACTTGTGCTATTTTAAGTTGAGGGGTTACACCTATCTCCTTCCCCACAGTGAGTTTGCTGCTTTACCTCCCGATCCCGATCTACCTATACTCTGGGAACTGGGATACAAGTTGCTTTTCAGCAATTTGATTGGCTATTCAAAAACATCAGCAACCACATTAATTATTTAATCTCCCTTGCATAAATTAGTCACTTAGCAACAATCATTACCATATTACTGTGTTGCTTAAAATCAAGGTCAAATAATTAGGGTGTGTTTGATTGGTACCAATTCTGAAAACGGTAGACTTGGTAGACTCGGAATTCGCGTTTGATTGACTCCGAATTCTGAAAACGGTAGGTTTGGTAGGTTTGGAATGGAAGGCCTTCTGAACCTTCTGCTCCAAAAGTCAGAAGGTTTGGCAGACTTTGGAGAGATTCTCATTTTCATTAGCAAAACCCTGGTGGTGAATCCGAACCTGCTGTTTTGAAGATTTTTGTGTTTGATTGGGAAATATATTTCCATCTTTGCGAAGTCTACTGTTTTCAGAATATGGTAGGTTTGGAATTACCAATCAAACACGCCCTTAGTGATACCTGACCAACCATAAATCCATAATGACTACTAATCTCTCCACTTTTTGGAGAGATTTTTGTAAAGTGTACCAGGGTGTTCACTTGGCGTTTAGACTTGCCCCAAGTCTATTTCGTGAAGTCCGACTGACCGATCCCTTTTCCATAGTTCCCGGATCCGCCATTCCGTAACGCAACAAAGGGGACGGAATGTTGGAATGGTGGATCCGGGAACTATGGAAAAGGGATCGGTCAGACGGTCTTCATGAAATAGATTTGGGGCAAGTCCACTTGGCTTTGTGATTGGCGTATGATGTAAGAACATCCTGGGAATGAGGTCCGAGTTACACAACTTTCTTGTAGGCCTACAGAGGTTAAGAATCCCATTAGATCAAATCCTAAAAAGATGTGATATTATCACCACAACAAAATTGCCCAAAGAACAAACAATGTGCTTAATTCTGAAACTTACCAAGCTTAAACAGATGGATTCCAGTAGCTGGATGAAACTCTGGGTAATGAGATAAATATCCTTCAAGCACACGTAGCCCATATTTTATAGCCAGTTCCCATTTCTGCATACGAATACAACCATCAAATAGCGCATCTTGGCATTGTATCAATTCAACAGCATTACTATCAACATATTTCACTGCTTCTTCAGTGGCATTTAGCAAGGCATCAAAAGAACTTGCAGGCTGCTCTGCATTGTAAGTTGTGAGATTAACGCTCAGTTTCTCATACTGCCTTTCAACCATTGAACAGTAGTTTTCTGGAAACTTGTTGAAGCTACATCTGCTGCAACATGTTTCTGTAAATAAAATAATCATACAGTATAATTCTAAAATAACCAATTCCATCAAAACTTTGTGTGAAAAAACAATAATTGTTTGCATTTACTCAATCATTCTAAACTTTGAAGTGAGAAGGAGTGCACCAGTTGCAAAATAAAAGATAACCCAAGAAATGGTTATGATCTAAATATTCTTAAAGGGGCTCCATCGCCAAACTGTAAACAAATCTGTAAAAAACCATTGTTTTAGGCACGTGTCCATTGTCTTCTGCAGTTTGTTTGGTGGCTTCACCCAAGCCACCAAAAAGTGACCGTTAAAAATCCACTTATATCCGAGCAATCGTAAAAGGTGTGGATGCTTGGCTTGTTCCTCTGTGAAGTATAAAGATTTCTCTTCAACAAGATGCTCTCATTTTTGAAAAAACATATGAAATTATATGTGATATTGCCTATCGAGAAACTGCAAATCACCGTTTCAAACGAAATTTGGAGACAGAGCCGATTTACTTCCTTACAATCATACAGTAGATAGCCATTTCCAATATTGTAAAAGAATTTTCTAAAGCTGTACTGTATGTAAAACCTTGACTTGTCTAACTTTCTTATTTACTTTTTTAAAAATGTCATTGTTGCTCTTCAGAAAGTGTTGTTATTTAAAGAGGCCGAACTCTTTTAACAGAAAAGTCTTAATTCTTACATTGCTTAACCCCATAATCTAAACATGTATTCTATGAAAAGCTGTGATGTTCAATAATGCTCTACAGTACTCTTAAAACATCATATCATAATCATAACATTTTAGCAGTGTTTTTAACTCATACACTCCGAATGTAGCTATGCGACAACATTTGTTTTTCACCTTTGAATCCCGAATGTAGACGCCCGGCTACATGCTTTGTTTTGCTCTGAATCCCGAATGTAGCCATCGAGCTACATCAGTTTTGATTGGCTAAGAGCAGTTCTTATTGTCTCTGATTGGTTGAAATAACAATACAGTATTGTAGCCTATACAATGAGGATTCGAATGATGTATTTTGATTGGATAGTTGTCAGTAAGAAATCTCGAGTAAATGACAGTTGATCAGATCGCGGTCCGAAAATTTGTTTACAACTCGCATTTTTAATGGCGGCCTAAATCTATCGCAGTACAAGAAGAGATGATGTGAGTTATTCATGTTCTATCTTGAAGAATTTTATGATGTAATTTGGCAGAGAGTAGGAGAGGAAGTTAATATATCTTTAGATGCGATTTTGAGCTCGGAAGGACCAGATAAAGCGTTGGAATCGGACGGGAAGAAAATTGTGATCGAAGGGGAAGGACGATGGCCTAACCAAAGCCACGTGAAAAAGACGTTCCCGTCTTGGTAGAAGATGTCGCAGTAACAAGCAGTTACATGAGAGGAAGAAGCAGAGAAGGCTTTCTATGGCCAATGTGATAACTAATAATGTGTTGCAACAATGTTTTCTTTCAAAAATTACACGCCAGAATCGAAGAAAACCCGATCGATAGAAACTTTTTCTCATATGGCCTAAATTGGACATCGTGAACGAGAAGTGCCGATGGTCATGATAGACCGAGAACAGAGAAATCAAGTATGAAAACCCATTAGATTTTAGTTTTAATGAAATGTACTAACATTCGTTTTCTATTTAAATTTTAAATTAATATTTAGAAGCTCTTATTAGCACAAAAAAGTGAGGTTAATTCCTACTGAAAGTTGTACAACGATGTCTTGATTTCTTGTTTGATTCTGTCATCGTAACTTTGAGCAAGTGTAGCTATCCTTCAAGTCGTGATACTGCCGTTATTTCTTAGATTTTTGCAATCTTCAACTCTTGACCTACCACTTTTGTGAACATCATTTTGCTGAATTTCAACTCGAAACCCCTGAAAAATCAACTTTTTAGCAGCGCAGTGCAAAAAACCTTCCATCGCGCGAACTCCTCTCGGGATACGGTGACGGCTTTTGATCAATAGGTTTCGGGATTCGAAGCAAGCAAAAGCGTTATTGTTCTCGGAGCGTATGAGTTAAAATGTGAAATGAAGGAAACTTTATTCAATGAAATTATTCTTTTATCGATTTCATGAAAACAAACACATTGGAGTCCATAGAGCCATTTTAGCCTCTTTTTGGTACACCTCCGTCTTCATTGCTCCAGCGTCAACCTCACTCATATGCTAACCTTTTCCAAATTAAAAAAATTGTATCATTTCATAAACGCCAGTACTAGAGTCTTTCGACGTTTTATGTCGCGGTTGTAGGCCTTAGGCTTGCAGATTGCGGCTCTTTCTGTGTGAGATTACGAAGAAACAGTTTTATGTCTGGTCTTAACGGCTTCAACACTCTCAGCCTCCAAATGGGCAAGGTAATCGTTGGCTGATTTGATTACCTTGGCCTGAAAGATTTTGTTGTGTGGATGTCAAATGACCCAAGATCGCCTTTTTGGTGTGATGTTCTCTCAAAACGATCCCACATATGTTTATAGGACTTTACGGTTTTTAATGTTGATTGATATATCACCTATCACTAGGCAGGACCAGCAGTAAGACGTTTCTCTTCTCCGCCACAGGTCCACCACATATCCACGGAAAAGACTTGTACAACGAAATGCTCGTTCTTCTTGTTATTTTATTCTTGGACATGTCCTTCCATCCTTCTTAAATCAAGCACAATTGCTGTTCGTGATTTAATTTGTTATTTGTGTTGAACGATGTGAGAAAATCTTCGAAACACCCCATCTATACTCGTTACCCAAAACTCGATCCATGACCTCCATGACAAAGCTTCATACTGAACTTTCAAAGGCTGTAGTGCGAAAGTAATCAGATTGCGGAATGACTATGTTGCTGCGAGGCACCTCGTGTTTTGATACCATTTATTCAATAGATACTGACGTCACGACGCCCAGAACTTTCAACGGCTGCAGTTCGAAAGTNGGCCCCCCGACCCCCCCCCCCCCCCCTAACGGCCCAATTCCGTTAACCGTGACGAAAATTGTTTGTCGATGACCCCTTATTAAACATCTTACCAACAGAAGCCACATCATCATTCATGATGTTGAAACAGTTACATGTCAGCCAGCAGAGAAAACCAAGAAGATCTTGTGAAAGAATTCCAAGAGTCTCCAGTGAATTTGAATCAATGAAGCTCTGCAAGACTACTGTAAAGGTAACAAGCATCTCTTTTCTCTTGTCATCGATGGAAATTTCATTCTTCATGACCAAGTCCCGATAATGATAAATTCGTTCAAGCTTGTTTGCCTTGGAAACTTCATTCTTTTCCAATGTCAACTGTGTTAGATATCTCGATGCCAAGAGACAGATATCTGGGGGCCTCTTTGGATGAACGTTAGTTATACGTTTGCATTCTTGTTTGTGAAGTTTCCAGTCTCTCTTCTGGCAAGAAATCCCACAATAATAAACAAATTTGCATCGCGAACATTTCCGAAGCTGCGAGTCTTCTTCCGCAGAAACGGCTGGTGGGCCTAAGCAGCTAGCGCATCTCTTATCTCGCTTTTTATTTCTGACAACAAAGGCAAATGGAGACTCACTGAGAATCGTGCCTCCAGCATTTATATTTTTCGAGGATTTGAGTCCATAACCTTTACCAGGGCTTGGGCAAATCTTGAACATTTTGGCCTATGCTGACAGGATCTCCATCTTCTCTTATCGCTCGTCTTCCCGCCAAAAAGCCTCGTTTTCTTTCTACATTCTTGTTGTTGTTGCTGTTGTTGTTGTTGTTGTTGTTGTTGTCAAAGTTTGCTGCCAATCGACCTTCATGAATTTGCCAGATTGTTTTAAAACCACACAAAAACACTCATTTAATTTAACACATTTTCCTGCGGTAGGGAAATTAGATTTTCAAACTATTCCTTGCCTGGTTCAGACTAGGTCATTCAAGCCCGGGGGGGTACATAACATCTTGAGGGTACGGGTATGTGCCGCTCATATGGGTGGGTTTTTGGCCCAAAATTCTCTAAACAAGGGTCATTTTTCGGCAGATTTTCCTTAAACATGGGTCAGTTTGGCTGAAATCAGCAAAATATTGTTAAAAATGGGTAGATTTCCGCCAAAATTCATCATAACAGTGGGTACGAAGGCAAATTTTGGCAATTAGAAGTGGGTGGCTTTCTGAAAACCGGGCGGCAGACCCCGTCCATCCACAAGTCGTGTACCCCCGCCCCCCGGGCATTCAAGTCGCTGGAGTCGCTGGGATCATTGGGACGAATGACCCAAAAGACCCAAAAGACCCAAAAGACTGAATGTGAACGGTCGTTAGGGTCGTCAAGGTCATTACTGGGGAGTTTATTTTCACCGTTCACATTCAGTCCTTTGGGTCTTTTGGGACATTTGTTCCAGCGACCTCAATTACTCCAGCGACTTCAACGACCCAGTGTGAACCAGGCTTTACAACGTTTGATTCGCGTTGTCTAAAGCATACAAACTTTGTCTGGTGAATGTGAGGGGGGTGACAGAGTAGTGGTACCTGGTACAACATTTTGCAATGATGGTAGAACCTGGCACCCACTGGTACCAAGAAAGGGGTACCGTTACCCACCCTATATGAGTCTGTACCAACTAAAATCTTGTCAAGGGATTGCTAGAACAATGCTTTCGCTTTCAACAGTAGTAGGGGGAGTTATAACATGGGCAAGTTGTAGCAGGGACTACTACTAGCCGCTAGTGCTCGCTAGCTGTTGTATGAATCGTTTTACGTTGAGCAAGTCGTTTTACTTCGTACATAAAAATTGTTCTTATTCCTGCTGTTTTTTACCATTTTGTAACATGAACATCTTATAGGCCCAAGAGTAAATTTCATCACTTCTGGCATCAATATATCCAACGAATATTTTGAAAAACGTTAAGTTATTACTGTCTGTCATCAGTATGGGGCAAGTTGCAAAAGTAAAAAAAATCTTCCAAAAATGAGCATTTTTTTATCTGAAAGCTATTATTTTGTACTGTTTCTAATTGTTTTTGAACAATTCGTGAATTAGAATGATAAAACAATACATTTTAAGATAAAGTTTGTTATTGAAGTCTAGAATATAGCGTTTTAAGCAAATAAATATTTGTTGAAAGATAGCTGGAAAATTGAAGGCAAATCTTTTTATAGCTCAATCAATACACAGTCCAATACACAGGTGAATTTTACCGATATTCTTATATCCAGAACAACAGCAGAACATCCGATTACATTCATTGACATAATTCAAATGTGTGAGCAATAAGCATTCTTCTATAGAATTCAAATTTCATCAGCAAGCATGCGTAATAATAATGACAAAATACAAAATATGTTAGTTATGAGAGCCAGATGGAAGAAGCTACTGTTTGCCACACACTGGTGGCAGCGTAAGATCGAAGGTGCTTGTGCAAAGAAAAGCTTCCGTCTTTTGAATAGTACCTCTCCAAAGTAAAAATGTGTGCCAATATTATCTCTTTAATGCCTACCACATGAAGCTTTTTCCAAAATAAAGGCTCAATATACAGGGTGTCCCAAAAATTTGTTCGACGTTTGATTAAATATTAAAAAATAACGATAAATGAAAGGGCTGCAAGGTAACATAGCGCAGTCCCTAAGACCTTAGGTTAATTTAGGGTGTGTTTGATTGGCACCAATTCTGAAAACGGTAGACTTGGTAGACTCGGATTTCGCGTTTGATTGACCACACAATTCTGAAAACGGTAGGTTTGGTAGGTTTGGAAGGCCTTCTAAACCTTCTGCTCCAAAAGTCAGAAGGTTTGGCAGACTTTGGAGAGATTCTCATTTTCATTAGCAAAACGCTGGTGGTGAATCCGAACCTGCTGTTTTGAAGATTTTTGTGTTTGATTGGGAAATATATTTCCGTCCCTGCCAAGTCTACTGTTTTCAGAATTTGGTAGGTTTGGAATTACCAATCAAACACACCCTTAGATACCAGTATCTTGCAAATCCGTTGCAAATTCACTAAGTTACGAGCCTTTTATGCGAAAGCTGAAACCAGCGGCCCTTAAATGACTTGATATCATGCAAAGAAGCTCCAAAATCGAGGTAAAGTACGGTTATCGAATGCCATACCTCTCGTTGATATCAGAGCGAACCAAATACGAGTTCGACTTCAATTTAAATCCTATAACCCTTGTCAAAATTTGCTGAAGCATGCAAGTACCCAAAAGACATTAAATCAAAACTTAGTCGACGAGAGATTGAGTCATTTTCAAACTTTGCTTAACAGAATTCCTCAAAGCATCGATAAGCTTGAATAAATTTTAGAAAAAGTTAGGTTGTCAAAAATTCTTTCCAAATCCCATTTGGTTTGCTCTGACATAAACGAGAAAGAAAACAAAGGAAAGTCAATTGTTACTTTCATCATGAATACTACTGAAAAGCCAAAGGTTTCAGCTTTCGCACAAACTTGAGCTTCAAAATCTCGCAACTCTGTGAATATTCAGCAGATTTGCAAGATTGTGGTGTCTAAAATTAATTAAAGATTTTGTGAAAGGGTTGTCGTACCATGGAGCCCGTTCATGTTATCGTTATTTTTTGCTATTTAATCAAACGTCGAACAATTTCTTTGGGACATCCTGTACAACAAGCGTGTTTTGACAACATGAAAAGCTGTATGTTACTGTAAGCTAAACTATTGTTTTGCCTTCATGAAGGTTTACAGTATAATTATGTCAAAATCAATCTATCTGATACACAAATAAATGTTTCAAAGTCGTGTCACTCAAATCCTTCTATAGATTCAAGTTATGCAGCAATTGGCATGTCTTGGGACGAAAACTTGCAGCAGCTACTCACTACGGGTGCGAAAGCATGCAACGTATCATTAAAGCCAGCAAGAGCAGCCAGAATATTAGCAGTAGCAAAAGCAACAGCATTTGTTAGGTAACTGTCTCTCAGTCCTCTTCGTCTGTTTCACTAATCCTAGTTGTAAAAAAAGACAGCATGTTAAAACTGCGTCAAGACTTGTTATATTTTGTATAACACAGCTAAAACTTGTTTTATTTTGTTAGTCTCTCGTGCTTATTTGCTGTGTAAATCTATTTTATGAGTAAACTTAAGCACACTTATTCAGTAGAGGGGGACAAGATCTAGCAGAGAATGAAGGAGGATAGGATCCCGTTTCACGTTTGTTGATGGATGTCTACAGACTTGAAAGACTGGAAGTCAGGAAGACTAAACGACAGGAGGTTATACTGAGCCAGACAGACTGAATGCGATTCCTAAAAATAGAAAAACAATGATTCTGTGGGTAGAGGGATTTTGAGTAAGTTTGTGGAGATGTAGAAAAGAAACAGAATATCGAATAATGAGAAAACATAATTGGATTGTCACTTGACTATGCCTCAATAATTAATTACCTTAAAATATAAACAAGTTGTATCAAAGGCTTTTCACAGCAGAACTTGGTTATACAAAGAGAACAGCAGACGCAGTTATTCAACTTTGTGGCACAAGGGGACTTCAGAAAGAAAATAGAATTTAGTGGCTTTTCAACAAAGAAAATATGCTTTAGTGGCTTGTCAACAAAGAAAGATGATGAAAGGTACAAAATGCTTTTTTTCGAATTTATTTTGAAAACTTTGCTGATTCTTTTTTAAGTTGAGATATCTTTAGACTTGCTCCAAGTCTCGTTCGTTATCTTATTCGGGCCTACTCGGTCAGCAGTGAGCTGCGAAAGTGGAGCGAGCGAAGCGAGCGGAACGGGCAGCGAAAGAGACTTGTAAATGTTGGACGCTCATGAATATTAATGAGATTCTTAATACAACCGAGGCTGTTTAATTGGCCAAATGAGTCGGGGGGTTACATTAGACAACCATTGTCGCCAAAGCGATCTTCTTGAAATTACGACTTCCTGCTATTCAATTAAAATATAAATTACTATTCAAGGAATGACGTAGATTAGTTTAAGTTAAAAGAGAATTAATTGCTCATTATAAAGGGCTATTGAATATTCAGTCATGGCTATATAAAAGTCAATCCTATAAAAACTGTCTATTCAAAAACAAAACAAACAAATTCATTCAATCCAATCTTGTGTCCCCCCGGGGGGGGGGTACATAACATGTTGATAGTACGGGTATGTGCCGCCCATATAGGTGGGTTTTTGGGCCCAAAATTATCTACACAAGGGTCATTTTTCGGCAGATTTTCCATAAACATGGGTCGGTTTGGCTGAAATCGCCAAAAAATGGCTAAAGATGGGTGGTTTTCCACCAAAATTCATCATAAAAGTGGGTGGCTTTCTGAAAACCGGGCAGCAGACCCCCGTCCATTCACAAGTCATGCCCCCCCCCCCCGGGCTTGTGTCATGCAGTCATGAAATCTTGAAATAAAATCTTGAATCATGGCTATTGAATATTCCGTCTGACTGTGGATTATCGTCGAAGGAAGCTGTACTCTAACTATGTTTACACCAACAAATTCAGTGATCATATAATTTCACCATCTTTCAGTCATCAGTTTTGCCTTTTATCAATGGCTGAATAATCAGGGCAACAGAACAAGTTTTCTTCGAAGTTAAAATCAAATTCACACGCCTTTCACGCTCGTCTTCTTCCAAATTTTCGTTGCTTAGGACATTGCAGATGTCTAGGACGTAGGGGAACAGTTGATAAACAACAGACTTTCCTGAACCAGTTGGCTGTGACACGACAACATCCCTTCCTTGTAACAAGCCCAGCAGCGCCTCGAATTGATAATCTCGCAGCTGTTCTATCTTTAAGACTTGTTTCGCAATTTCTACCGACTTATTTTGGATTGAAATATTCTGAATAATCGCCACTTTACTTCGAGCTTCCGCCATATCGAGAATTCATGAAAGCTTCCCCTACCTATCCTCATGAAAGCTTCGTACTTTAACTATCCCCTACATATCCTATCCCCCTGTCTAAAATTGCCTCTCTCTCAAGATCGATTTACTTTTGTCTTCTGGCATCTTTGATTGGCTAGATTTAACTTCAAAAGCTACCGCGGCGGTCAGAATCTTGACCGCTAGCAATTAAAAATCTCATTAATATTCATGAGGGTCCAACATTTACAAGTCTCTTTCGCTGCCCGTTCCGCTCGCTCCACCTCCGCAGCTCACTGACCTCCGCAGCTCACTGCTGACCGAGTAGGCCCGAACAAGATAACGAACGAGACTTGGAGCAAGTCTAAGATATCTTCAACTTGTTAACCTTTTCTTTCTTGGTTTCTACAATTAGTAACGGAGCCCCTTTTCGGCGGCAGAAAGACAGAAATTAACATAAAACTTACTTTGTTCTGCAGTGGTAGAGAACATGAATGGCATCAAAATCGCAGTGATCCGAAGATAATTCATCATCATCAGCCATTGAGCAAGATTGTTTTCCATCACATTCATGCGTGACATCTTCAAAGAATGTACTGAAAACATAAAAGCATCTCAGTTACAGGACTGCATTGCATTCAAACATGAAAATAACAGCAGTTGCTTTGATTGACACGCCAGTACAAAGTGATTAGCGACTTCAGACAAAGTGTTTCTACGACCAATTAGTCAGGCTGCATATCAACACAAACAGAGCAGCAAAAACATGGGTGGCTAACTGTGTCATTGTTCACGCGTAAAATGATCGCTATGAGAAAGTCATAGTTATAGCAGACGGATAGATCAAAACATTTACCTCTGGCAACTTATTAATCAACTTCAAAAGCTTAGCATTAAGTGTTTGAATAACACCCAAACATATGCCAGAATTGTATTCCCTTTGCTCAACCTCTGAGCCAGAAGAATCAAATTTTGGTGGCAGATTTATCCGTCTACTTTCAATTTGATATAGCAGAACATTAGCGGTCTGCTCTGTTTACATTCGTTACTCGGCCATAGAAACCCTGCAGTCCCTAATTGTTGTATACGGGCGCGTCGCCGTCAATCAAAAGCAATGGCGTGCATGGGGCTCGGGCTCCGGCTAAGTCTGAAGAAAACGAAGAGCACTGAGAATTGGGGTGAAAAATCGTATTTCATGTGCAAGGAAGAAGATTCTAAATAAATAAGGCTGCGAAGAAGGCTAGCTTTAGACACGAAGTCGGAAGGAAGGCTAATGTACCGGGTGTCCCATAAAAAAGTATACAGATTTGGTCAACCCTAACGATTAGAATTTAGCATGAATCAATCTAAAATCATTTTTAAAGCATTATTCGGTAGTTAACTTGAACATAGATACCTTGTTTGTTGACATTGTTGCTTTGAGAGTAGAGATATAACTCTTCAAAGGACAAATTTGCCTCCACCTCCCGACCAGAGCTTTAGCGTTTTGGCCTAAGCAAATTCTTAAAGCACAGCGAACAAATCAACAATAGACTTGGAAAAAATTGAAGCAGGAGGAGAAAAGTTAAAACCTGCACAACAAATGCGTTTCACAAAATATAATTTACGTGACGCTTATCATCAAGGGAGCTCCGAAGTTAATTTTATTCATTTTAAGTGAAACACATTGTGGATATTGCTTAGGCCAAAACGCCAAAGCTCTGGTTGGGACGTGGTGGCAAATTTCTCCTTTGAAGATTTATATCTCTACTCTCAAAGCACCAATGTCAACAAACAAGGTATCTATGTTCAAGTTAACTATCGAGTAATGTTTTAAATATGATTTTGGATCGATTCATGCTAAATTCTGATCGTTTGGGTTGACCAAATCTGTATACTTTTTTTTGGGACACCCGGTATACAGAAGGATGACTACAGCATTCAACGTGGGGCAATGACATAGCACAAAGAAGATTGGATAAACATTACGGGTAAAAAGCAATATGACAATATCAACACATTGTATAGGGCACCAAAATGGCGTAAGACTTTCTGGGGTCGTCTTAACTCGCCTTTTCATGACGAAAAGTCCCTGCCCTTTAAAAAATGACGTGTTATAATGGCAGTTTAAAAACAATGTAACTTCATGACAAAAGTCCTCGCCCTGTAAAAAATGACTTGTTACGCAACTCTTTAAAAAGAATTGCAACTGCTGCTGAGAAAAAAGTGGTTCCTACCTCAAATCAGCACAGCTCTTAACTGTCACATGATCTCGCCGACAAATACGTCCAAATCTAATTCCATTGTAAACATTATGAATATGAAGCTCAGTGCCAAATGGACACGATATCGTAACAAGGTGTTCTTGGCAGACTGGAAGAGGATCTATGAAGTAAAAGGAAGAGAAAGCATTGTTACGTTTGCATTCAAAACAGCAATCGGTGTCTCAAGGAACAAGATTTGAGGACCGGAAAATAGGCGAATCAGATTTTACAATCTTGAATAGTTAACAATTACTTATCAATATTAGTGCGTTGAATGCAGAAATGTGCGTGTTTAAAGTTTAAATCTGAGAGACCAATGTTGACTAATTTTATTGGCTCGTTCAAGAGCAAATGTAGCATGCGTGACACAGTTTGCACCTATTATTGTACATACAGCTGTTTTAAATGCAGCCAAATAAGCGAAATGGTCCTGTTATGTGAACTTACCAGGATTACAGGGTGTGGCAGACACAGGCAAATTATTGACGATAGTCACTGAATGACTCTTAGCAGGAGTTATCTCTTGAGAGGAATCAAAGCTTGCCTCATAGATTGTGGATATTGACGTGGCATCAATAGTCTGCGAATATCCTGGACAAATACTTGAATCTGCGAGAATGGAGTCGACTGTACTCTCGTGGGCAGTGCTTATAGTTGTTTCGTGATAAATAGCATCAGTAGACCTTGGTACAATGGTAGACGATTTGAAGACAGTGGTTTCATGAGCTGCAGAAGTAGTGGTTGCGATAGAAAATGAAGCAGTACTGACAGTGCTTTGTAAGCTCGGCTCCACATAGGTAGTTTGAGCTGAAATCTCTGTGCTGATGGTTGAATCAGTGACAGAATATACTTCTTGCAAAGCAGCGGTGGCACTGGTTTCTAACATTTTCGTTATGACGCTGGCTGCAGTAGCAGCAAGATTACTACCATATGCAACCTTGGATGCGTTAGCAAGGGTAGTTGAGAGCGATCTAGAAGGAGCAGTGATTGTAGAAACCTCTGTCATAGAACTTTCGACAGTTTCTCCAAAGATTGTACGAGTACTGTCAGGAGACGAGGTTGGCTTAGTTTGCATAACTGCAGTAGGGACGGTCATGGTATATGAGACAGTGCTCGCAATGGTTTCAAGAGCTTGAATTTCAGATATATCCGATGCATTTGTTAGATTGATTGCGATTAACGTGACAGTTGGTTGTGAATACAAAGTATGACTTGCAGATTTCAGAGGCAAATTGAAAGTGCTCCAGGTGAGACTAGTTGCATCAGATCCAAGAGCGGGCGTTGTTGTTCCTTGTGGTGCTGTTTCTGTTATTTCCTTTGGTGTGATTGTAGCGATCATTCGGGTTATGTTTGTTCTACCATTGAAAACAGAAGATTTAGCATTTTGAATTGACATAAATACCGCGGTTTTCGAAGGGGCAGGAGTCATCCTTATTACTGAAGATGTTGTTGTAGTATCACGGAAACTTGCAGCAGTGAAAGGTATTGAGTCACTTGCAGTTGCAATTCCCTCGTACGTTTTGACATCGGCTTTGATGAAGGGATCCGTTGCAGTAGCAGTCGATGAACTTTTCACCAATTTCTCCTTCCCTTGAAGTATGAAAATAAAAATCATAGTGTAAAGCTAGGAAATTATTTTTCCTCAAGTTCAACATCTTTTGTTAAATGAATGACCCGAGTTAAAAGATGCAATCGCACAGGTCTGAGAATAGGCTATTGTATTCTGTAATCTCCGTGCGTGCACGAAAACAGCAAAAAAGAAACAATGGCGTGTGTAGGTTTTTTCTTTTTTCTATTCATACGCTACGCCATTAAGCTCAGGTCATTCATTGTATAAGGCAGTAGCAGTCAATGAACTTTTCACCACTTTCTTCTTCCTTAGCAGTACAAAAATGATTTAAGCACGAGGGTGCAACATTAGGAAGTGATTTTCCTCAACCCTATCTCACCTGGGGGATTGACCGCTTCAAAACTCTCAGGTGAGATAGGGTTAAGATTAATATTTTCTTTAAGACAGCTTCGTTTATCTTGCGATATTCTTTTTCAGGTGCAAATAATTTACTCTTTTTCCAAGATCTTGCTAGCGAATATAACAGTTCAATACCACTTGTAGATAAAGATATACACCTTTACAGCCGATATGCATGAGATTGCCAAGGACTTAGCACTCCAATTTTCTCTTTTCAAAGGAGTGGGAGGTGCATCACTCCCTCAAAAAGCGAACGAGATCGAAATTTCTTGATGACAAAAGGATTTCTACATGAGTCTGTAAAATCTCATACATAGTGGCGCGGAGAAGGCGAATATGGAGAAGGGAAAATATGGAGAAATTCTGCTCTCCAGGGCGAAAATGGAGAAATGTGATTATATGGTATTTAAACCCATTGTAACAGCTAATTATCACTGAGAGATAACGTATTGTCATAAATCAATGCCAAATAAAAGGAATCTAATGCTGTCCAGAAAGGCATGTTTTATTCACTGGACCCCAAGACCCCAGACCCTGAGACCCCGGAAATAAATGTAAATATTCTTCATTGTGCAATTTTCTTAGTATCAAAGTCGAGCAAAATGAGTAAAAAGAAATAACAGCAATAAAAATCTAGAAAATGGGCCCTATAAGGGAGCTGTCATAAAGTATGGCTGGGAGGGGGGCGGAGGGAAAGGCACCGGGGTACCAAAATTTTAAGGGGTTTTTTGATGGGGTATGAAAATTTTGAGCACCAAAATTGTTGGGGTATGAAACCTTTCTGAAGTATAAAATAAAAAATAAAATAAACTGCAAGTGTTATCAACAGTCTGCTCTGTCCTTCTTTTTGTTAAATGCAACAAACAATGACATCTGTTTTTTTTCATATTCTACTTTTCTTTTTTTTATTTCCTTTTTCTGCAAATTTTCTTCTTTTGTTTTTTCCATTTCTTTCTCCAGACTGTCTCTTATGGCAATTGCCAATTGCCTTTGCCTTTGCATTTTCCACAAAAATTCCTTCCTCTATTAAATAGGACAATGCCTTCAAATGAAATCTAGGAAGCAGTTGATGTGAATTCTTGATGTCATTAGCCACTTTTAAGAATCCCAGCTCTTTGATGTTTTTCCTTGCTTTCTCTTCGTCGATGGTCCTATCTATCTGGGGCCAAATCTTTACCGTACAGTACAGTAGTAAAAGCATGTTCACAAACAGTTCCAAGGATGTTGGCTTTACTTCATGGATGGGGTATGGAACATTTTAGAACATTCTTGATGGGGTATGAAATTTTCTCTGGGAAACTTGTGGGGGTTTTAAATTTTTGACTCATTTTTTCATCCCCCCTCCACCCCCCTCCCAGCCATACTTTATGACAGCTCCCTAAACAGTTCAAATTTGATAACTAAAATTTCTTAATTAACAGTCTCTTGAAAGAGTGAAAGTCACAAGTGAAAATCTAGACAGTGAAAATCTAGCCCCCTGTAGTAGATTTGTTCTGATATCTCGGTTAGGAGAAAGATTTTTCCACTGAAACTGTTCTACTTTTAGCAGCTTCCTTTTGTGCAACTTGCAATAAATTTCATTAGAATATTTTAACAAATGAGGGGGAGGAAACAATGCTCCAAGACTGTCCATGTCAAAATCGCAAATTGTTTGCGATGAAAATTTCCAAATTGCAATCTTCTGCAAATTTCTTGTGCAGGAGAGTGTTATTCGATGTAGTCTATCATAATTGCTTCGTTAGAATGAAGATTGTGCTCCAAATAAAATTTTATTGCGTTTTTCCT
Source organism: Aurelia aurita (assembly GCA_004194415.1). Lineage (NCBI taxonomy): Eukaryota > Metazoa > Cnidaria > Scyphozoa > Semaeostomeae > Ulmaridae > Aurelia > Aurelia aurita. Next base: position 1,290,148 of record REGM01000010.1, on the reverse strand, counting down.
CATTTTGGCTGATTTTGCCGCTTTCACTGACAACACAAAGGAAAATGCTGAATTAAGCAATATTTGTTCCTAATTTTAGATCACTTCTTATATTCCCGAGAATTTAATGCCTAGAGCTATTAGCAGACCGAATTGGGTTCCTCTTTAACTATTATCAGTCAAGATTTAGGTAGGAGGGCTTCTTTGCTCCCCGTAGCAAAATAGGATATGTCAGATAGCCCAACCACTATCGGGTTAAACGGAGAATATGTTTTAAAAGTGAACAAGATGAGTGTCAAGAAAAATTCATGTTACCTTTAGTAACCAATCCAAGAGTAACAATGGATGGTATCAGTACAAAGATAAACCAATCAGGCACTCCCTTGATGATCATATTTTGTGCAAAACTAGAATAGATATCGTTATAATAAATCAATTTGAACAACTAAAGAGGCGATGGCTAAAATATTAAGGCTACTCTCCTCGCAAGCTCTTATGTTTCGTTCCAACTCCAACTATAGGCATTCACATTGGTTGCAATAAATTGCGAATATTTATCCCTAATAGAAACGCCCTCTTCTAAATCAAAGCAAGAAAATAAATTCCAAAGTTGACACCAAACTGTTCTGTTTCCAAGTCTTAACTGGTGTAACAGTTACTAACAGATATCGCGTTACCCAGCCTTACCTCACAAGAGCATGTTCCAATTAGTGCTAAACATTTATTTATCGCAACTAGTTTAACGAGAGTTACGCAAGTTAATGCCATGTGGGAACTAAAATATAAATTATGCATCTATAGAGAAGTGTACTAAATATGACCATACATGATATTAACGACGTTCAAAAAGGACCTTTTTACTCTTTACCAACTCATATTCAAGAAATTACTAATTGTGGTACATGATAGCGCTCAGACCCGTAGGAAGCAGGGCTCGAGTCCCCCAATAATTTTGAAAACAATGGTGATACGTCACAAGTATAGCTTAGATGTGTTGTTCTCTATTGTTTTAAGAACAAAAGCCCCCTCCCCAATCTGTGGCTGCTTCCTACGGCCCTGATAGCGCTTAACGTCGATGATCGAATTCAAGTTGCTTGAAGTAGAAGTGCCTTCTTTCTAGAAGAATTAAAACAAAATAAAAACGTATTATGTGTGTGCCTACCTTTAATCAACAGCAGTATCTCTACTTTCCTTGATAAGAATGTTCTCTTTCCTGTTTACGAACAGTTAGCGTTGGCTGGCGTTGAAAATATTAGCAAACATAATTGCATCAGAAACAAAGCTTCCAGCGTTAATGAGCCAAATTCAGGTGGACTGTTTCCAAATGTGGTGTCACTCTTTTCAAAATATGTCATTCAGATTTTAACATAGTTGGTCAGTGGTCCGTAGCAACCGACCAGATTTGAAAACTTAAAAAAATTGTGATCACGGGAACGTGGAAATTTTTGTTCTCAATTTAGATGTCACGTGAAAATGCCCCCGCGCGAACAACAATTAAGGCATTTTGCAAGAGTAATTTTGCGTTATCGCAAATCTTACGTGAAATCTAATTTGAGACAAGACTTTAGTTTACGAGGACGAGCCAATAATTGCTGAGTTAATCATCCTCGATCTTGATTGGTCTGAGTAATTATTCTGGAATTTTATTGGCCCTGGTTTAATCGAAATTCCTTGTCGTTTTAGAAATAAAAGCTTGAGGCTTCATACATGGGTGCTCAAAGAGCGATTCTCGAATTATAAATACTGTTTTTTCTCTTCATAAACCAAGCTTGCTTAGTATGGTACATTCGCATAATCTTACACTTGCCTTAGAATGCACTTGGCCGGGAAATTTCAGATGATTACCCTTCCCTGCATTTTGGCTCAAATCTTGTTGAAGCGAAGCGAGTTATGCTCCCAGCAATATCGCATGTTGATCAACTGATCTACGAAAATGTTACGTTTGGCCTCGAAAATTGATAATTACCTCATCATGAGGACCGTTATAACCGTTACGCATGAGCAGTTTTATTTTTATTGCCAGCAGGAAGTAAATTTTGTAGTGAGAAAGTGACTTACGATGCTCCGAGCACACGAAAATCGTTCACCCCTTACACAAGATTCTTTGCGAATAAGCATAACCAAACATAAAATTTGTTTTCAGGGCACTTCGGTTTTGCATCGCAGAAACCTTTGATTCATTTCATTTGAAAAAGACTTAACTGGGCTGAGTAGAGAGCATCAAATAATTACTTTCAGGAAGTACTGTGCCCCTTGCCCATGACAAGTCTGTCTCAAATTAGATTGGTATCACGTGAAAATGCACGCAAATAAACACAATTGAAGAGTTTTGCATCAGTAATTTTGCGTTGTCGCAAATTTCAGGATCTTGTGAGAAATTTCAGATCTATTTTGCGAAACATTTTGCGTGAAAGTGCCAAAATCGTTAGCCAATGAGTATAACTCATCAAATCATTATTATCTTTACTGCTTTTCGTTAGACACAGGTCCTTGATTTAGAGCAGCTGCTCTTAGCTGACCAAGCAAACTTGTATCAATATTGATGTATTATTATTATTAAGCATATAAAGGTGGCTCAAGCCACTTGCTGTAAAATTCTAGCCAATCAGATATCAGTATTTCCTGTTTACGCAGATCAGTTACCCAAATATGGTTCAGCACGTGTCACGGCCTATTGTCTTTGCACGGCTATTTTTATCGAAGTCATATTAGAAGAATTTTTATTAAAGGAGACATTGGCGGGGGGAAACTACAGGGACTGTCACAAGCCAGAACCAGAAGGTCTATCGAATACAGTCCCAAATATAATGAAAGAGAATCGGAACCATATACGAAGTACTTTAATAGTTAAGTAAAGCGAGACTCTTAGGCCTGTCCACCGAATAACTGATCACTATTCGAATAGCAATGAAGCGAAACGATTATTCGCTGCCAACCGAATAGTCCGAATAGTGCGATTATTCGGGTTGAATGACTAGTCGAATAGATCGATTATTCGGATAGTATGAGTATGACTATTCGACTGGTTGGAATGCAAGTCAAAGATAATAATAATAATAATAATGAATTTGTTTAAAGTTGGTAATATACGTCTATAGTGCACATCAAGAGATGTGCACTAATTAATACCAACTATCTACATAATATACAAAAATAACTAAATTACAATACAATCCAACTCTTTACATATCTATTTACAAACTCTGCAGGTACATGTCTTTCCATTCCATTCTCTGATTTTTCGTTTGAAAGAGAGGACACTATCACAGCTCTTTACCACATCAGGTATGCTATTCCAAAGGTAGCTGCCTCTGTATGTAATAGAATTTGCCCCATAAGTTATCGTTTGGAATCTTGGTATCTGTAGGAGATCCTTATTGCGAAGGTTGTAATTTGATTGCTTCCTCTCAAAAAATTCCCACATAAATGCAGGGTTCATTTGATGGAGGGACTTGAAAACCTCCAGGAGTAATTTTTGAAGATTTTGTAAATGGACTGTTTTTTGGCCTGATCTGGCCAGAAGTTCGTTGAAACTTGAACTGAAGTCATTGTACAGTCTACGAAGAGCTCTCTTGTGGATTCTGTTTATCTCTTCATTGGCAGTTTTCCCGCATAACATCCAAATTAGGGGGCAAAGAAACCGAATAGGTTGAAATAGCGAATAATCCGAATAGGATGACGTGTGCGTAAAGCGAATATTGCGAATAGTGACTGATCGAATAGTCCTCGAATAGATCAAATTGTCTTGTCTAGACATTGGGATAGCGAAACAAATGGAAGTGGCAAGCACATCATTATGTAAAACAATGACGCATTGTAAGCGTGTTGTATTTCTCTGCTGCTTTTGTCCATTGTATTGCTATTTCTATTGGGCGAAACTGTGCTAAGAATTTTTTTTAATGATGTACTACCGTACTACGCAATGTAGCAAGCTTCGTTTAGTTATCTCATAGCACTGCAGCTGGGCCGAGGAGATTCCTTCATAGACCCATACAAGGATTGATATGTGCCATACTACCGAAATTTTCAATTTTTTCGGAGCCACACCCTTGACACGCCGTAGCCACGCCCCTATTCGCCGAATAACCGAATATTCGGTAAAATTAGCACCGAATATTCCAATAGTTATAATCTTTCATTTGGACAGCCCTAGAGACTCTAGACTTCGCATTAATTGATTGGTTAACAGTGGCGGAAACGAAGGGGTGGTGCTATTGCCCCTAATCATGGGTATAGTCAAGTCAAGTCAAAATTTTTTCATAAGAATTCCAACCTAATACAGGGAATCTTATACCTTTCTATTTTATACCTTTCTACCTTATACCTTTCTACCTTTCTATTTCCAAATACCTTTTGTTTGAAAACAATGGAAATAAACACTGCTTGTTAACTAAAACAATAGCTTCACCCCCAATGTTTGGCGAAGTGTCCGCCAATGTTGGTTAGCCTTTGACAGGCATTAAAAGAGAGTGGCTCAAGGCAATTTGAAGGTGGTCAATTCTCTTTCAGTTTGACTTCTACGAATTCCAGAGGCTAGACTGAAACAAGACACAATTTCTGTTAAGATATATTTGATCTTTGAAATTATTTAATTTCGAAAATCTACATTTTGAAAGTTCATTCAGCAACTGCTGCTGTTTCTCTTAGGCGATCCTTCTTTTGAAGTCCCATGAAACTTCTCTTCTCATCAGCATGCTGGAAGCGTCCGTGTCCAAACTTAGATGATGTATCGATGAACTTGAGAGTGATCTTCTCCATGGCCTTTCGGGAGACTTGTGGCAACAATGACTATTGAAAGGAAACAAGACAATGGATAAACATAATATTATAGTATAGTGAACGAAGACAAGTTTTTAGATGAGGTGGGCTGATCCTCTTGTTTTCAAGCCAAGGATTACATTCAAATTTGGCCCCTTCCAGACCACAATAACATGAAATGAGGTTGCAATCAAAACATTTTTCTTGTTTGTGGCAACTATATTCTGTCCTTAAAGTCTTGTCATTCAAACAATATGAAGTAAATTCTAAATCTTTCAATATCTGATGACTAGTTAATTACATAATAGCGTTAAATGACTGGAAATGCTCCACAAACCATCCTGCTTGCTTTATCAAATACAAAATATATTCAGTTGAAGTTGCAAATGTAAATAGAGAGCTAAAATGTGTAGATTATTTTGGCCTACCTTTCTGAGAGTTATAACTCGCTTCTTTGGTCCTGGGAGGCAACCCTTGATCATTAGGAAGTCTTCATTGACTTCTCCGTAATGTGGGAATCCACCCTGTAGAGGAAGGGGAAAATCATCAGTTCTTATTCTTTAATGATCATGGCTCAAAAGTATCACTGAAAATAAGCCTTCCGTCAATATTGCAATCTTTAGCATAAAACCTCTGTAATAAGGATATATATATAGAGATTTTAGATATAGATATATATATAAAAATCTATTTCATTAAGCCACACTGAAGAGCATAGGCAAAAAGTTTGAGTGGTCATAGTAAATAGCCATAATGAATGTTTATGACACTTTGGTAGCTTGAAATATGATCTAGAGGGGGTATCCTTATGAGAAGTCTGAAGTTCACATCAACTAATTTGAAATAATTCAAAGTCAGATCGATTAAGCACTAGCGACTTCTTTGATTGGAAATAAGCCTGGGAGCAGCAGGATACTAAGTTTTATATTTAAGCAAAATAACATGAAGCATGAACAGAATGTTATTAAAGTTTTACTGCCCTGAGCAGAATCAACTTCTGAAAATCTTCTCTATTGCATCAACCATTCAAATCTTCAGAATTTTTTCACTGGCTAATTTTAAAACACAATTAGCCAGTCAGTACTATTTATATTCTTGTTTCTTCTCTATCATATATTATTGATGATTCGTCATAACTAGTGTCACATGGAAACATTTCCTTTATTCAAAATGATAATCAAGGTCTGTACAACACAGAATTTCAAGATTTCTTTAATCTAATTTTCAATTCATAAAAAAGCCCATCTCAAATTAGTTGTCACACAAGATTTGTGATAACGCAAACTTACTCATGCAAATACTTCATGCTTTTATTCCCAGATATTTTTACCTGATATCTAATTTGAAAAGGACTTTAGTTTTTTTATTAAATGCTTCAAAGAGACTTACCATTGGAGTGATGGACTTGTCAGTCAAGTCATAACTTGTGGCAGCATTATTTTTGATGACCTTTCCATCCTTGGTATGGATGCCAGAACCAACACGGTAGATCTTCTTGTTTCTGTCTACACGATGATGGTACCCACACTGACCAGCTCTTGGGACAGAATACTGGACACGGGCTGGATGCCAAGCTCCAATACAGGCAACCTTGCGGAGACCTTTGTGTGTCTTTCGTTGAAGTTTCTTTGTTCCCCAACGGTATGTAACACCTGTAAAAAAAACAATCATTTGCAGAGGAACCATCATTGAACTCCATTATATATCAAGGCCACCAAGAAGGTGCAATTTTTCTCTAAGGGCCAGCTTTTTGCCCTCACAGTAACACATTTTGGACTTGAAACTTTACCCCTTAACAACAAAATGCACATGAAGGACCAGAAAACTGTAGATTCTGTTGTTTAATCATGATACATTAAACAAGAACAAAGGAATGCTAGTATTGTCATGTCCCATCAAGAGAATGTACGGAGAGACTGATACCTCATGACAATTGTGTAAAATCTCCAATAAAATTTTCAACAGTTGAATTTTCTTAAGACTTCTCAAGAGTTTGTTGAAGTTAAGTTATGACAGAACTGCTGCGAGTGTATACAGAATTTATCTAAATTTTTGTACGAATTTATACAAATTTGTAAAGCAAGTTCTGAATTCTTTGGCATCACTTTCATAAACTGTCTGTCAATTATGATCATTGCAGGCAGAGCATTGGCTGATAGCACTGAAAGTCTGTTTTCATAAAAGGGCCATACATTTGTGACATCAGCAAAATTACTGATTTTCATCCCCCCTTCCTTGTCTGCAAAAAAGACAACAGAGGTCTATTGTTTGATTTCTAAATTTCTCTCACTTTTATTCTTACCACGCTCTACCACTACTATATGTTTGATTACAATAAATTGCTGCACCCCCTCCCCCTTTGTGGCAACGTCATAAATGCATGCTCCCAAACCTTGTTGAGAGAATTGTTGGGTGTCTGGATCTGGCTCAAATATTGCGAAAAATGCAGAAATTGTGCAGCGAAATCTAAAATCACAAAGGATCACCAAATGCTCTGTTTTCATAAAGTTAGTTTGCCTACATTGTTGGCAATTATGGGCAGAAAGCTTTTGAAATAAATATTTAAAACCAACCTTTGAAGCCATGTCCTTTGGTAACTCCAATCACATCAATCATTTCATCCTGGGCAAAAACGTTAGCAATAGCAACTTTCTTTTCCATGAGGTCACGTGCCCAGTCAACCTTTTCCGAAATATCTTTTCCTCCATTCACTTGAATTTCAATGATGTGTGCTTTCTTCTGCTTCAGCTTCAGGAGTTTTTGCTGTAAATATTGGAATTGAGACATAATGAATATAAACTACTTAATGTAATATAGGTTTCATTGAGATCTACCCTAAGAAGTTAATTGTATTTGTAATTATGATTTGAAATGGTGGATAATTGCTCCTAACTCAAGTAAATTTTAGTGACCGCATTCCAGAAAAATGTTCATGCCCCCCCCCTTGAACCAAATTTCTTTGACATTTTCCTTACATCATTGCCTTTCGTATAGATAAGGACTAAAGTCAAAAGAGAACACGCTGATGAATCAGCCAAGTGCTGATGAAGCTATCAAAAGAAACTTGCTGGCGGGCTGAATGAGCCCTGCCAGTTTGGACAGGATTAAGATGAAGCTAAATGCAAAACTGTATAACCCTACTATAAAACACTCACATGTGACAAAGATTTGGCTACAGTGTACTATAATTTTCAGGCAAGTTTAGATTTGGTAACAATGAAATCTTAACAGTTCTCACAAAATCAGCATGGTTGTAAAATAGATATTTGTACAAATAAGAAACTGCTTATCAGAAAATCAACTCTCAGATCAGATCACATGTCTAGACAATTAACTTGGCACCCATTGAANGCTGAATGAGCCCTGCCAGTTTGGATAGGATTAAGACGTTTAAGCTAAATGCAAAACTGCATAACCCTTATAAAACACTCACATACGTGACAAAGATTTGGCTACAGTGTACTATAATTTTCAGGCAAGTTTAGATTTGGTAAGAATGAAATCTTAACAGTTCTCACAAAATCAGCATGGTTGTAAAATAGATATTTGTACAAATAAGAAACTGCTTATCAGAAAATCAACTCTCAGATCAGATCACATGTCTAGACAATTAACTTGGCACCCATTGAAGTAAATTCTCTTTGTTGGGCGAAAACTTTTACTGACCCATCAAGTGATCAATAAACATCTAAATGGCATAGTTCCCACACAATACATTTGACTATGTTCTAGAAGATCTAAAAGTTCTCCAAATTTCTGGAAAGTTGTACTGTTATTACCTGTGTATGGGCAATGACTCTGATGACCTTGCAGTATTTCTTTATCTTCTCAAAGTCTTGCTCAATGCTTTTCTTTCCCTCATCGTCAGACCATCTTTTGCTGGCTTTCAAGAATGCCTTCTTCTTGGACTTGTACCTTATGAGCACAAAATAAGGGAGAGGGGTCGAACCTCATCAGACAAGTGAGAGGAGCTTCGACTTTGGGGACCATGTCGACTGTTAGCAATGTGATAATTTGACTAAAAATGAATACTAACGCAACAGACAACAAAAACAGAAGAACATCTTAAAATCTTTAGGTTTACTCATAATTATCCATATATTTGCATAAAATTTTTGTTAATCAACTAAACAAAAATGAAATAAGTTTACAACTATGCTTATACTAGATACAAATGTTTACTTTGCAACAGCTCACAATGGACATAGTGGGATAAAACATATATAATTCTGCCGTTTCACGACAGACAGCAATTTTAAATTTACACAAAGTGTATACATCTATGTTCTGCAAAAAGACATACCAGTTCTTGTAGAATCGACGTCTGCACTCTTCTCCAAGATGCTCAGCCCAGATGGTGGTGAGTTGTCTCAATCCACGTGGTGTTTCAACGTATCCAACAATACCGACAACAGCAATAGGTGGAGTTTCAACAATTGTCACTGCCTCAACAACTTCCTTTTTATGTGACTCTAAAATGTGAAAAAAGAAGTAATATAACTCTCATCAACAGCATGTATACAGCAAAGTAACAATGATCAAATTCTAATTATAACAAAGTTTGGCATAAGGTTTCAAGCAGTTTTGTTTGCTACATGTTTCCAAATATTGTGAAATATCTTCGCTCTTTTGATGGTTTCGGTTTTGGCACAAAACTTACACATTAGTTGCTGGCATCCTTAATGTGAGTGATTTTCTTTTTAATTCAGCAATAAAAAAAATTACAAGGACAAACAATTATTACAATAATGATACCAACAGAGAGCATTAAGTACATATCTACTCTGCAGCCTTACATAAAACATAGATCTTTCTCTTTTGCATGTCAGGTTTTTGTTGTACATTGGAGGCTATTCTGGTTTATTTGTCTTTTTTTAGCAAAATTATTTTCTTTAGTCTTAGTTTAGATGGGGGNATGTTCTGCAAAAAGACATACCAGTTCTTGTAGAATCGACGTCTGCACTCTTCTCCAAGATGCTCAGCCCAGATGGTGGTGAGTTGTCTCAATCCACGTGGTGTTTCAACGTATCCAACAATACCGACAACAGCAATAGGTGGAGTTTCAACAATTGTCACTGCCTCAACAACTTCCTTTTTATGTGACTCTAAAATGTGAAAAAAGAAGTAATATAACTCTCATCAACAGCATGTATACAGCAAAGTAACAATGATCAAATTCTAATTATAACAAAGTTTGGCATAAGGTTTCAAGCAGTTTTGTTTGCTACATGTTTCCAAATATTGCGAAATATCTTTGCTCTTTTGATGGTTTCGGTTTTGGCACAAAACTTACACATTAGTTGCTGGCATCCTTAATGTGAGTGATTTTCTTTTTAATTCATCAATAAAAAAATTACAAGGACAAACAATTATTACAATAATGATACCAACAGAGAGCATTAAGTACATATCTACTCTACAGCCTTACATAAAACATAGATCTTTCTCTTTTGCATGTCAGGTTTTTGTTGTACATTTGAGGCTATTCTGGTTTACTTGTTTCTTTTTGCAAAATTATTTTCTTTAGTCTTAGTTTAGATGGGGTGGCTCTCTCTTGATTAGTTTATCTATTAGAGAGCTCCTCCTTAGACAAATATATGTAAATTCATCTCTTGTCTTGTAATGTTTACCTTTATTAATTTTGATTGTAGTGGATCTTGTAGTTGTGTATAATGTATGTACTGTTTACTAATTATTCTACTTTAAGTTGGGTTATGTATATTGTATTCTTAGATGTATTTAGATATATTTGTCAATGAAAACTGAAACTGAAGAACAATAACAGGCCTTTTCGTTTTACGCGGACGATCGCCCTCACCCTCGCCAGCACCCTTGCAAAATTGTTTACGCGGGCCATCGACCGCCCTCGCAAGAAGGTATTTCGCCCCCGAAGATAAAAAACGATTTCGTAAAAAAGACCTACGAAACGAAACCCTTTGGATTTAAAATTGTTCGTTCAATGACAATCGCGCTTTGAGTTCTTTACGAAAGAAAACCGTTGTGAAGGCTACCCACTGGCCTGGTGAAGCAAACAAGATGCAAAAAGAACCCTAACAAAACTCTAAATATTATTGAATTTATCTTAGCAAAATGAATTTAACAAGAAACCTTTAACGAACTGCAAGATACAGAGGAAGTACTGGTCCTTAATAATCATTGCACATCCTCTTTATTTTTCGACAGAAGTGTTTCCGAAATGTTTGCACATTTTCTCCCATTTTTCGACACACCTACCTTCTTTTTCATTGAAGTTCCTAGTTTAACAAGCGTTGTAAAAGATCAGGGAGCGACAATAAAATGAACAATACTCACAATAATCTTACTTTGCTACAAAGACTTTCTCCGATTCAACTTTCTGTAGCCCTTCTCTAGAGCAGGCCTACTACGAGTTTGCGTAAAGTTTTCCTACAAACTTTTAGAAGAGGTTTGGTTGTTTTTTTTCAGGGGCTTATATTCTCTGCTCTAATCCCCTTCTATAATCTGTTAATGACTTTCCTGGAATCTTTATTCATCTTGAATGGAGCTTCACACTTAGTCAAAT
>REGM01000010.1:1254697-1270848 GCA_004194415.1 Aurelia aurita | reverse complement strand
TTAAGGTAGCTTACCAACAAAAGAGCAAACTTTTTTATAGTAAACTTTTGGTTTCATATCATCATATCAAATGAACAAGCATGCAATACAAAGAAATTTTGGCATATGTAATTTGCATAAATTTGCATAATGCTGACGTCATCAACATTTTGCGGACTAAAAACATGCTATCATTTAAAGAAAGATTCCTCCAAAAGTAAAAGCCCAATTCAAGTCATATGCTGTATGTAAACAGTCTATTAGGTTGGAAAGGGCATGGGCTAAAAAAAATGCACAAAGATATCATATTAACAATGGATTTTAATGAGAATTTCAAAATGGCGGATTTTCCCAGTGATATGCCTCATTAGTTCCTTTGTTATAAGCTAAATTACTTTGTATATTCTGGAATTTTTTTAGCCCTTGCCCTTCTCTGGTGTATTACCTAAATGCATGCAAAGTCTCATCTCCAAACTAAGAGTATTTTTTGTGATATCTTTTTTCTAAATGAGCAGTTGCAGTCAAAATTGATAGTCGTGAAAATTCAATTTAAAGTTTTGCACAAGAAAGAAAGTCTGTACTAGACTAGTAGTGACCTCCATATAAATAAGATAGGTCTCCCTCTTGTTCCTTTTCTTGATCTATGTACCCTTCTTGATACTTCTGAGCTTTGTTCTCCTCTTTTTCCCTGTTTTTCATGCTTTTGACTCGATATTTCTTGTCCATTTGATTGTTTGCTTGTCTAAGCGAAGTGATAACCACATTTAGGCCGTAAAGTTGTTTCTTTGCTGGGGTTTGAGATTTCTTTCCCTACTTGCACATTATCAATGTTTTTACGACTCTCCCTTTCTGCTGTCAGCTTCGTGTTACAATTACTGTAGACTTTCAGCTGCTTTTAGTATTCTCTGCTCTCTTTTCAATCCCATTTCAAGCAACTTTAGTCTCAAAGTTGCTTCAAAAGTTCAGCCATTGCAAATCACAAGGTAGCAAGGAGAGATGAAATGAAACTGCTAAGAAAAGTCCCGGATAAACCACAGGGCACTCATATACTAATCTAGAAGGTCACAGGTGGCTCAAGAATTTATTATTTGAGAAGGGATTATGCAAAATTTGTCAGCTGAGCTACCCCACATATCGGGAAAGGGAATGAAAATGGTTGCTATGACGTTGCTATGGTAAATATCACAGGATACCCCTCACATTTTTGCAAAAAACTTCATTTCTAGGACTTATAGGTAAAAACAGCTTCAATTTTCAAAATCTTCGATAAATTTACCTCTGGAAATCGAAATAATAAAAAAATGAAATTTTCACATGGAATTTGACTCATTTGTTGGTAAGCTACCTTAAGCACCCAACTGTGTCTGAGTTTTTGAAATGGTTAGGTACAAGCTGTGCGTTAAATGTTGATCAGCATCGCACCATTTAAAGATAATAGCCAAATCTGGAAAAATTGACGAGATGAAAATGCAGTAAATCGCATCAAACAATCTCTATTGAAATTTAATGCAGGTAGCAGCCGTTACCATGCTACAGATAATCCAAAATAAGATGTAATGTAAATAGAACAAACTGGTTGCGGTTTCTGTAAACAGCAAACCTTCTAGAATGATCCCGTAAAGTCAATTTTTTTCATGAAATGAACAAAAATCTCATAAAATGAACAAAAAAGAACAGAATTATTAATCTGCTCCAGTAATGAATTGCTTCATTATTGCACCATGAAGTCAAGTTTTCTAATGAAATAAACGAAAAAGATTAGAATTATTAATCTGTTCCAGCGAGCTAACAAGAGCATGTTTTATAACAATAGGATGAATTGTCTCTGACTGACACGCCGGTACCAAGTAATTTTCATTTGCAAACAAAGATAATCTTACGACCGATTAGCCAAATCGGCAAATGTAAATAAACCAAGATACATGTTTTCCAACGATCTAGAGGGTGTTGTTTCAAAAATTTTCCCGGGGACGAGCCCCTTAACCCTGTCATTGCTCGCTTCGCTCGCATATACTTTATACACTTTCAAATCACTATACTGAATTGACATGTTTATTGATAGATATACTTGAAATACTTGAAAGTAGCAAACGGTCGAACAATATCCTTTGATTCCTGCTTTTGGTTTATGACTTTGAAAAATTGACATCCCAGGTAATACTACTTGTCAAAATATTCTGGATTATGCCCTTTTCTGGTCTTGAACTCTGTCATGTAAAATGTCTAGTTTCGCGCCTGTCAAAAGATGAAAGTTTTGAATGGGTGGGTCATAGCCAGCTCTATGTATCAGAAATGCATAAACAATGTTCGTGTATGCGTGTTGCACAATATTTCATTAAAAACAAACAAATACAGTATAAATAATTGTACTATGAACAGAGTTGTGTTTTGTACAATTTTGTACAAACAAAACTCTGTTTATAGTACAATCACTTGTAATGTATTTGTTTGTTTTCTATGTATCAGGCACGATCAAAGTTCGTTCATTTATTCACAGAAGGCCTTACATAACAAGCTTTTTCTTGTTTTTCTTCTTTCCAACGAAAAAATGACCTTGTAGCTTTTCATATCTTTAAATCAATCTTGTAGAAATCAATTTTCATGATTTGATATGACCTACAGCAAAGCTAGTCAAAGAGAAAAAACAAACATTTAAAAAGTGAAATCTTATCAAAAAAGACGTTATCGGACAGGATCAAGCACTTTCGGCAAAAGTTTAATTTTTCCTATGTTGTATAATCTTATCATCTACTAAAATTAAATCTTTAATCGACAAACTTTAATGATAATAAATTAATTTTAAAGAATTTTCCTAAATTTAAATTTTTGATCTGTTGTATGTCATCATCTGATAAAATTACAACTTTAATCGAATCATTGCCATAGTTGATGACCTTGTGTCTTTTCCGCTATGATTGGCACATTTGAATTGTATTTTTTGTAGTTTCTTAGTTTTTAGATTTGATAGAAAAAAACTTTAATCGACAAACTTTAAAGAAGTACAAAGACCAGCATGCTTTGCGCACAGTCAGCGACTTGCTCTGCACAGCTTCCAGAATAACTGACTGTACGAAATTCACAAAAACAAACGATGGCAAAGGCTGCTGGTCTTTGTACTCCCTTTAAAGATAATAGACTCTTTTTTTAATAATTTTTCGTAATTTAAATTTTTCGTATGTTATGTAATCTTATCATCTGATAAAATTAAAATTTTAATTCACAAACTTGAAAAATAATAAATTCTCTTTTAAAAGGAAACGTTATTGCTCCAAAAAAGATTATAGGTTTGTTTTGAGTGCAGAAAAAGATGTCGATATGAAATTATAGATTTTCATTGAAATAATTATGTTTTTTGAATTAAACAACTTTTCATCAAGTAAGTAGTTCGCGTAAATTAAATGAACGAATTATGGAATAAACTTGTCGTAGGAATCTGAGATCTTAATTCTGTTGTGAGTTTATAATTAGGGAGTGGTCATAAAGTATCTACCAGGAGGGGGTGGAGGCTTTTCGTAAATTTGGCAAAAAAAATTTGTGGCCCTTAAAAATTTTTTCAAAAATTTTCGCAGCCCCTCAATTCATGCGAATAATTTTTAATGGCCCACATAAACCCCTAAACAACTCATTTTCAATATGATCCTTTATATAAACGAAGATTCAGTTTGTGGTTTCACTTACGTAATGAATATCTACAGTAGAGAAGTCTAAAAAACAAGCAGTTTGCTGCCACCAGGGAATGACAGCAGTGGCGTGGCCAAGACAAAATAACTGGGGGTATTCAAATGAGGGGGTCTGAGGGCAAAGCCCCAAGGGATTTTTTTGAGGACACTCCCTCTACTTTCGCTTAGAAAGCTTCTCTCCATCCCAAGTTTGCCATTACCATTTTTGACCATTTTGTGAAGTTTGTTTTAAAAGTTAGCATCCGCAAGAAAAATTTTGAGTAAATATCATTTTATTTGGCTTAGAATCTCCATCCCATCTCCACCAATGCCAAATTGAAACTTTGACAATGTCGTAACAGTTTTCTATGAATCACCATCTTTGGGAAAATTTTTAAGCAATGACCTTATACTTTGGTTTAGAACGCTTCTCACAATCCAATGTTTGCTTGACCCCAAAATAGAAACCTTGAAAATTCTGTGATAGCACGTCTAGGAAAATTTTTTAAATGCCAACCTTTACTTTGGCTTAGAATGACTCTCCTGGTCACCTTCCAGCATTTCTTGGAAAAATTCTTACTCGACTTTAAATCTCCTTTAAATAAGTTTTTCTTGGGTTTACTGATTGATTGATTTTTGGCGAAGCCCATAATTTGGCAATACCGGACAGCTCGGAACTTTTTCCCACATTTTTGTCAAAAAACATTTGGTGGTCCATGAATTAAATGCTAAAAAATCTTGCGGCCCATGATTAATTAAGCAGCAAAAAAATTTGATGGCCCTTGCGAATACCCTCCACCCCCCCCCCTGGTAGATACTTTATGACCGCTCCCTAATGGAAACCACTTTTCAGAAAGTCAGCGATCCCAGCGCCATTCGAAACCATTCTATCGCTCCTGTCGTTCGCGTCGTTCGTGTTGCGGAAAAATTTCCCAGCGACGGGAACGACAGCAGCGATCATATGGAAACAATTCGATTGTTCCTTTCGTTCGCGTCGTTTGTGTCGTTCGTGTCGCTGAAAAATTTTCCAGCGACGGGAACGACAGGAACGACCATATGGAAACCAGGCTTAAGACTAAACTTCGACTGATTTCTATCTCTGAAAAGAAATCAGTTGAGTCTGCACAGACTGCACGCAGGCTAGAGTTTCCAAGAAGCCTCAAGTGTAAAGTTAATAAGACTCACTTCCCCCAATACTCCAAGCCCAATGTTTATATCTGACTGTTCCTCTGAGACTGTTCCTCTCGCTCCCTTGCTTTGTTTGCCGGTGACGTAACAAAATAATCCGCATTCAGTTTCGAAACCTTTGAATTGTATGCTTCTGACCATTTACAATGCATAGATTGTGTTACTGAATGAAGAATTTGAAGGCAATTTCAAGGTTCATTTCTATTAAGAAGATAAACATGAAATCTTATCAATGCAAGAAGACAGGGAATTTTGCAGCCTGGATAACTTGTAGCAAATTTTTGCCAAGTTTTACCAAGAAGTAAAGAAGTACTAACTCAGGTATGTTTTTATTGTGCACAGATTTATTCTTATGAGCTGTGAGCGGTTAGAGCAACGATCTTCCGCACAGTTATCTTCCGCACAGCGGTTAGAGCAACGATCTTTCGCACGAATACGAATGCTGCACACAACAACTACACGTGTAGTATCGACCATAGAAGTCAGCAATGACAATGCATCTTCCCATAAAGTTAGGCCTCTGCATGCACACACTCCATGTTTTTGGGTTTGGGACAATAAGAAAAAGATTCTATATGAAAATTCCCACTTGGGCTGCACGAAGAGTGATAATGTTTACCTCGGCAATATACTTGCTTTGATTGAAATGCTTTGAAATGTCATTGTCATTGTCATTTTCTTTCTTTTGTACTATATTTTACTCAAAGGTTTGATCAAAATCATGCATTAGCATTGATGAGCTGTGCTGTGTGTTTCCAATCCGATAATTTTGTATTTGCAAAAACGTGGATCAAGACATTTCAAAAGTCACGAGCAATCAATTCAAGAAAGAAGTTTAAAAAAGCCACTGCAATGGTCAGCACGAGTCAGCAAAGGCACAGGTCGCTCGGTTCTAGGTCAGTCTATTGTTGTGTGGTCTATGCATTTACTATGGTCTAGCAAAGTATCTAGTACTCCAGTGCGATGGATTATTTTGTCAAACCTTCCACTGCATAGTTTTCATGTTGACTAGCATTCATTCAAATAACCATCGTTGCATTGCCATACCGAATGCCAGTAGCAGCACCAGCCACCAAGAACTGGGGATGACAAAGGGAAAATGGGGCTCCAGAGGCGAAGCTCCGGAGAAATTGTCAAGAACAAAGCCCTTTTCCCCTTTGGAAAACGCCCTTTTTATTGCTGAGAAACGCCCTTTTTTGTCCTAAAAAATTCGGGATCTAACTACACTGCAGATTTGGACGAACTGGAAACCGACCTCCGAGAGGAGTAAAGGGACTCGCCCCCCCCAGTCCCCATGGCGCAGCCACTGCCAAATGCTGCTACAAAACGAGAGACATGCGAGAGGCGTATCACTCTTTCAAGCAAGCATGCAAACTGTTTAAAAACAATAGGATTTTTATGGGGTTTTTCTTGATTTTTGCCAAAAGGATCCCAGATTTTTGCCAAAAGTATCCCAGATTTTTGGGGTGATGTGCCCCCCTGGAGACATGCATAAAGGTTGATTGAACATGTGCTATTAGGGAATTTGTTACTGTAATATCCTACTAAAAAAAGCTATATTAGATTCTTTAAGCATTGGAAGACCAATTTGAACTACTTGTTGTTGCTACAACGAATTAGCAACAACATTATTTACCCNATCTGCAGGATTTGTCAATTCAGCTGTAAAAGAACCCATGTTTAAAGAATCTTGCACCTTCCAACTCATCCTTATGAGCGGTTCATCTCAAATGAACTTCCAACTCATGCCCCCGACTTTCCAAGCTAATTTGTTGGGCTAAACTTCCCTTGGCTTAATTTGTCTTGATAGGTGCATTAATCTGACAGTTGCCTATAAAACCGAGGGCAATGCGAGTGACTTAATCAATTTTTCATGCGATGTTTCAAGTTGAATTTTTTCAAGTGTACTTTCCACTTAGCATTTCACACCAAGAAAATTTCCACTAGAGGCCATACAGTTATGACTCCCGCAAATTATTATCAATTTTCACACCCCCTCTCCCTGTCTCAAAAAAAGAGGCCCCCCTCTTCGCGCAGACTCAGTAAATGTATCGTCCCAAGATTTGAATCCACATTCATGAGCATTCCCTTTAAAATTTGATAGATTTGAAAAGTCAACAGACTGTTTGCACTCTTCAGTTTTCCAACCAGATGAATTTGAAAAAACAAGACAATACATATAAGTACAACAGAATGCATCAAGCAAACAGATGAATTCACAGCTCCCATAAAAATGATGCACGCACATTTGATCTTACACAGGCACACACAATGTTTAAAGAAAACTGAGAAACAAACAATTGTTGCCAATAAAATAGTTTTCGTACCAAAATGTGCGCACATCTGACGTATAATTTCAAGTTGCACACATGTATACTGTAAAAGCTCTATTAAGCCCGGGGGGAGGGGCATTATTCAATTTCATAAACTCCAAAAGGGAGCTTACAAGAGAGAGGATTTTAAGGCTATAAATGATAGCTTTTTGGGTACTTTACCTCATAACTCACATATTCTGGAATCAGCATACAATTTTGTGAATCAAATAGACAAATTCAACACAGTTTTAATCCAAAACAATATGAAAATTAACATTTAAGGTTATGGTAAACGTTTGCAGCACAAGATTGGGTTTTCTCTCCCCAAAAGCCAAACTATTAGCGGAATCTAGTTAAACTATACATCATTCGATGCGTAAGAATGTAGGGATTCTCACCATATCAAAATAATTGGCAAAGATTGTAAAATGATTTTTTCCAGGCAACTTTATTGCTTAAGAGAGCATACCTCCTTCAAAAGCTATTTTGTTAAACGCAAGGGTACAAAATAGCTTTTTCGTACCTGCACCTAGTGGATTTGTAAATCCCGAAAAAAGGGCTTTTTACTGATGCCAATTCAAATGTAAACATCAAGGTCAAATAATCCACAATGTAATCCGGGTCAAGCAATTACCGCTTATAAAGCAATTTGTGAATTTAAACAAAGGAATCGACACATATAATGTGGTTTCATGTTTGTTTTCTAACACACGACCGGCTTAATAGGTCAAAAAGCTAGGATTAGGATTTAAAACACACAGAAAAACTTTGCGTGAGAAGTTACAGTATCCTTCTTTCGATTAAGAATTCTACTTTTTCAACATTTCTGTTACTTCCAAAGATGGTATCTTTTTGTTTCTTAAAAGTTGGGCTTCTGAGATATGAAGAAATCCGAAAATTGGCTTTTTCGGCCTACAAACGTTTACTGTAACCTTAAATTGTTTTAGCTAAATAAATAAAAAACCTTGGTGACCACTTGCATTGGATACTAGAGAGGGAGGGCTTATTAAAAAATTTGGCTGCAAAGGGAGGGGAAATTAGAGCGGTGGTTTAATAGAGAGGGGCTAAATAGAGCTTTTATCGTAGAAATTTCCAAGAACTGTGAACTTGTGTATTGAGTAGAAAATCACAAAACATAAGGCCATAAGACAGATTTCTGAAACTCATACAGCAACTTTATCAGATTTGAAATATTACAACACAGATTTTGGTCTTTTTGCAAACAAATGATGAGCAACAATCCATTCATTTCCATCATCAAATCCGAAGACCTCTGAGCAGTACATGAAGAACATTCTCCAATTAAAAAGCTGCTGTGGGGCTTCATCCTGGCCATATGTCTTCTCTAAAACACTCAATGCTTTATCTGTGTTTCCATCAAGGTTTGTGAGCCATGCATCGAGTGTCTTGGTATAATGCTTGCCATTTATGTTCCAATGATCCATAATGATAAGGTCATGTTGGAAATAGAGGAACAAATCTGATGATGGCATGGTCCCTCCAGAGAAGAAATGTTTAGCCATCCATTCTGTGTCAGAGCCTTTCTTTGCATTAAACTGATAAGCAAACTCTTTGTGGCACAGGATTTGCGTAAAAAGGAAACCATCTGGCTTCAACCATGATGCAACACGCTTCATCAAAGAATCGTAGTTTTTCATGTGTTCAAACATTTCAATCGAAATGATCCTATCAAATCTCTCAGCAGTTTCAAAACTATTTGCATCTGCAGTTATAACCTTCAGCCTGTCGTCAAACCCTTTGCTTTTCGCACAGCTCTCGATGAAGACTCTTTGCGTTCTTGAATTTGAGACACTTACTACTTCGCATTTTGGGTACTTCTCTAATAGCCATAATGACGTCACACCCCAGCCACACCCTAAATCCATGACCTTTTGACCATCAATGACCTTTGCCTTTTCACAAACCATCTCCAGCATAGCTTCCTCGGCTTTGTCAAGCGTTGTGACACCTTCAGGCCAAAATGCACTGCTATATTTCATTCTCTTACCAAGACATTCCAAGTAAAAATCTGTTGGTACTTCATAGTGCTGCTCATTCGCGTCACTTGTGTTGATTGCAATGGGAGCTGACTTGAGGCTTGAGATGAACTTCCTTTTGTAGGCCATCCTTTTTTCCACGTCACCTCCACATCTCAGCTTTTCCAGCCATACCTGAAGGTTCTGGCGAACGGTCTCTCGAAGAACACTGTCTCCCATCATGCATCAATTCTCTTACTTCTGCAAAATGTCGCAAATGAATTCGCAGAAGAAGAAGTTCTTTGTCACTTTATCATCACTTTGTTTATTTGGACTTTGATTTTCATGGTTGTATTTATCAAGACTCGTTTTGGATACGAGATAGTCATCATAATAATCATGGCCATAGTCATGGGCCATAGGACACCTTCGATGGTCGATCAAACTTGCTCGTTTCTCGATTGCATTACCCTGGGTACCAGAGCCAAAAACAGAAAAGAACAAATTTAAAATAACGAAAAGGAACAAGGAGAGAGAGAAAGAAAGAAAGAAAGAAAGAAAGAACGTGTTAACCTTGGTCCACTTCTTTTTCTCATTTACATAAATGATCTTCCAAACTCATCAAATAAGTTATCTTTCTATCTCTTTGCTGATGACACAAACATCTACTTTGAATCTGATAATCTGAATCAACTACAAAAAATGGTTAACAAGGAACTTAAACATGTCAAGAAGTGGCTTGACGTTAACAAACTTGCATTAAATGTGGACAAAACTAACTTTATTGTTTTTCACTCTCCCCAAAATTCTCTAGATGAAACTATAAACATAAAAATTGGTAAGGAACATGTTAAACAGGCCAAATTTGTCAAGTTTCTTGGCCTTCTTTTGGACGAAAACCTCAGCTGGAAGTATCACTTAAGTGAACTTTCAAAAAAACTAGCAAGAACTTGTGGTATATTTTTCAAAATAAGGCATCTTCTTCCGACTAATGTTTTAGTTTCCTTATATTACTCATTATTTTCTTCTTTTCTACAATATGGAATCATTGTCTGGGGTCATACGTACGACATCCACACTAAACCAATATATCTTCTGCAAAAGAAAGTTGTTAGAGCTATTGCTTTCCAGAATTTTACATCTCCATCCTCTCCAATTTTCTCCGACTTAAAAATTCTTAAATTGTATGATTTACTGGATTTGAAGCTGCTTACCTTTGTCTATGAGTCTGTTAATAGGTTATCTCCACCTTACTTTCACAATTTTTTTCCAATGTTGTCAGATGTTCATCAATATGATACAAGGCAGGCTCGTAAGGGTGGTATTTTTATGACACAGCAAAACACCTTGCAATATGGTTTGAGATCTGTCAGATATGCTGGTGCGAAATCTTGGAACAACATTCCGTTCAACATCCAACAATCCCCTTCAGTGATGAGTTTCCGTCATAATCTAAAAATACATTTGTTCTCCACCAAGTATCAGTAAATTTCCAAACTCTGCTTTTTGGATCAATCAACCTTCGATCTAAAAAATGTTTTCTGATTGAATAATATAATATGTTTTTAACACAGGGGGTGCTCTCTCCTCGATTAGTTTATCTACTGAGAGAGCTCCTCCTTAAGAAATTCTCCTCCATACAAATCTCTAATTTCTGTAATATTTCATGCTTAAACTTTCGTTGTCTTTTGTAATCTTGTCATAATTTTAGTAAATTGTTGTATGTTTGAAAGATTTTTGTATGTAGTGGAATTTTAAAATGAGAACTGAACTGAACTGAACTATTATATGCAGGCTAATCATTTATCTTTCATGAAAATCTGCTACATGACGTTCATACGTTCGTGTAGATAAACAAACAAAGTCGTGCAATAATTCTCTGTAATGATTTTTGAGATCTAGTAAAATTGGCCCAACCATATGCTGCAATTGGCCAGTGTTATGGGGCAATTAAAACACATGGCCACTGATTTGAAACTTTCACAACGTCCCAAAAATTGGGTCTACACAATGGAAACTACGGTCTATTTCATTCCAAGAGATGCAACTACAGTATCATATACCTCCAAGAACGTTGTCAATCATTATTTAGACGACATGACCAATTTTACAAAAAGTTTTATAATTGTCCTGGTCTCCCCTAAACGTGGTCTTGGGTACATAAATTTATAGCGGATAAAAATAATTTCATTTTTAAGTTACAAGCGATTTTGTATAAATGTTTCTTCTCAGAATCCTTCAAAGGAGGCCTAAAATGCTTGATCCAACTTGCTAACAATTCTGCGCAACGATTCTAAAAATTGCCGAAAGTGGAGGCTCTCAATCAACACAAAAATTTGCCTCCGAAATAATATAGTCAGATGAAGCTTAATTGCCATAATTCCATAGCTGTTTGGCTGAATGGTTGAAATTTTGCCGAAGAATCTATTCCAGTTTGAAAAGATTGTGAAATGAAACATTGTCATACAGACGTTCGTTTGTAACTTGAGAACTATGTAATTACAGGGTGTCGATAAAGATGTTATCAAAGAAGTTCTTGAAAAAATACAGACCGAGTGTGGACCCAATATGCCTATAGAAACAGAAGCTACCGAGAAGGTAAGAGTCTTTGCAGATTTAACACTTCAAAGAGGCCTAAAATGCTTGATCCAGCTTGCTAACAATTCAGCGCGACGATTCTAAAAAATGCCAAAATGGAGCTGTACAGGCTCTCCATCTAAAGAAAAATTTGCCTCCGAAATAGGATAGTTAGATAAAGTTTAATTACCTTAATGCCGTAGCAGTTTGGCTGAATGGTTGAAATTTACAGATTTATTTACCAGATAACATCACAGATATTGAGAAAAACTAAACCAAGCTGATATTCCACTAGCTTCTGCGAGCTACAAAATATTTCTCGTCAAAAGAGTACGTGATGTCATAATAATGTGATTGGTTCTTCGTGTAGCCACAGCTCGCTCACTGCACTGGGGGGGGGGGGTTGTTCCATAGTACAAGGTAAGGTACCTGGGGATGTGCCGCCCTCAAGGGTACACTTTTTCGAACTTCTGGTGTAAGCAAGGGCATAATTTTTGCCAAATTTGGTCTAAGAAAGGCGAAGTTTTGGTGATGTCTGTCCAGAAACCCATAATGTTTGCTTTTTTGGTCTAGAGAAGGCGAAAGTTTGGCGATTTTTGTTTCGAAAACACCAAATCTTGGAAAGTTTGATCAAGAAATTAGCCTAGTCAAAGGTATCTAAGGTATCTTAGGAACGATTGAAGCTAAAGTCTATTTCATTCCAAGAGATGCAACTACAATATCATTTACCTCCAAGAACGTTGTCAATCAAAATTTAGGCGATATGACCGATTAACGAAGAACAAGTGTTACAATTGTTCCCGGTCTCACGTAAACGTGGTCTTATGTACATAAATTTACAGATAATACAAATCATTTCATTGTCAAGTTACAAGCGATTTTGTAGAAATGTTTTATCTCAGAATCCTTCAAAAGAGGCCTAAAATGCTTGATCCATTTTGCTAACAATTCGGTGTGACGATTCTAAAAACTCCAAAAAAAGGAGCTGTACAGGCTCATCATCTATACAAAAATTTGCCTCCGAAATAAGATAGTCAGATCAAGTTTAATTACCTTAATGCTGTAGCTGTTTGGCTGAATGGTTGAAATTTTGATGAAGAATCTATTCCAGTTTGAAAAGATTGTGAAATGAAACGTTGTCATAAAATCCTTCGTTTGTAACTTGAGAACTATGTAATTACAGGGTTTCAATGAAGATGTTATCAAAGAAGTTCTTGAAAAAACACAGACCGAGTGTGAACCCAATATGCCTATAGAAACAGAAGCTACCGAGAAGGTAAGAGTCTTTGCAGATTTAACACTTCAAAGAGGCCTAAAATGCTTGATCCAACTTGCTAACAATTCAGCGCGACGATTCTAAAAAATGCCAAAATGGAGCTGTACAGGCTCTCCATCTAAAGAAAAATTTGCCTCCGAAATAGGATAGTTAGATGAAGTTTAATTGCATAATTCCATAGCTGTTTGGCTGAATAGTTGAAAAGTTTGATGAATCTATTCCAGTTAGAAAAGATTTTGAAATGAATCATTGTATAAATCGTTCGTTTTTTATTTGAGAACTATGTAATTACAGGGTGTCGAAAAAGATGTTATCAAAGAAGTTCTTGATCAAACACAGACCGAGTGTGAACCCAACATGCCCATAGAAATAGCAGGTACCGAAAAGGTAAGAGTCTTCACAGATTTAACACTTCAAAAGAGGCCTAAAATGCTTGATCAAACAAAATGCTTGCAAACAATTCAGCGCGACGATTCTAAAAAATTCAAATAAAGGAGCTGTACAGGCTCTTCATCTGCACAAACATTTGCATCCGAAATGAGATAGTCAGATCAAGTTTAATTACCATAATTCCATAGCTGTTTTGCCGAATTAGGGCCTCCGGAGTGGTTGAAATGTTTGATGAAGAATCTAAAGTTTGATTGCATAATTCCATAGCTGTTTGGCTGAATTAGGGCCTCCTGAATGGTTGAAATTTTGATGAAGAATCTATTCAAGTTTGAAAAGATTGTGAAATGAAACATTGTCATAAAATCCTTCGTTTGTAACTTGAAAACTATGTAATTACAGGGTGTCGAAGAAGATGTTATCAAAGAAGTTCTTGATAAAACACAGACCGAGTGTGAACCCAACATGCCCATAGAAACAGCAGGTACCGAAAAGGTACGAGTCTTCACAGATTTAACACTTCAAAAGAGGCCTAAAATGCTTGATCAAACAAAATGCTTGCAAACAATTCAGCGCGACGATTCTAAAAAATTGAAATAAAGGAGCTGTACAGGCTCTTCATCTACACAAACATTTGCCTCCGAAATAAGATAGTCAGATCAAGTTTAATTACCATAATTCCATAGCTGTTTGGCTGAATTAGGGCCTCCGGAATGGTTGAAATGTTTGATGAAGAATCTAAAGTTTTATTGCATAATTCCATAGCTGTTTGGCTGAATTAGGGCCTCCTGAATGGTTGAAATTTTGATGAAGAATCTATTCAAGTTTGAAAAGATTGTGAAATGAAACATTGTCATGAAATCGTTTGTTTGTAACTTGAGAACTATGTAATTACAGGGTGTCAAAGAAGATGTTATCAAAGAAGTTCTTGAAAAAACACAGACCGAGTGTAAACCCAACATGCCTATAGAAACAGAAGCTACCGAGAAGGTAAGAGTCTTTACAGATTTGTTTACAAGATAACATCACAGATAGTGAGAAAAAATAAAACCAAGCTGATATTCCACTAGCTTCTGCGAGCTACAAAATATTTCTCTTGAAAGAGTACGTGATGTCATAATAATTTGATTGGTTGTTCGTGTAGCCACAGCTCGCTCACTGGGGGGAGGGGGTTGTTCCATAGTACAATGTACCTGGGTATGTGCCGCCCTCAAGGGTACACTTTTCCTACCTTCTAGTGTAAGCAAGGGCATACTTTTTGCCAATTTTGGTCTAAGAAAGGCGACATTTTGGTGATTTGTGTCCAGAAACCCCTAATGTTTGCTTTTTTGGTCTAGAGAAGGCGAAAATTTGGCGATTTTTGTTTTGAAAACACCAAATCTTGGAAAGCTTGATCAAGAATTTAGCCTAGTCAAAAGTATCTAAGGTATCTAAGAAACGATTGAAGCTAAAGTCTATTTCATTCCAAGAGATGCAACTATAATATCATTTACTTCCAAGAACGTTGTCAATCAAAATTTAGGCGATATGACCGATTTTCGAAGAAAAAGTGTTACAATTGTTCCCGGTCTCCCCTAAACGTGGTCTTATGTACATAAATTTACAGCTAATACAAATAATTTCATTGTCAAGTTACAAGCGGTTTTGTAGAAATGTTTTATCTCAGAATCATTCAACAGAGGCCTAAAATGCTTGATGCAACTTGCTAACAATTCAAGGCGACGATTCTAAAAAATGCAAAAAATGGAGCTGTACAGGCTCATCATCTACACAAAACTTTGCCTCCGAAATAAGATAGTCAGATCAAGTTTAATTACCTTAATGCCGTAGCTGTCTGGCTGAATGGTTGAAATTTTGATGAAGAATCTATTCCAGTTTGAAAAGATTGTGAAATGAAACATTGTCATAAAGACGTTCGTTTGTAACTTGAGAACTATGTAATTACAGGGTGTCGATAAAGATGATATCAAAGAAGTTCTTGAAAAAATACAGAGCGAGTGTGGACCCAACATGCCCATAGAAACAGACGCTACTGAGAAGGTAAGAGTCTTCACAGATTTAACACTTCAAAAGAGGCCTAAAATGCTTGATCCAACTTGCTAACAATTCTGCGAGACGATTCTACAAAATGCAAAAAATGGAGCTGTACAGGCTCTCCATCTACACAAAAATTTGCCTCCGAAATAAGATAGTCAGATCAAGTTTAAACATTGTCATTAATTGCATAATTCCATAGCTGTTTGGCTGAATGGTTAAAATTTTGATGAAGAATCTATTCAAGTTTGAAAAGATTGTGAAATGAAACATTGTCATAAAATCGTTCGTTTGTAACTTGAAAACTATGTAATTACAGGGTTTCAATGAAGATGTTATCAAAGAAGTTCTTGAAAAAACACAGACCGAGAGTGAACCCAACATGCCCATAGAAACAGACGCTACTGAGAAGGTAAGAGTCTTTACAGATTTGTTTACAAGATAACATCACAGATAGTGAGAAAAAATAAAACCAAGCTGATATTCCACTAGCTTCTGCGAGCAACAAAATATTTCTCGTGAAAAGAGTACGTGATGTCATAATAATTTGATTGGTTGTTCGTGTAGCCACAGCTCGCTCACTGGGAGGGAAGGGGTTGTTCCATAAGCCCTGTTCACACGACGCAAACTAACCCGGGGCGAACCTGGGTTAAGCTAACCTAGGTTAGTTTTTCGTAGTGTGAACGCAACTAACCTGGGTTCGCCCCGGGTTAAACTAACCAACCTTCAGGAGGTGGGTTCGCCCCCCCCCCCCCCCCGG
>REGM01000010.1:1221698-1254692 GCA_004194415.1 Aurelia aurita | reverse complement strand
CCCGCCCCCCCCCCCCCCCGGGTCGAACCTAGGTTAGTTGTGGCAAAGTGCAGTGTGAACGCAAACCTGGGGCGAACCTAGGTTAGTTTCTGGTTAGTTTCGATCTTCTGCATGCGCATTTGGTTTGTTTCGATCTTACGCATGCGCATATTTGAAGACAACTGCGCAGTGCGCATGCGGGTATATAACTTACCTGGGTTCGCCCCAGTTTGGTGTTCACACGCACTTTGGGCATTTTTGTGTGTGGACAATCTCGGCCCCGGGTTAGTTTGCGTCGTGTGAACATGGCTATAGTACAATGTACCTGGGTATGTGCCGCCCTCAAGGGTACACTTTTCCCACCTTCTAGTGTAAGCAAGGGCATACTTTTTGCCAATTTTGGTCTAAGAAAGGCGACATTTTGGTGATTTGTGTCCAGAAACCCCTAATGTTTGCTTTTTTGGTCTAGAGAAGGCGAAAGTTTGGCGATTTTTGTTTCGAAAACACCAAATCTTGGAAAGTTTGATCAAGAAATTAGCCTAGTCAAAGGTATCTAAGGTATCTTAGGAACGATTGAAGCTAAAGTCTATTTCATTCCAAGAGATGCAACTACAATATCATTTACCTCCAAGAACGTTGTCAATCAAAATTTAGGCGATATGACCGATTTTCGAAGAAAAAGTGTTACAATTGTTCCCGGTCTCCCCTAAACGTGGTCTTATATACATAAATTTACAGCTAATACAAATCATTTCATTGTCAAGTTACAAGCGGTTTTGTAGAAATGTTTTATCTCAGAATCCTTCAAAAGAGGCCTAAAATGCTTGATCCAACTTGCTAACAATTGAAGGCGACGATTCTAAAAAATGCAAAAAATTGGAGCTGTACAGGCTCATCATCTACACAAAAATTTGCCTCCGAAATAAGATAGTCAGATCAAGTTTCATTACCATAATTCCATAGCTGTATGGCTGAATTAGGGCCTCCTGAATGGTTGAAATGTTTGATGAAGAATCTATTCCAGTTTGAAAAGATTGTGAAATGAAACATTGTCATAAAGACGTTCGTTTGTAACTTGAGAACTATGTGATTACAGGGTTTCGATGGAGATGTTATCAAAGAAGTTCTTGAAAAAACACAGACCGAGTGTGGACCCAATATGCCTATAGAAACAGAAGCTACTGAGGAGGTAAGAGTCTTCACAGATTTAACACTTCAAAGAGGCCTAAAATGCTTGCTCCAACTTGCTAACAATTCTGCGAGACGATTCTAAAAAATGAACAAAATGGAGCTGTACAAGTTCTCCATCTACACAAAAATTTGCCTCCGAAATAAGATAGTCAGATGACGTCTAATCACAATAATTCCATAGCTGTTTGGCTGAATGGTTGAAATTTTGATGAAGAATCTATTCAAGTTTGAAAAGATTGTGAAATGAAACATTGTCATAAAATCGTTCGTTTGTAACTTGAAAACTATGTAATTACAGGGTGCCATGATTTTCTCACAACAGCCTCGCAAAGAAGGGCATTGCGTTCATACTCAGGTACAAGGGCATGCCGTTATATACGTTGTGCCCTTCTATTCGCGTCTATACGGTACGTAGCTCAAGTTTGGCTTGAAACCTGGGTGGCTGACTCCGGCTGACTCGCTCGAATTGAGTGTGAGGTTGGGGCTAGTAAGAGATGAAATTAGCATATATCTAAAGTAAAGTTTCAAATATATGCATCTGCTGACGAAATCTTATCTAGCTAGCCTGTACTTGCGATATGTGCGGACATGTCAATAGAAACAGGTACCATTGTTGGACAAATGGACTTTTTGATTGCAAATTGTTTTGTTTTATTTCTTTATTAGGCCTTAATTAGCTGTAAATCAGCTGTTTTACATTATCCTATTTCAAGCAAAGAATTAACAACAATAATAATAGTTACGAAATCTGCCCTGTTTTATTAGAAATCATTTTTTGTAGCCGCTGCTCTGGTCCAAATTGTTTGCTACTAATGTTTCAGACAGAATTGAGTTCTCCATCAGAAACACTCGTAGCTGTAGGTGCAATGTCTTTCTCCCATTGCAGATCAAATTAGAAAGTGCCGAAAACGATGGACATATTCAACCACAAGAGAAGGAGAATGAAAACGACGAGGTGTGTAGCTCACTTGGAATGTTCTTGTTTAATTCTTAGTGTCCGTTGATTATCATTGATAGACTGTCTAATCATAGGAATTGATTGAGGAATTATATTAAAAATCTGAACGCATGGAACTGATGCTGCACTTTCATTTGTTGGAAAAATTAAGAATAGTTTTAGAATGAAGAACTTTCCGGAGAGGTCAGTTGTGTCTAGAACTGAGAAGATCGAATGAATACTCCAAAGCTTATATCCTTTAAACTATTATATAATATAATAAAAATGTGTTTGTTGCGTGTGGTACCATTAACAATGAAACAAAAATATAATAGATAAATAATTGTAGTACCATAAAATAGCGTATACATCTACATACACATCTACGCTATTTTATGGTACTACAATTATTTATCTATTATATTTTTGTTTTATTATATAATATGTTAATAAAGAGATGCCAACAAACCCAAAGAAAAGAAAGTGTTTATTTTTTTACCCCCTTTCGTTGTGAAATTTTCTGCATTGCTATTTAGCTTTGTATCAGCTAGTTTAGCATTGCTTTTAGTCTAACTTTAATCAGCCCGTTATATTGTTAGAACTGGTTGAGGAATCTCTAGAATGCAGAATTTCCAATCCATTTCGGCGACTACATTTTACACAACAATTTCTTTGTTTCAACCGTAAATTCAAAACTAAAATTCCTAAAGAGGGAAGTCTATCATTTGTAAAAGGAGTCATTTACGAAATTTGCACCCACCATTTGCCAGACAAAGCCACTCTCCCCAGTTTCTTTTATTAATTGTTGAAAGGTCTTTTCTTTGTCGTACAGTTTGAATGCAAACCTATGCGGGAAATATAAGCATAGGCGTCAAATCTTAATAAAAAGATTGCATGAATAGGTATTGCATCTCAAACGAAGAACCAGAACTGCGACAATTACCATGTTATTTTATTTCATACTTCATATTTATTCATATTTATTGCATCTTCCTTTTGATGTAATTTCTTAAAATAAACTTCATGTACTTTACCATTTACAAGTTTTTCTGAAATCCCATCCAGTTTTTGTATTTTGTAATTGTGAAATACGTATTTTGAGTTAATTGGTGTTAGTATTTGTCCTTAGTATTTGCCGAATCCCACCCAGTTTCGAACGATGATTTCAAGATTGTCGATGAATTACAAAAAAAGGCCAAAAAACTTGGGAAAAATTTAGCAACGTCGGCCCCAATTTTTTCCCCAAGAATTTGAAGGAATAAGCCAAAAAAAATTCCACTTTATTACAAGTTCAGCCTTTTCTTGCTATTGAGCAGAAGAAAACCAGTGCTGAAAACGCCAAAACAACCAGTTTTTGGGACCAACCTTGCCAAATGATCTATTGTCCAATAAGATACGGGGAAAAAGC
This sequence comes from Aurelia aurita, assembly GCA_004194415.1. Lineage (NCBI taxonomy): Eukaryota > Metazoa > Cnidaria > Scyphozoa > Semaeostomeae > Ulmaridae > Aurelia > Aurelia aurita. Next base: position 1,251,177 of record REGM01000010.1, on the reverse strand, counting down.
CAAACTCACTGAAAGCAGCAAAATCCACCTTTTGTGGACAGAGCTGGCCCAAAGTTCAGAGAAAAAAGCCAGGTTTTAGGACAGACCTAGAACCACTGTGCCCATCGGACATGACCACCACTGTTTGCTGTGCCGTGACAGTTTGGATACGAGAGCAGGTTATCACACAAAATAATAACAAGTTTATTTGGTTTAATATCAAATTAATATAAAGAATGCTTTACAGTCAAGAAAGGAATGAAGGTATGTTGATTGGTGGGCTTTAAACCTACATTCTATCTTCATAAAACCCTTGAGCAGACGACAGATAACAACTGTCATTACATGCAGTGCTCTTCCAGTAACATAATTTATTCTGTTTCAGCTTTCGACAGAAGAAGAGAACGATGAAGTGTTTTTGCGAACAGTATCAAAAGAACCTCAGGATGGCATAGTATGTTTTCATGTCTTTCCTTTATTTGAAACCAAATTTTAGCGGACAAAAACTTTGGAGGCAGAGTTTCCTTGTAACTTTTCGCTACTGCATTTTTGCAATAACATTTTCAGTGCTAGCACACTGGGTGTACCAAAAATTTCTTTACCAATTGACTACGTTATCGTAGGAAATTAACGATGCAGGAAAATAACGCGATTTTCAAAAGATTGCTTTAATTTAAGTCACGCATATTTTGTTCAGCGTTAATTTCATGTACCCTAATTAAGTGAAGCGTTGATTAAAGCGACGTTGATTTCTTTCATTTTAGCAAAATTTTAGCAAATGTAACTCCCGGGAGTATCTGTGTGAGTTCTATAGATAGAATCCGAAACTTTGACTTTCACTTCCTTAAAATTTAGTTTTGTTCAAAATGTTCTGTTCTGTCACGTCGTGAATGATAAACATTTTTTGAGATTTTGTTGCCACTTCGCGTTGATTTCGTTTGATTTGAAGTGTTTTATCATCTCATTCGTGCTAATTCAAGTAGTGTGTTTATGCACAATAATTTCAAGCAGCTGTAATATGCTATAATAAGATATTTGACTTAGCCATGCAAAATATATTGTACGATCTCTTCTTAAAATTTGTTTACTCTTTTACAGTAAACAATGATCTTTGACATGAAATTTACATTAAACTTGACCTAGATGGTTCTATGCTGTCGTCAAAATGGTATAAAAGTTTTCGAATATACCTCAATATGGGCGATTACGCTAAAGATGGCATCAGGGATATTTTCCCCAGATTCTTTGCGTTCTATTAAAAATCTACCAATCAAATCAATGCCATGATACGCAAATGGTCATGGTAAATAGTTTTTTTTTCTCGAAAAAGCAAAAAGACTGTTGTTCCAGCAAGTTTGGTCAAGGAGTTTAGACATGTTCGGAAGGATTTTGGGATAAAGCATTTTTATAAAATCGCTTGTGATTTGAGAAGGATATGGCTGATTTTGAAAAACTAAATTTTCTTATCGAAGTTGATATGTTAGCTACACAGGTATTATCAGTTTGTATGAAGCTGATACATTCTTTGAGACCTACAGGCTTGCAAACTTCTAAACTTTTTTCTGACTTAGCCGGTAGGCAAAGAATATTTTGGCACGTTCGGTACTATACTTTTCGTTTTAGACTAAACTGAAAGATATTGAAGCGAGGAAAAGAAGCAAAGATCAAAATCGCAATAGAAAAGGTAGATTACTTCAAAATTTACCATTCAAAGATCTATCTGATACCAGTTTGATACTCGAAGCCAATTAATAAAAGGCCCTCGAAGCCGAACTAACGTAACGTGATGCAAACCAGCCGCAACATTTATTGTTTACATTCTGTATAGACATGGATATGAAGGCAGCAGGTGGTATATAAGGAAAATGCTCTTATATGCCAGTCACTTTAAGAAAACTTACACAAATACGCGAAAATGCATTATCGATACTGATTTTCATTAATTATTGCAAAATAATTTAAACAGTTCTATTGCTAGCATAAACATAGCTGGAAATCCTATAAGGGCATGCCCTTATAGGCGTAGCGAGTCAAAAAGACAGAAAGCGCAATGTTTTGATTTTTTCAGGTTTTCAGTTAAAAGGGTATGCCCTTATAGTTTACATCAAGAGATTCTTTTCAGCTACGCTATTTGACTTGACAGTTACGAATTATTAAAAGAGTTTGTAAGATTTTGATTTCTTTCCATTGCCTTTTATATCTTATTAAGTAAACTTGATGACGCAGGATATGCAGCTTTCTTCAAAATCTACATCCCTTGGGTTCCAGACCCACCCAAAAAGAAAGACATCCTACCTAGTTATGGGTTCATCTGGCTGCCAATGCAGCACCCAGGGTAGAAATCTAGGTAAATGTTTCCATAATCTGCCAGTAGAAAACTGATTCCACTCTACTCAATGCCCTAAATAATGCCTTGGTAGCCAACTTCAACTGTCACTTTGGCTGAAAATATTGTACTACGACTCCGTGCTTGTGTAAAACGTTTGCTATTTAGTACTCTAAGAGGAAGAGACCGCTCAGTAAATTCTAGTGGCAGTTATGATAAGAGTTAGCCTGCCTTCCTTTGACATTTTCTTGCGTAAAAATACTCTCTTGAAACTGAGGGTTGTAACCATGCGTTTGTGTTGCTTTTTATTTTTCTCCCGGAATAGATCAGTTCGAAATACCGCTTTCATTCATTTTACTCTTCATTTAGAATCGCATGTCAACATTTTTGGTGGAAACGTTGTAATTGGAGACCATGCTAGGCAAGAACTTCAAAAAATGGAAGGTATTATTTTGCATTGTGTGCTCTATCTCCCATACAGAGCCTGTATTGGTGTATCCCTACAGAGCGTGAGGTGAGTGGCCGAGCGGCTTATACAGTTTTCATCAGGTGACTGAAGTTAAGCTCAGTCGAGTGAGGTCAAACTCCGGATGGGTGACCTCGGAGGCCTGACCCGGGGACTGACCTCGCAACTCACTTCGCCGTCCTTCGGAAGGGACATTAAACTAGGGGTCCTATGCCTGAATGCGGCATGCATAGTGGGCCTAAATTAGCTTTAAGTAGCTAGAAAAATCCCGACAGTCCACTTAAAACAAATAACTGACTGACTGACTATTCCTGTAGTCCAAAGGGTTGTATCATCCTTTCACTTTATAATCTGCTTTCTGTATTTAATTTATTTGGCACAAGCTGAAAGGATATGCATATACCAGCATAGGCTCAGAAATCTTAAAAAGTTGGTGTGAAATTCTATTACCTCTTTCTTTGAATTGAGTGGCTTGAAAGGAAGGTAAGGTACTTTGCTGTGATTTTACCATGAACTTTCTTGATATCTTGATTATTTTCAAATGGTGGCGTTTATTATATTTGAGATTATGACACCATAAATATTATGAATCGTAAACCAGTTGAGAGACATATTTCTGCTTGTCAACTATCAACTGCCAACTGCCAACAAATTGTATAATTTCATAAGGGACCGTTCATTATTTACAGAGGAGTTGGTACCGAAGAGAAATGTTTTCTGGTGTTTATCTTCTTACCCAACTCAAAAGTTGATGGAAAAAACATTTATCCAACCTTTCTGTCAGAAAATTTATTTTACCCAAGCCATTTCTCTTCGGTACCAACCCCTCTGTAAATAATGAACAGTCCCTAAACTATGGTTTTCTTGAAAATTCGACCATTTTTCTTCCATTAATTTGAAGTTTCGATGATTTAACTTTTCAAAACTTTACTTGAATTCTTTTGGAAAGAAAAAAACGCCACCATTTTGAAAATAATCGTGTTATTGATAAATTTTGTGGTAGAATTACAGAGAAGTACCTTAAATTCCTTTCAAGGGTAACCTTTTTTAAAGATTTCGAGCCTATGCCGCATATACCTGGGGAGTCAAAAGATGTTTCGACCTTTGCTGGCATCCGCTGCCCATTGTACATATGTACAGTAGATTGGTGTCGGGTTGTTTGAATGAATCGATGAAATTTAGTGCTCAAATCAGTCTGGAACGTAATAAACCATTAATTGCCCGGGTGGGGGGGGGGGGGTACTCAACAAAATCTTAGAAGTGGTTCAATCTGGTAAAGCTTCATAATTCGAATTTTAAACAATTGGGATCGAGTTTGATTTTGCACCATTTGCCAGAATTATTGATGATTCGAATTGCGTTTTCTCCTTCGAAAAAAGTTTATTTCTGAAGCCCAATCATGGTAACATTAGTAATTCTTCTTTATCTCCATAGATGTGTCAAGAAGGCTTAAGACAAGCTATACAAATAAAATAAAGATTGAGCCAGAAGAAACGAAATTATTTCTTAAGCTAAAACTCATGGATCACTCAGACTGTCCAGAGCAGTGTCTATCTAGCGAAGAATGCAAGTATTTTGCAAGCCAACTCACATGTATGCAGTACAAAATTGATGAAATCTTTGAAGATGAATGCAATGCTTCATTCATCCGCGGTGTAACTGGCCTAGGTCATAAAACTATTGCGGAACACATGACCTCAGCATGGGCGAATAACAAATTATTCTTTGGACGGTTTTCATTAGTTTTTCATGTAAACTGCGATGAGTTAAATTCTTTCCATGGTCGAGATATTCACAATTATTTCAAGAGCAATTTTAATGTCGCGTTAGAAGATCTAGAGAACGATGGTAGAAAAGTCCTGTTTATTTTAGACAGTTTGGATGAGTTGGTGGGATTTGAAGAAGCACTGAAAGGCGATACAATCCTCAGTAAACTTTTGACGAGAAACGAAGAACTTTTTCCTGGTCATTCGACCATTATCACCGGAAGGCTCAATGTTGAAAATGTTCTAAAAAAACACGAAGATGGAAAGTTGCGGGTACTGGAGTTGCATGGGTTGTCCGAAACAAGAATCAAGCAGTTGATCAAAAGATATGAAAACGCAGCATGCAGATTTGAATTTTTTGATGACATTGCTAACTGTCCAATAACGTGTAGCTTGATGACCTGTCCACCTTTTCGTGACACGTTTGGAGGTATTTAGGAGAAAAGGTATGTTTTTAAAAGGACTGAAATTCTACGTAATTTTTTATGTATTTCAATATTCCATTTTTTCATGAGATTCTTTAAAATTCGATATCTTAGATGTATTTTTATGGCAATCCTCGATGCTTTCAACTTCTGCGTTCCACCGAAAGGTACTTTAACAGAAGTATTTACATGACATCTTCATTTGACACTTGTAACGAGGATTAAGTCAGATGAAATACCTTTCTGTCTCTCTAAGTGCCTTGTCCTGCCCGATGGTTGGTGGCCATAAATCTCCACAATTCTCTGCCTTTTGCTAATCTTATTATTTCAGTCTCGCTTAGCTTAGAGACTTGAGATGAAAGGAAGTGTCTGTCTTCCTTTAGCTCTTTTTCCTTCAATTTTCCCCTTAACTGTAAGATCTTCCAACTCTTCCTTTCTCAAAACATTACCTAAAAATTGTAAGTGCCTTTTCCTGATTGTTTCAACTAGTTCCCTTTTTGTTCCTGCTTTAGCCAATATTTGATGTGTGCTCTGTCCAAGATATACGGAGGATTCTTCTGTAAAACCACATATCAACTGATTGTAATAAATATAATGATAGATGAAATACCAATGAAAAAAAAATGGTTATTTTTCAAATCTTTAGCTCATGTAAAAATGTGATACTTCCAAATATAGTCGTTTTTAAAGCTTATAGCCTTGATTTTTGTTAAAAACTCGATGATTCCAAATACGATCATTTTTCAAACCTAAAGGCCATACTGGATAAAAGACAGCGCATAGAAACTGCATAAAACGACTTCCTCGCGCCATCTGATGTAAAACGTGTTTAGCTATAGTTTTTGAGACAATAAATCAAGAGTTATATCATTAGGAAGAAAATATCAAATGTTACCTTAATTCGAGAAATGTTGTAAGGGGGTTAAAATTTGCAAATTTTCGCACATGCCTGCGCAGTTCCCTTTTTGTTCCTGCTTTAGCCAATATTTGATGTGTGCTCTGTCCAAGATATACGGAGGATTCTTCTGTAAAACCACATATCAACTGATTGTAATAAATATAATGATAGATGAAATACCAATGAAAAAAAAATGGTTATTTTTCAAATCTTTAGCTCATGTAAAAATGTGATACTTCCAAATATAGTCGTTTTTAAAGCTTATAGCCTTGATTTTTGTTAAAAACTCGATGATTCCAAATACGATCATTTGTCAAACCTAAAGGCCATACTGGATAAAAGACAGCGCATAGAAACTGCATAAAACGACTTCCTCGCGCCATCTGATGTAAAACGTGTTTAGCTATAGTTTTTGAGACAATAAATCAAGAGTTATATCATTAGGAAGAAAATATCAAATGTTACCTTAATTCGAGAAATGTTGTAAGGGGGTTAAAATTTGCAAATTTTCGCACATGCCTGCGCAGTTTCCGCTCTGTGGATAAAAACGATCATTCTTCAAACCTTACAGCCTTGATAAGTAAATAATGATCATTTTCCAAAGCATTCTACACAGCCTTCTGCATTCCAAATATTGATGTGTCCAAAAAGGCTATACTTCAAAGGTATTAGCTATACCTTGGTACTTTGCCAAAATATTGGAGTCCGAAGATGCCTATTTTGTCAAAGCTTCTTGCACTGATGTTTTGCAAAAAATAGACATGTGAAATGCAAGAATTACTGCTTTACGGTTTGCAGAAAATACTATATTCACAGCAAAAAATATTAAAACTTCAGGCCAATTTTTAAATTGGAGACTAAGAGGAAAGGAACATCTATCATTTCTGACGCAAGAAGCAGAAACTTGCCTTTCCTCTTAGTTTTCTGGAAGAAACTTTCAGTTCGGCTAAAATTCCTCTTCCAACACCATATGGAAATTTAGTGATTTTTTGCAGTGGTTGAAGCATTGAATGTTGGTAAAAACCAATAGGTTCTAAAATTCATATTTTTTCAAATCCTTGGTTTTTGCCGTTATATCGATTATATCAAAAAGCTCTCACTTTTCAAAGCCTAGAATCTTTTTTTGCCAAAATATCTATGGATGCAGCAATGCTCAGTTTTCAAAGTCAAGTGCTGTTTTTCAATTATTTATGGGTACAGTTCAGTTCAGTTCAGTTCATCATCATTTTAGAATTCCACTACATACAATATCATAAACACAAAAAAAAGAAAACTAAATCAAATTTAACTAAAATACAACCAATGATACAAAATAATCGAGGAGAGAGCACCCCCTTTTTCATAAACATAATTAACTAATTGCTTGCTCTAATCAGCTTCATATAAGTTGGTTCTTATAGATAAAAATTGATCGAAACAAAGACAAAACTTCTTTATAATCAGCATTGGTGATATTTTTCAAAGAGAAAAGCTTTAAGCCTCTGGCGAAAACTTTTGACAGATGGTGATCTTTTTATATCTATGGGAATTTTATTCCAGGTTTTTGCACCACAGTAACGCACTGACCTTAGGCCATATTGCAAGGTACAAAATTGCTCCATAGGTATTTTATGGGTGCAAAACTGCTTATTGCCTCGTCGTTTAATAAAAACATAAAATGTTCAAAGGTACAAATTTTCAAACGTTGATTGTCCTTCCTAAAAGTTTTAAATTTGCAAATATGGTGAGCCTAGCAGAACCTAGAGAGAAGCGAGAAAGAAAACAACATTTTCTGCAGAGTTTACTGATCTTTTCAATTTGATCAACAGAGATAAAGATAAGAGAACTGGACAACTAATGGGTAACAAATTTTGTTTGTCGTCCCATCCCAAAATATCGGTGCATCATCGTCCATGGCCTGATTGATGTGACCATGAGGCAATATGCAACTCAAACGGGACCTTCGTGTTTCAAATTCTTTGATCATCTGAGAATGGATAATCCCAAAACGTTTTGCCACGTTTGTGTGGCTGCTGTGGAGGAGCTGTAACTTCAAGTGTCCTGTTTTTTACGAAGTTGCATAGGATCGACTTCAACTTAGAGTTTGAGACCTTGTTTGAGTCAATCTGATAATTTGTAAAAAAGTTAAGAGCATTCTTTGTCTATAAGACAACGCTATTAACCCTTTAAGAAATGTAGAAAAAATTTGAAAGCAACGCTAGGACCCCTTCTTTCAAAATTTACTTTATTTTGACATTGCTGGAGAACAAAGGAAGTGCTGTTTTGAAGCAAGCACTTATTTTGCCTTTCCTGTGCCATATATCAGCAACCACTTGTCAGATTGATTCAAACAAGGTCTCTAACTCTAAGTTGAAGTATATATCCTATGCAATTGTGTAAAGCCGGGACAATTGAAGTTACAGCTCCTACACAGCTGCCACACAAACGGGGCACAACTTTTTGGGACAGCCTGTAGTATTAGAACTTGTAGTCACATCTTTCAGGCATCTGCCGACAATAAAAATGACGCCCTCGCAGAAAAAGCGGAAACCTATGCGAAGTGTCACATATTTGAGCCTTCTACCGGGTGTCCCAAAAGTACCCCCGTTTACTAAATCACCGAAACTTGATTATCAAGCTTATCTTAAAATTTTCTTTTTGATCTATTTTTTTCAGTGATCCAAATATAGTCAAAGATGATAAAATGTTTGGTATAAAATGACAGGTTGAACAACCTTATTCTGAGCTGTACTCTTTAAGCAACATTGACACCTGATGAAGAGTTAAGCTCGAAACGTTGTGTAATTCTCATATTACAGTACATTGTCATATTTTTAAAATATTTATCAGTTTGTAAATCTTGCCCTTGAACCAACATTTTGAGATTTTTCATTATTCTTCAAGTCTCCAAAGATAGTGTGCGTTTCTTTCTGACATTTATAACCAAATTAGAAGCTTAATATATCATAAGAAATTAATCTGGCAATCATCAGTGCTTTTGCAGTATGATTCAAAACCAGGCAGCCATAAAAAGAGGTAAATTTGCTAATTTTAGAACCAACCATAAGATCAGCTATACTTGGGAAAATAATTTGGTCCTTGATCTACTTGCCAAAAAGAAATGTAAAGATCGCTAATGCAATCAAATTTTGGTGATTTTTCAAAACAGGTTACTTTTTTGGGACACTGGTAGCTCCCTGCAACATTTCTAGACAAAAAGCAACACTTAATGTTTTCTTTCTTAGGCCTTAAACTCTAGATTTAAGGTCTTAAAATAATTGTATATTCGAGCCCTTTGGTGTGATGACGCCATTTTACTCTATTTCTGCTCTGGCGTCCTCACAGGAGAGGATAATGCAGGGAGAAGCAACAATGTATCCTCAATAGACGATTGGCCTAAAGATGGCGTCAGCGAATTTTTTACCAAGATTCTTTGCGTCTGAAAAAATCGATTGATTTGATTGGTCGATTTATCATGGAACGCAAAGGATCATGGTAAAGAATTCCTTGACCCATCTTTAGCGCAATCGTCTGTCGCTCGTGCTCTTTTCGCTCTGTTGACACATTGCACAATTTCCAATGTAAAAATAGTTGTAGTTTACTGGTTCCTCGTACGTTTCCAGTGTGGGAAAACAAATGGATCGTCACGTTTCATAGCAGTGTTTACTTATGTGTAACCTTGCACAATTTAGATGTTCTGTTTATAGAACTAAATTATGGTATTATGACGTTGATACCAGCGAATTTCTCACCTAAAGACACGATTGCTCATAATGAAACTCCACCTTTTGATTAAAATCATTATATATTATTTATGATTTTCATTTTTCAATGAATTGTAAAGCTGGTATAGCGTTTTCATTGCGCGTGTCCTAAATATATTAGGAGATGCAGAAACACGAATATGTTGACAAAGCGGAATGTTTTTCTTTGAAAGATTTGGACTTAAATTTTTTCTGACTATTTATGACGTTTGGGAGAAATTTACATTAAATATCTGGAAAAGTTTCCATTAAATTTTTGGACAAATTGCCATCAAAATTTTGGACAAATTTCAGTCAGAATTTTGAGTAATTTCATCGTGATCTATCTGAAAAATGTATCAAAATTCGTGAGCTAACCTGGTTTTGAAGCATGCTAAGAAATTGCACAGAATTGTTAAAGAGATCTTTCTTGTTGTTTATTCAAATTTCTTAACATGTTTGATCATCTATAATTTCAAATCTTTGCTAAGACTGTTTTTTTTATATTCCATCTAAAAATTTACACGACACATTGCTAATTACTCTACTTAACCCTAATTTAATTTAATTTAATTTAAGCGGGCTTGTTTTGAACTAACATTGCCGGGGGGGTGCTTTCCACCCCCCCCCCCCTCTATAAATCGCCTTAGACTAATGGGAAATCATTAAAACCTGGCAAGGGCGTAGTACTAACCATTCTCTACTGATTGGCAGCTTTGGGTGTGGCCATCTCATTAGATGACGTCACTATGACGTCATAATGTTGAAAAATGTCAAAATATAAGTTTCTCCAGCTAATTCGTTCTAAAAACGGGAAAATATCATATAATTCGCTATTTTTCATCTTATTTGTCGTATTATTCATTCCTAATTCAAAAATAATACCTAAAGATGTTTTTAAGACAGTTAGTTTTGAAGAAAATGACAAATATTGATGACGTCACAACCACGAAGTGGGTTTGACGACCAAAAATTGATAAAAAACTTGCTCAAAATACGTTAAATGTATTGCAAAACGCAATTCTATGCATTTTCTACAACTTCCGCTGGAAAAAGCTTCAAATTTTGCAAAATTGACCCAAAATGGCGGCACATGTGACGTCAGCGTTTAAAAATGCTGATGTCAGCAAATTCCATTGTTCTTGATAACAAATGAAAGCTCTTTCTTTGCTGATTCTTTTAAGGTATAATAATCAACATTTGAAAATAATTCTGGTTGTAAAAATATCAAAAACATTGATTTTGTCAATACCATCTTCCAAATATGGTATTTTCATTTGTCACGTGACTCCCATTGTTCAAAAGTTTTATTGTCAAAATGTAGCTAATAGGTAATTAGTAGTTGTCAGAAAGTTACAGAGTCATAGCTCATGCCATTAATAAATGCTCTGCAAAAAACCGACAGGGGGGGTGGAAAACACCCCTCCCCCCGGTCAAATTAGGGTTAAACTACTTTACAATACTGCGAGGACGATACCATGAGGAATAAAAGACAATACCACGTGGAAATTGTTGGTGTTTTGGTTTTTGACTGTTTTGGTGTTTGATGTAACTGTACGAGCAGTTATTTTAAATGTTAGTAGCGAAGCAAAGTTCTGCTGACTTTTTAATCGCCAAAACTTTTTCCTGATTCATCTGACACGTGTGTCAACCAAGTTTATAGGTCTAGTTCACATGGGTATTCAATTGTACCGTTCCACTTTCCTTTCTACTATCTGGAACGCAAAATTAGAACGTTGACACGGCGAGAAAGGAGGATATCGTACCTCGTTCCTGCGTTCCTGCTCCACGTTTTGCAACGATGAAAGGATGGAACAGTATGGTATCGTTCCCTTGTGAACGAGGTTAGCGATAAGATCATTCTGAAAAGTGGATCTTTTTTTAACGATTTTTCATTCAAACGAGGCAGAATTTGAACGATGTCATACGGTTACACTTCTCGATTACCTTTTTCGTTTTTTCCGTGTCAATCTTCAAAGCGATACGGTATGCTTTGGAGCGTTCCCATCTGAAAGAAACACTTCTCCGGGCCTCTCCGTGCCACTTTTCGGAACCATAGCTACTGGAAAGAACGGTACGATATTATTCCCATGTGAACGGGGCCGTTGAAGTGAGTCTTCAAGGAATCCGAGCACAAAGAAATGCTGAAGGAAAAACTGTGTGTATGATCACATTCATCTTTATATTAAAACTCCTAATCCATTAGTATACATCGCTACTATGTTCATTAAATGTACATAAACGATCCGCAAACACGACATCATCTGAATAAAACGTAAACATATAGAATAATTTACAAAGAAAATTCCAAACAAGTCAAGCTAAATCTACACGCATATTGTTATTCCTCTATACACCATTATCTAGAAACGTTTTTTCATGAGCGTCTATTTATCGTGGGCCTAAGTTTCGACATTACATCATAATCACATTTTTATGAATAATCAATAGGTTGATTGACTATGGTTTAAGGTAGCAGGTACCAGTACGGCTGGGCGCAATGTGTTCTGCGGTAAACAGGAGGCTTCGTATTCAAATTTGATCTGACGATGATTCAGCATAATTAATTGTTCTGTGGTTTATGGGCTGTGATTTCTTAGGTAAGGCTACTACTACAAGATTGGCAAATTTTACGACAAAATTGATAAAAATTAGGCAAAATTTGCCATAGACAGCATTCTCTGAACAGTTTTGTCGTCTGCTATCACTTACTGTTATAGTAAAATTTTGATTATTAATCTTCCGAGACGGGGAAAAAATTTCAGACAAGACTGAAAACAGTTAGGCGAAATTTGCCACCGACAGCCTTCTCTGAGCAGTTTTTCGTGTACTTTCAATGACGTTTTGGACAGTTCTGTCCGTACAAGGTATTTTTAATCACACTCAGGACGCAAAAGTCTCGTATGATTTCGGTAAAAATGTTCTCACTTAGAAAAGAGTCGCAGGAAAAGTTCTTACAATCCTTTCGGCAATGGTTCGAGCGTATTTTGGAACGTGATTTCCATTAGCTTTAGTAAGCAGAAATCTAATGATTTTGAATCCTTGAAATGATTCACAAAATACATATAGCAGCACTGTTCTCAAGTTACCTCGTGTAATTTTTATTCATTTAGATTGTAAACAGTTCAATAGTTTTTATTGGTTGATTATTCAGTCATCTGAAGTCTTTATGATATGCAATTGTCGCAAATATTTGAGAAAAGAAGCATACAAAGATAATTCGTTCGTCAGCAAGCAATCATAAGCAACTTTATTTTGGAACTGCCAGCAAAAGTTTCAATATTTGATTTAGTAATATGTGTTTTGAAAATTCGTTTCATTTCGCTTGTATCCTACATTGTGACAAATTATCTCCTATTTAAGTTACAAATACTATTTCTACCAGCCGTCTGCCAAGTTTATTTCAATGTTCGTTAGATTGAAGGTTGAAGGGTTCTGCCCAGCAGATCCCCCCCAGATCCCATCGAGAACTTGATCTTCAATCGTTTTCGTAAGAATGCTAGCTTTCTGAGGAGAAAACATGTGCTTGGATAGCTTAGCACGTTCATTTCTTTCAAAGCCATCTCCTGCAATTGGCTTGAGAGGAAAGTGTGAGTAAGTTTTAGACAGTTTAGGCAGTTCTTTGCTCTTAACATTCCCTGCTGTAGTTCAAGCTCTAGGAGACCAGCTTAGGCTTAAATAGGGAACAGGGAAACTTACTGCCGAAACCTGACTAAAGCTCATTCGTTCCTTGTTGAACGAACGAAACTTTTTCCTTGTAGAAGTTGTTGTTGAATCGCAACATTTTTTTTGCCTTGACATGAAACATCAAAATGTTAATAAACAAGACTACAAAGCCTAAATTGCTTTCTTTTCTGACCGAAAACTCAGGGGTCCACATTAGGAGCGTTTTGTTGCTGTTTCTGGTACTGTTGCCTACATGAGGCAGCAGATTTAAGAGATTGATTTGACCAGCAGAGGTACAGATACAAAGCTTCAAGTGTGAAATAAGGTTCAGTTCACTTAAAAATCATTAATTTTGAAATTAAAGCCCTTGTTTTGCAGTTCCTTTAACTCTTATCAGTGACCACCTGCATGTGAAACAAACCTAAGAATCAACAATCACGTTTATCGTATCTACCGAGAAGCCGCAGCTAATGCTATTTGGTAGACCACCTTACAGCTTGTTTTCTAGTTCCTTCTCTTGTTGACGAGAGTACACCTAGACATGAAGGACACTTGGTATACCTCTGTTGTACTCTTATCATTTTAATGCCTTGCAAAGCAGGCTATTATTTTCCAGTCGTATCAATTCTGTCCTGTCCCATAAAGTTGTACATTTTAATTCATTAACTGAAAATTTCAAACCAGAAATGAAAATTCTGTATGTAAAGACTTCAACCTGACTTTACATGCTCAAACTCACTCCCCCTTAAATTCAGAAATCTTCTATTCCCTACGGGGTAATCTTTGTTATAAATTACAATTACAAATCTTGTCACAGAATTTGCATGGAGGGGGTAAAACTGTTTCTCTATAATTCAAAGCATCAAAGCTTCTTAGCGGTGGTAGCTTTTGATAGCAGAAGGTGAGCTCTTTTTATGGTGTTTATTCTAGAAGTTGACGATGGCTTAGTTAAATTCGTGAAAATTATAGGCCCAAAAGACAACGCTAAGCGCTAAGTTTATGCTTCTAATTCAAGCCCCCACACGAAACAAACTATAAACATTGCTCGAGTCAGATGAACTCAGATGCTGTCGGCGTCAAAGGAAAAGATGCCGTTGAAACTACTTTTGTTTCTTTAGGAGTTACTCTCTTTTCGTCAATCATCCCGAGCAAGGCCATGAAACCTTCTTTCACACCTTCGCCGGTCTTCGCACTTGACGGTTGCAGTACCCAAGGATTCTTTTCTTTCAAACTATTCAAGTCCAAAATCTCTATCATATCAATGGGATCCATAGCGTAATGTAAGTCCTGTTTGTTTGCAAAGATCAAAACTGGAACGCGTTCTTTACGACAAGCATTCAATGCTAGACAAAGTTCTTCGCGAATCTCCTCGATTCGTTTACGATCAGTCGAGTCCACGACGAAGACAATACCATCCGCTTGTCGCATATAACTTCGCCATAATGGTCTGATGTTTTCGCGACCACCTACATCCCAAATTGAAAGTCTTGTATTTTTAGCCAGTTTTATTCTTTCCATATTAAAGGCTGCAGTGGGTGCAGTAGGTACAAATTCGTTCATTTTTAATCGGTATAAGATTGATGTTTTTCCTGAATCATCCAAACCGATCATCGTAATCTGAAAAGGTTTCGGGAGCAAGATTCGCTCTCCTGTCGCACGAATAAAGTTTATAAGTCCGGCTTTGCCCATACCCATTCCAGTGTGAATTAAAACAATATTCTTGTGTTGTTTCTTAACCAAAGTTCGGTTGGTAGAAATGTTGTTTTAGCGATCTTTGAGCGTTGTAAACACAACCCTGAGTGAATGTAGTAGTCGGCTCGCACCTGTCTGTTGTCTGTAGTTAATTTCTTGACATTCGTCTAAAATATGTTCGCTACCCTCTCGTATCTTCAAATACTAAATACGAATGTTTACAACGGATCGAGCAATTTGCTGAAATTGCTTATATTTTGAACTCCGCTGTTCTTCTTAAATCGTCCTCAAGGAATTCACCATACACCAAGACGCTGGTCAGTAACACTCCGTCACGATTGTAAAATCCTCCAGAGTGGACTTCCAATGTTTATAGCGTGAAATATATTGTCTGCAGCCAACGCGGTCTGTTGTCAAGAAAATCTATGTCTTCAGTGGTTCTCTGATAAAGAAAACTCCCAAGTGCAAATCAGGTTACACCACACACGAGCGAATCGTCTACGGGTCGATGCGGAACCACAACCGCTCTTGATCAAAATGAAAACCTCGCTCCCGTCACATTACTTACGAGTAAAATAATAGCGCAATTGTACCTGCTCTATTGCGGTCAAAGTTGAAAGCAGCTCACTGGGCAAAAATCCTGAATTGTCAATGATAAATCGGCTTGGATTCAATCGCCTGTGCAGGTGTTCAAAATGCTCTTAGGCCACAACCTTGGAAATGATTATTTATTACAAATAAGCTTTAATCACTGCACAGGGCTTAGTTTGTTGTGGGGCTGACTAAAGGCAAGAAGCCGCTGGCAGCTTCTTATTTGGATTAGAGTCTTTCGGTTTAATTTTTCTTACCACAATAAGAAACTGGTTGTTCGAGGGCTGAAGTTATTAAAACTCCAAGAGATTTTTTAAGTTTGATTAGTACTAAAAATCCATTTTTCACGAAAACTCATTTCTTATTTTTGTATTTTTATGATCGCTGCATGCAAATGCGTATAGAATTTTTGGTCGTTCTTTTTATCAAATTTTTGGAAGAAATTCAGCTATAATAATAATAATAATAATAATATACGAATATTTATACAGGATAAAAACACTTCAGCGAATCATCGCTGTTATCAATGTGTGTCCTGTTAAAAATATATCAACTGAAAGTTATTAAAAAGTTCCTAGTTACAATCTAATCAATGAAATAAAAATTTGAAAACATTTACAATGGTTCCTTGAGCTGATTAAGATGTTCTATTTAACTAAAATAGTCTTTGAGGCTTTTCTCGTATTCAATAGCATTTGTAATCTTTCTGATTTTTAGAGGCAGTTCATTGTAGATCCTTGCTCCAGTAAAATAAAATGATTTTCGGGCATATTCAGTCCTGATCTTTGGCATCTTTAGACTGCTATTCTCATTTCTTGTATTTTTTCCATGATTTTGTATGGTAAAATGTTCTTTGAAAATGTCACAAATGTCTTTATCAACGCATTTCCGAACGAGTTTGCACGCACGAATCTTGTTTGCATTCACCACTGACGGGAGTCCTTCATTGCTTTTTTCACCATCATATGTAATCCAGATGCATCGATCATGGAACGCTTTCAGCTGCTTCATCTTGGTTTCTGACAGTTTCATTTGCAAAACACCGCAGTAGGTAAAAACAGGCATAATCATAGAGCAGTACACATCTCTGGCTGACTGTAAGTCAAGATATTTTCTTAGCCTTGCCAGAAGCCTCAGTCGTCCTGCTGCTTTCTTGTAAGATCTTTCAAAATGCGAGTTCAAATCAAGTGAGCTGTTCACGTATATACCCAGGTACTTGTACTCATCAGTTTTCCTTATTACATTTGAACCTTGGTACACCTTAAAAGGTTCTGTCTGCATGCTTATCCGTTTAGCAGTCCCAAACAATAACGCTTCAGTTTTGCCCTCCTTCATGTTGATGATAAGTTCGTTTTCCTTTAGCCAATTTGAGATCAGATCCATGTCCTCGGTGAGATGTGACTGAATACTTTTCGAATCCTTGTCAGCGAAGTATATGACTGTATCATCTGCATATTTTACTATCTCAGAGTACCGTATCGCATCGGTGATGTCATTAAACAAAATGATGAACAATAAAGGGCCAAGTATTGACCCTTGTGGCACTCCAGAGTACAGTTCTTGCTCATCAGAGACACAATTGTTGTGACTTACGACAGCTTTTCGAGAAAACAGGTAGTCTTTGAACCAAGCATATTCTTTTCCATCAATTCCGTATTGGGGTAGCTTTTCAAGCAGCTTCGAATGACTTATTGTGTCAAACGCTTTGCTTAGATCAATGAAAACGGCTCCTACTAATTTTCCATCATCTACATTTAAAATTAAAATTCAACTCAGGAATAAAGATGCAATGACATCATTGTTAGGGACAGTGCAAAATTTATTTTACAACATGGCCAGTGCAAAACACGACGGGGCAACTACTTTTTTTAGCACATGCAGAACGGGGTGATCACTTTTTATCACGCGAATATGTACGGGGCAGTAACTTTTTTATGAATTAAAAACAAAATTTGAAAAATAAAATTGTTCATTTTGGATACAAAATGTAAATACAATACAACATGAGAAGTACTTATAAAGATGTGTTTAAAATGATGTAAAATTTCCAAAGTGTCTATCCTTTCCCGATCCTTTCCCGATCCAAGAACAATTCATCAGTCGTTTGTATCTGAAATTTTCAAAGTCAATATTGTATCTCTCGTTGGCAAAAACTTGCAGACGATATGTCTTTTGGACATCAACCAAAACAAATTTTGTCATGATCACTAGCTTATTCATCTGTAGTATAACAACTAACATTTAGAAGAACGGGGCAGATAAAGCATTTTGAAGAAAAGGGTGAGCAGACTTTTTGTCCTTCAACAGGGTGAGCAGATTTTTTGCATACATTTTTTTTCTCCACCGGCCACTCAATCGAACCTTTCGAATACAAATGTATAATAATATCATTCAATCTACACGTTCTTTTAGAATAGCTAAAAGGCAACCTCGATTCCAGGGCTATCAGTGTCTTCGGCCTCCCTTCAGCTCACATGACCATTGTTTCCCATTACCCTGGGTTCGAGGTTGGCTAGAAGGTCTATTTGATTTGTTCGAGATTTGAACAGGGTGAATATTATTTATTAAGGAATAAACAAAACTATTAACCCTTTTCAAATGTAGAAAAAGTTCAAATACAACACACCCTTTATTTCAAGATCTACTTAAAGCGAATGACCCGATGTAAAAGACAAGATCTCATAGATCTATAAATAGCCTATTGTATTCAATAATCCCGGCGCGTGCACTAACAAAACAAAGCCAGAGAAACAATTGGATGTGTCGGTTTTTGCTATGTCCTATTTAAATACTACACCATTTAGCTCAGGACATTGACTTTACACTTGACATTGCAGGCCCGTCTTGCTGGAAAACAAAGGAACTGCCGTTTTTGAAGCAACCACATATTTTGACTTTCATGTGCCAGATATCAGCAACCGCACTTCTCGGATTGACTCAGACAAGGTCTCGAATTTCAAGTTCAAGCCTATCCTATGCAACTATATAAAAAACGGGAAAATTGAATTTACAGTTCCTCTACAGCAGTAGCACAAACTGGTCACAGTTTTTTGGGACACCCTGTAGAGCGTGTTTCTCTTATCGAGGGTTCGAATCCCACTCTATGGTCGCTTTAAATGCTCACAAGCTTTCAAGCTTTCAGTACTAGGACTCACATTCTAAGAACTCCACGAAAATTTATTTCGTTATTAAGGCAGGAAATACGTACTCCAGACTGCGATGTGAATTGGGAGCGGCTGGAGTGGAGCGGTTGAAGGCAACATGTGTCGGTACTCCTACTTTACCGCGGTTTGCAGCCGCCAGTGAGGAGGCCTAAGTTGTAAAAGCTTGTTGGGGACTATATATTAAACAAAACTATCTGTTAAACAGAATCGCCTTTTCTTTTGAATCTTAGATTAACTTAAAGCCGTTTCTAAGATTGTTGAATTAAAAATAAAGGTCTTTCGAACAGTTGCATTAGTGAATCAAAATCCATTTTGAAGAGAAAGATAACATAAGCCCTGTTGGACGCAAAATTTTCCATGCGATAAATGTGATCTTAAAGAGAGCACATGAATAAGGGGCGGTGCTAGTACAATTGTAAAATTCACAGCAAGAAACCATGCACCTGAATCGAATCGACCCAGCTGCTGATCTGTTCAACTGCAAAACACAAAGGGTATCTATAGCTACTGCACATTATTTCACAAGGCATACACAAGCAAAATGGCAGCGCACTTTTGAAATCTAAAGACTAACGTAAAAAACATTTCTAAGAAACCTTAATCATTCGTCATATCAATATGGGTGGGAAAGAGATAGCAAAAACAACTTGTAGAAAGAAAGTTTTGAGGCTAGTAAGGGTTTATTATCAAAATAATTTAATAGGACAATCAGTTTAGGTCAGAGAGCTATAATGGGCCTAACCAAGCCTACACATAACAAATTTCTGTGTGAAACCTCTTATCATTATGGCGTAAAAGTCTAGAAAACATGTTTAATGTTCATCTGCATCAAAGTAACGCAGCTACAGTGTAGTGTACATTAAAATTCAAAAGTTTCTTATGGTAAAACTTTCGGACAAAATTTTTTCCGAAATTTTTTCCGAATTACCTTTAAAAGTGTCCGAAAACTTTTTGGCTAAATTTTTTGGTCACGATACTGCTATTTGAAGCATTCAGTGTCGATTTTGATTGAAATTATGTTAATCATACAGAAATATAACCAATTTTTCAAGCGAAAGATTTGAGCAATAAGCTGGCAAAAAGGGAACTGTTTCCAATTTTTCTAAGTGTCCGAAACTTGTTTTCCGAAACTTTTTTATCCGAAACATTTGGATGTTAATGTCTTGAAGCTAAATTAACAATTGACACATTTTTACATCTTTGACATAAAGATCTGACGAATAAGAAGAAAAACAATCCGTTTTTCGGAAGCAAATATCTGGCCTTTACTTCTGGCAGCTTCTGTTCAGCTCTTTTTCGGTATGAGCCTACACGGAAAACTTTATAAAATTACTGTTAATATCCGTCTAAATTACCTTGGTATCTTTCATCAGTTGCGATAGCAACTGTTCACAGCAGAGCACCATCAACAGTAGTAAGGCTCTAACAATGCTGGATAGTCACTCACTACTATCACCTGAGTCCCTCGTTTCCCTGTGCTATTTGATTTGATGTCGCTTTGATCAACAGAGACTCATAATATCATTCTGAAAATCTTAACCCTACTTAGGCCCTCCCCACAAGAACTTGTGGCCGCAATCAGCTCGCAAGATTCGACGAATTCCATTTTGATTCAGGCTTCAATCAATAGTATGAACTTTGTTGTTGTTGTTGTTCATTTATTTCAATTCGATATTTACATAGCTAACAATATATATAATATATACAAAGTTAACTAATCTAAATCGAATGAAATTATTTAAAAATCTATTGTTCAATAAAAGTAAAACTATTGCAGGCACTACATTTGCATTCTGGGCCATTCCATTGCTTTGTCATCAGTTTGAAGCTTTTCAAGTTTTCTGCGGATTTCATTTTGTTTGGTAAACCATTCCATATTTGAGGTCCAACGGACTCAAGACTGTTAGAACCGAAAGTTACTTGATTTGATCTTATATGCTGTAAGTCATAAGGATTTCTGGAGGAATAGTGCGAAGATCCGAATTTGAAGAAATTTTTCATAAATGGTGGATTTAGATTATTCATCGTTTTGTAAATTTCAATGCAAAGAGTTCTTTGACGCGAGACTTGCATAGCACATCTTTCTGATTGTAAGAGTAAGTCATTATACGAGCTCTTATGATCATTATAATGAAATCTTAGTGCATGCCCTTGTAACTTTTCAATTTTCTGAAGCGACTTCATAGAAGAAAAATACCAAACTAACGGGCAATAATTGAAATTAGAGTAAACAAAGCTCTGTACTAGTACCTTTTTCTGCTCAAATCCAAATAAATGATCTTAATCTTTTCAGAACGTTTAGTTGTGTCGCAGCTTTTTTACAAAGGTTTGATATGTGTGTATCAAAATTCAATTTGTTATCCAGAGTTACGCCCAAAAGTTTTACAGTTTCTTCTGAAGCTTATATTTTGTCCACTAGTATTTCCCCGATCTTTTCTGACCAGCAAAGCATGAAATTTCTCAGGGTTTGCGATCATTTCGTTTCGTTCTAACCAAGTTAAAGCGACATTGGTTTCATTCTCCAAAACCCTGACGAGCTCAGGCATAGTTTTGGAAAAATACGAAAGTGTATTATCATCAGCATAATTGCAAAGGGTTGCCTGCTTTATAAAGAGAAAGAGGTCATTTATAAATAAATTAAATAAAATCGGACCAAGTGCAGAACCCTGTGGAACTCCTGATACAACATTTTTAAAGGAACTATTTGAGTTGTTTATCGGGACACACTGTTTTCTACGTTTTAAATATGAATAGATAAGAACTAACGCATTTTCATTAAAACCTTCATCATCATCATCATCATCATCAGCCATTCAGGCCACTGCAGGCCGGTGGCCTCCCCATCCTTTTCCAGCATAATCTGTTTCCTGTTCTTCTCATCCAAGTGACCCCTGCCTTTTCCACAATTTCGTCTCTCCATCTCTTTTTTGGTCTTCCTCTGCCGCGCTTCCTTTCATATGGTGTCCATTCCGTGCATTTTTTTGCCCATCGGTTATCTGCCATCCTTCCTATGTGACCTGCCCACTCCCACTTCAATGATTTCGCCTTGGCTATGATGTCTACAACTCTCGTTTGCTCCCTTACCCATTCATTTCTCTTCCTATCCCTTCGCGTTATATTCAGCATTGCTCTTTCCATGCTTCTTTGAGCAACTTGAAGTTTTGATGCAAGTTTATTAGTTAATGACCATGTTTCTGCGCCGTATGTCATAGCTGGAGTTATGATATTGTCCATTATCTTTCTTTTGAGACAAACTGGTATTTTTGTGTCTCTTAGTATGTTATTATATCTTCCAAAGCTTGCCCATCCCTGTCCTATTCGTCTTGCTATTTCCTTTGACTGGTTATTATCTGCTGTTACTAGCTGCCCTAAGTAGACATATTGCTCTACAACATCCAATTCCTCACCGTCAACTATTATTCCACTGTTCTGTCTGTTTCTTCTTGCGTGTACGTTGTAAAAGATCTTTGTCTTTGTTTTGTTAATCTTCATGCCATCTTTTTTCCCTTCATCGTTCAAGGATACTAACATTTGTTCTAGTTCTTTGACATCACTAGCAAAAAGTACTATATCGTCTGCAAACCTTAAGTTACTTAGATGTTCACCATTTATCTTGATTCCCTTCTCTTGTAGATCGGCTCTTTTAAATATTTCCTCTAATGCCGCAATGAATAGATTTGGGGAAAGTGTGTCTCCCTGCCTTACTCCTCGGTCTATCTTGAATTTCTCACTTATGTTGCCAATCTTAATTTGGGCTGTTCCGTTAGCATATGCATTTTTAAGAATGTTGATGTATTTGAGTTCGACACCTTGTTTCTCTAGAGCTTTGAATACAGCTATGTGTTCTATTGAATCAAAGGCCTTTTCGTAGTCAATGAATGCCATGAAAATGGGGATCTTGAATTCTTCAGCTGTTTCTAATATTTCATTTATCGTGTGCAAGTGATCTGCTGTCGAAAATCCTTGCCTGTCGGCTGCTTGCTCAGGTGGCTGGCTTTCATTTAACGTTCTCGAAATTCTGTTCTTTATTATTTTCATGTACAGTTTGAAGATATGAGATAATAAGCTAATTGGTCTATAATTTACAATTTCAGCCTTGTCACCTTTCTTGTGGATCAAAATAATTATTGCATTCTTCCAACTTTCTGGTATTTCTTCTTTCTCTAGACTTGCATTGAACATTTTCCCCAGGATTCTAATTGATTCTTCATCTCCGGCCTTGAGTATTTCGATCTTGATGTATCTGATCCAGGTGCTTTATCATTTTTCATTTGTGACAGTGCTTTCCTGATCTCACTTTCTAGTATTGGTGGTATTTCTTCTTCGCCGGCTATGTTGATTCTGACAGCCATCGAGTGTTGGTATTGTGTCTCATCAACCTTAGTAGTGCTGGAGTATAGTAATTTGTAAAATTCAGCACATCTCTCTATTATCACTATTTTTTAATTGCTGATTTTCTTCGACTAAATCACAATAATAATGAAATTCATGATTTTTTCAATGCCCCACTCAACCACTCAGACCCATTTCCCCCCACCACTCAGACCCATTTCCCCCCACCACTCANATCCTTGCCTGTGGGCTGCTTGCTCAGGTGGCTGGCTTTCATTTAACGTTCTCGAAATTCTGTTCTTTATTATTTTCATGTACAGTTTGAAGATATGAGATAATAAGCTAATTGGTCTATAATTTACAATTTCAGCCTTGTCACCTTTCTTTTGGATCAAAATAATTATTGCATCTTCCAACTTTCTGGTATTTCTTCATTCTCTAGACTTGCATTGAACATTTCCCCCAGGATTCTAATTGATTCTTCATCTCCGGCCTTGAGTATTTCGATCTTGATGTTATCTGATCCAGGTGCTTTATCATTTTTCATTTGTGACAGTGCTTTCCTGATCTCATTAAAACCGTATGCATGTAATTTTGCTATGATTAGATCATGTGCAATGCAGTCAAAAGCCTTTGAGAGATCCATGAAGATAGCTCCTACCATGAAATCTTTGTCAAGTTTTGCCCTCCAGTCTTCTACCAGATTTATCAACACATGTTGTGTACTGTATGTTTTTCTGTAAGCCGAGATAAATATAGAGAGCGTTTTATCTAGATGTGAGGGATGGTTCTTGTACTTTTCTAAGATAAATCTAACTATATGCCTATCATCATCAATGTCTGTTGTATCAGCAACACCACAAGGTTTCTTACCACTGGCGTTCTCAACAATATTTACATAGTATTCATTAAAAAATTCAGTCAATTCTTGATCATTGGTTATGATTTTGTTGTTTTTTACTATTGATATATCTGATCCAACTAGAGCACCTTTATTCGATTAAAAAATGGTTTGACAAGATCCCAAAAAGCTTGATTGGATATCAGGCCATTATTAGTAGCTTTTGTTAAATGATTTTTTATGGCTTTTCTCCGCATTGCAACACATTTATTACGCTGCTTTTAAACTTTGTCTTATTTTCATCAGTAGGATTCTTGTTAAAGTTTTTTTTCAATATAGAACGAGTGTAAATAGCCCTATTCAATTTTGGTGTCATAAAAGGGGCTGAATTTCCTCTCTGAACTTTTGATTTCAACGGCGCATGTTTTTCAACCAAATTTCGGAAAGTACTGGTCATGTGGTCATAGGATTTATCAGGATTATTCATATGGTATTTAAAGGGGGCTTTCTTGACATCCTGAAGAAACTTTTCGGGCTCCAACCTTTTATAACTACGGTATCTAATTATTTTAGGATTGAGCCTAGCAAGCACTGCCCTTATTGAAGTAATGACAAGACCATGACAATCACTAAGACCGGTCTCAAATACAGAGGTTTTTAGAAAGCTCTTTGGTTTGTTCGTAAGAATGACGTTCAATAGAAGTTCAATAGAAGAGCTGTGACTTTTTGTGAAGCACGTTTTAGCTGTGACCAAGTTTGATAATCCAAATACATCACAAAAGGATGCCAGCTTATTGTATCCAGGGTGCTGCGAATCTTGTGTGTCGATATTTATATCTCCCATCACGATAACATTATCATATCTATCTAGCGCCTGGTTCAAAGAAACCGATAAATTAGCAAAGGAAGCATCTAGGTTTGAGTCAGGCGGCCTACAGACACTAAAGATAATCCACTTCTTTTTACAAACTATTAGTTCGGAACATAGCAGTTCCAATGAGGTAGATTGGTATAAAGTTAGTCTATTGCATACAACTCCTTTTCTTACATATTGCATGAGACCTCCTCCATGTTCATTCCTATCACGGCGCATTGGGGTCTGGTAGTTATTCAATAGAAATATTTCAGTCCTAACTCAGCGCTCAGTTTCGTCTCTTCTATTAGCAAAACATCGGGATGGCACTTTTCGGCAATATTTCGTAAATCTATAATTTTGTTCCTAGGACTATTTATGATCAGGAATCCAACAAGGGGATTGCTAGGATATTTAACTCTCAAATAAAAAATTTTGTCAATATCATTTGACGCAACCGACTGAAAAGATACGTCAGTTGAAAATTCTTTCCAAGGTTCAGAAAGTATGCTAGCCCTCGATAATTCTAAACTGGAACATCCGATTTGATGAGATGAGGATGGAACTGATACCTCTGAAAAGGGCGCACAAACGTCACCAATATTTGGCATCGGAGACGCTGGAGTCACGCCATCTCCAGACATTTCAGAACAGTTGATAGTATCCGCATTTGGTAGCGTATTTCTCAAAGTTAGAGCAAATTTTAAAGACAGTCAAGCTAATTTTAAAAATTTAACGATGTTACCTCCTAAGACATTTGTTCCTCTTTGATTTAAATGAATGCCATCATCGTACAAAAGGTCTTGGCAGTTTTCATCAAAATTTTCATGTTTTAGGAAATCCATACCATGAGTTTCAAGTGATCTCTCCAATAAATTGTTAACTTTACTGTACTCACGTATGCTAAGTTGTCGTAATTAACTGTGCGCCGGATGGGATTTTTCCTGGACTTCGTTTCTTCGAGGTGATAGCTGAGAATGGGCCTAGGCGGGTCATTTTTTCACTGTTTCACTGTCCCTGTTTAGCAAGGTTTACTGCAGGGATACAAGGGATTCAAATAGTCAGTCTAACTCGATAGGGGATATCACCAAACGAAGCTACTCGAGCGGTGATGTTATGCTGCTTCGTATCAGGAGATCAAATGCCATTAGTCAGTTTAAGACCACAAAATAAGAAGTGATCGGCTTGGGATTGGGACAAAAGCATTAATCAAAGATAACCAGTTTTGTTACCCCTGGCTTGCGGAATTGATCACTGTTTAAGCCTGGCTTGCTGCAAGCTAAACTTTAATAAGCTACTTTGTTTCAATAACGGTGATATCATCACTTTGTCCCTGCCTTTCCTTATCCATCTTCTTTGATAGTTGGTCGATTTGCCTTTCAGACATTTAGTTCAGTAGAGTATTACTCACGTAATTTTCATTTAAATGTGGGCCTTTATGTAGGTGCACGTTTGCATCAAAAGCTGGCTTAACGTATTGTAAGCTGCTCTGTTGTGAATTGAAAAATGTGACGGATACATATTTCGTACGATTCCCAGTTTCCAAATCTTGCCATAAATCGCCCCCCTCCCCCAAGTAAGATTGTTGTGCATGCAGACTATCAGACTATTTGGAAGATGTTTCTTAAAAACATTTTGAAAATCTAACTTTCCTTGCTTAAGAATACGGTATTGCAGAAGATGGTAAAACAATGGAAAATTGAAATAAAATTGCGTTTGTTGAAGACTTTACGAAATGTTTAGCCCCGATTCGCGGAAGCGTGTTTACTTTGCCTTTGCTAGACTTGAGGCATATACTATGGAGACTTCACATAGAGAAGAAGAAATTTACTGCCAATCATTTCACAAGAATAGACTTTCGAAAATATGTTGCAACTATTGATGCAGTGACGCAAGCGGTTTAAGCCCGTCCTTCCTACTCTTAATGCAGACACGGACTTAGAAGAATGATGCCACTTTCTTATCCATGATTAAATATTCTAATTTGCTATACAGAAGAGAAGTAGAAATTTACCTCCAATCATCTCACGAGAAGTGACTTCGAAAATATGTTGCAACTATTGATGCAGTGACGTGACGCAAGCGGTTTAAGCCCGTCCTTCCTACTCTTAATTGAGACACGGACTTAGAAGAAGGATGTCACTTTCTTTTCCATGATTAAATATTCTAATTTGCTATAAAGAAGAGAAGTAGAAATTTGCTCCCAATCATCTCACGAGAAGTGACTTTCGTCAGTATGTTGCAGCTATTGATGCAGTGACGCAAGCGGCCTAAACCCTTCTATCCTATTCTTCTTTCAGACACGGACTTTGAAGAATGATGCCACCTTCCTTTGATACAAAGAAATTTATTTGCATTAAAATCTATCTTAAACAATTAAATCTTAAATCCATTACTTACGTGTTTACTGTTTACATCTATGATAAATTGCTTTGCTCACGCAAAGCTTAGCAGAGTCTTTTAAATTGAATCGATGACGTCAAAGTATGACAAGCATTAACCATGCTAAAATACATTTCTCTGGTGTGTGCCACAAAGCATAGGTTCCAAATCTTTAAAAAGGTTGGTGTAAAATTGTAAGACCTATTTCTTTGAATTAAATGGCTTGAAAGGAACTTTAGCTACTTTGCTACCTTTGGACTTTTTAGAAATCTTTAATATTTTCAAAATCACAGCGTATTTTATATTTTAGCTCATTTGAGGATATGACGTCATCAAATTTCTAAATCGTAAACCAGAAGAGTGAAAGACTTTTGCTTGATACCATATTGTAGACATTCATAAATTGTGGTTTTCTTTAAGATTATTCCATGTTTCCTCTAAAGGTTCAGAAATTACGATGGTTTTAAGTTGTTTTCAATATTTTTCTTGAATTCTTCAAAAGAATCTAATTTTTCAGAAAAAAGATTTCTCAAAAGTCCAAAGGTAGAAATATAGTAAAGAAGCTAAAGTTTCTTACAAGCAATTCTGTTTAAAGAAATAGTCGTAGAATTTTACACCAACCTTTTTAAAGATTTGGAACCTATGCTGTGCCTCAATGCCTGCAGTACATTACAATTTTTGATTATACCATGCTGGCCATAACATCAAAGTCTTGTTAAATGCGTTGTGAATTTGCATCGCGAGTTCTTAATGCCATTTCATACATAATGGTGCATTTATGGATCCGTTACATTTACAATTTAAAAGAGAACAACTGTTAACTCTAGTTTAGCTGTCTTCTGCTTTTAAAGAGACTTATGCTGGGGTTTTTATCTTTGTGAAGCCTCCCCCCCCCCAAATACACGTTTCGTTACACAGAGAAATTCTACGGTTTTCAGTAAAGATCAACAAACAAATAGATATCAATCACAGCCAATTCTTACAAGATAAAGAGCCACAATTTTGTACTTTTTCCACGCGATATTGGAACCTTTCCCAACTCTGATGTTCGGTCAATATCACTTAATTATTGGTTTGTTTTATTCATTTCTCTCATTCATTCATTCATTCATTCATTCATTCATTCATTCATTCATTCATTCATTCATTCATTCATTCATTGCTTGATTCATTTATTCTTTCACTCAACGACAGTATAATCACTTATTTCGTTTGTTTACTGTTTCATTTTTTCGTCCTTTCATTCATTCGTTCATTCATTTATCCATTCATTCATTCATCCATCCATTCATGTAATCACCATTTTAAATTCTCTCTCTCTGTTTCATTTCAATCATTCCAGTAATTAACTGAATCTTGCATCTGTAACGAAGTCCTTCCCACGTAAATCTTTCTACATGTTGGCCGCGTTACAAGTGAAACAAAATCAAAACTCTTTTCAAGCTTGGAAAACAACATTTTTCAAGACACAGATAACAAATATTTGCAATTTCCAACGACAAAGAATTATCTAAGATACTGAGAGAAATGAATTAAAAAAAGGAATCACACAGTTTTTCATTATCATCAATTTCCTTTCCAATGATGTTAGGACGGTGGATTAATCAGGTCGTGGCCAAAAGACGATAACCTTTTGGCTGTTAGCTCAACGATCAATGGCTAAGGAAAATCCAGCGGTTTTAGCTATGACATCAAACCACTGAAGTGTGAAGAAGCTTCAGGCAGGATTAATCACGTGGACGTTGTTGATTTATGACATTATTTAAAAGTGGAAAACCGCATATTAAAACCTTGAACTTGAAAGATTAAAGCTGGTTTTGGTTAAATACCAGGAGGGTCTTCTTGCGTGGACAATAAGTCATGTGACACTTGCAATTCACGTGAAAATTAAGCCACAAATAAGACGTACATTAAGCTGGAAGGAACAAACTAGCATTATTGCTTCGAAGATTTCGAGAGGGATAGGGATGCTGAGATATGCAAAGAGGTACGTCCCACTTAGTACAGTAAAAACCATGTACAGAAGAATAGTCGAGCCCTATTTACGGTATTGTTGCACGGTATGGGGATGTTGTACTGAAGCAGATTTAAAAAGAATGCAAATTCTTCAAAATCGCGCTGCCCGTATTAGTGCTTATGATGCGCACTCTTTACCTCTGATTAAAGAATTGGGCTGGCTAACAGTTAGAGAGCTTATAAGGTTTGAAACAGCAACTACTGTTTTCAAATCTGTGAATCAACTTTGCCCAGACTATATGGCCCTGATGTTTCAAAGACAGCGTGAGCAGGCAGGAAGGACGCTAAGAAACACAGAAACTGACTTGAAAATTCCTTTGTTTAGAACAAACAATGGACAGAAATCATTTGCATACCGAG
>REGM01000010.1:1187028-1221521 GCA_004194415.1 Aurelia aurita | reverse complement strand
ATAAATGTCATCTTTTGGTTCTTGGGGAGAGATGTGATGATCCAATTACTGTTAAGATTGGAAATACTGATGTCGTTAATAGCTCTGAAGAGAAATTACTCGGAATTCATATTGACAACAAACTCTCCTTTGACCATCACGTCTCGAAACTTTGCCAAAAAGCTAGCAATAAACTTTATGCACTTGCTCGCATATCCCCGTATATGGATCAGAACAAACTAAGAAGCTTAATGAGGGCATTTATTACCAGTCAGTTTCAATACTGTCCTTTAATCTGGATGTTTCACAGCAGGCAGCTTAACCAAAAAATCAACAAAATACAGGAAAGGGCCTTGAGAATTACATATAAGGACACCGAATCTTCTTTTAGTGAGCTATTACAGAAGGACTGTGCAGTTACTGTTCATACAAAGAACTTGCAAATACTTATGATCGAGATGTACAAAACTAGAAATGACCTGAATCCTTCATTTATGCAGGAAATATTCTGTGAAAATACAATTCACTACAATTTGCGTAACAATAACGAATTTGTTCAACCAAGGGTAAGATCAGTCAACAACGGGACAGAAAGCGTCCGATTTAAAGGTCCGCAGCTGTGGCAAACGTTACCACCAACGATACGGAATTCAGAATCCCTTTGTCAGTTTAAAACGAAGATAAAAAATTGGTACGGAGAAAATTGTCCTTGCAAATTATGCCGCATTTTTATTCAGAATTTGGGCTTTTTATGATAAATACTTTTACCACATTTTTATTCCAAACTTGGGCTACTTATGATAAATGTTTGTAGATTTCCGTTTTATATTGTATACTTTGATAACTTGTAAATATTTTACTCACTACTTTCTTATGTAATATTGTATATAAATTGTTTTAACGTTGGAATTAATTAGCTACTATTTATTTAGCTATTGTATTTTTAATCCAACGATAAATAAATCGATAATAATAATAGGCCCTAAGTTAATTCGATAAAACCAGTATCGAGATTTACACTCAAAACAATGTCGAAACATTCGTCAATACTGTACAGTGGCAATACATTTTTGAGTGGACTGGGGGAATTGTTGCTGCAAATTATGAAGTTTCTTAGTTCGAGGGTTCGGGGAAGGGTTTGGTTTAGGGATTGGTTTAGGGTCGGGGTTAGGGATTTCTATATTTTACAATTTTGCGTATAACCAAAAGCTGTACCGATATTTAATTTCTTTTCCAAATGCAAGCCAACACGAAAGTTATTGCTTTTTATAAATGGAAAAGCATTTATGTAATTGCAAAAGAAATGATGCCATCAGAAAGTAGGCAACAATTTTGTGAAAGCAAATGCAGCCCTGCGCCGCAGAGAATCGCATGAAATGAAAAGGCGGGAGTGAAAGAAGCAAGTTCTGTTTTTGGCTGATAGCAAAGAGCATTTTTAGTTAGAAAATGCAATTACGCATGAGAAAGACAATGAAACGGAGGGTGGGAGGAAAATAAATCTATGGTTTCTTGTTTTTGTTGGATGATGTTTCAAGGAGCTAGCAAAAATGAGAAGAAAATAGGAAATAAGAAAGCCAACAGTAAATTCTCTCGCGAATGTGCATAGGTTAATTAACAGTGCAAAAGAAAAAATTAGGAAATTAGCAATCTCGGAATAGTTTTCATATTAAGCATTTCATCAGTAAAGAAAAACAAGACAATTTGTGCGTCTTGAAAAAAATCATTTCATCAATAATTTTTTTAAGGAAGCACATGTTACGAAATGCGAACTCGTCATTAAGAATTTATAAATATGGTTTTAGCGTGGTCCGCATGACCGCTGAAAACAGTGACATGTTGATTTGAATGAATAGAAAACAAGTAACACAACAGTGTGCGAAAGAAAATGTTTTGTGGTGGAATTTGAATCGCTTCAATATAAAAAAGAGCGCCGATATGCAATCTTTAAATGCTCAACCAGCACAGAGGAGAAAATTGTGAGAGAAACTGTAAATAAATTATTTTTGAGGTCTTGACCTTTTCAAGGACCACCATTTAGATTGCTTTAAACTCAGCCATCAGCTCCACGGATCAGACATCTTGCTGATTCAGTTTAAGCATAAAGATCTGTGTTGGACTAGAAACTATCGCTTTTCAAACCTGTTTACTGAAGCAAAATGTAGGTTTCTAAATATGATACATAGTGCAGGCGACTGTTGCGTTTTATATTGTCCTACCTATGACCAGGAGACGGTGAAAAAGCCGACTTCTGAGCAACATGGATCGCAAAAGTCTAGAGTTTAAAATCAGAAATTTCCAAGTAAATTGTCGAAAAGACAGTGCTTCAAAAGTATGAACCCTATTCAAACGCAATTTTAGGGCTGAATTTGAGACTAATTTTAGCACTACGACTGTAATACCTAAAAGTTTGGAAATTATTCTCAACAATTTTTGGTAATTGTTTTGATAGCAAATTATAAAGCTAATTTGTCTCTGCAGTATTAAATGCCCTTTTAAACTTTGCCTGCACGGCGATTAGCAAATTCACGTCTTATTGCACAGAAAGCATAATTTCTGTCAAACGGGATCACGACCCTTCAACCTCAACACCTGCATTTCCACTGTTGTGCGCGCTCATTTTTCATCTGATTTGATTGGTCGGCTCAAAAGAAACGTCTTTCAAAAGAGCAACAATTTTTTTTTAAAACAATAGGATGTCTAGCGCGCAACTTTTTACACCTAGTGAAAATCAAGCAAAAGGCTTGATTCCAACTAAGTGCAAAATGTTGCACGCTCCAATTCAATCGTCTAGAAACACCAGACATTGCTTTCGAACCAGGCAATCAAATCATAGTCAATCATCAAATCATTGAACATGTAGCGCGTATAAAATTTGCACCAGTAACTAGAATAAAGATTAACTAAGAGAGAACAATTTCGGGACATTTCGGGGAAAACAGAGTGAGCAGAAAGTCGAAGAAAATCCGAACGCTCTCGAAAAAAGGATTTCATTGATTCTGAATGGAAATTCTAGTAATATAGAAAAGATATGCAAATATGTACAAATTCAATCAAACTGCTTGCTCGTAAGTAGTGACTATTTTGAGGAAGAACATGATTTAGATATTTTTATAATAACAACGGAATTTTGTTTGAAGATAATATGCTTGAAGAGAAGCCTAAACAATATCTTTACTTCTCTTACTTCTCCAAAATCTGTGGTCCCTACTGATATGATATTTTGCATCAATCAAAATAAAGATTGTGTACTATTTACGAAGAATGAAGAAGCATTCACACTGCAAGGCATCGTGATTTTCTGGATCTTCAAGTCCCTAATTCGTGATTTGAGCAGTCCACAAATATTATGATCTGTCCAACTTTTTTAGTTTTCAAACCAACAAATGTTTTCCTGAATATAATACAACCTGCAAAATAAGACAAGAAGTATTAAAATTGGCAAAAGAAGGTGAGTAGAAGAAGGAGAAGAGTGAGTAGATGCGAGCAAGAGACTATTGTGCTGAAGATGGCGTCAGATAAATCTTACCATGATCCTTTGCATTCCAAGATATATCAACCAATCAAATCAATCGAAATTCTTTCATACGCAAAGGATCATGGTAAAATTCCCTGACGCCATCTTTAGCGCAATAGTCTTAGCATTTCTCTGGCCCTATTCTAATATAACAAATAAAGCAAAGGGATGATTAAAAAAGGGCTCCAAATATTATGTGAGTCGTTTACTTAATGACCAAGAGTAGCTCCACAACTTACAAACATCTTTATATGCAGGTTTGCCAAAATTGATTGAGAAGAAGAGAAGGAGAAAAGAGAGCCTGCAATTCGATGCACCTGTTTTGGGGTACATGGCCTTTGGGTCTTGCTAGGTTTCATGTTCCTGTGCATGTCCATAAGGCCCTAAAAATATCTTACCCAGTTTCTTCAATGTATGCACCAATTTGAATTCCACAAAGACAGGTTTCAAGAACAAATATTTGTTGACATAATAGTATCTTTATGAACAATAAAATACGATTCAAGAAAGAAGTTAAATTTATATATTAAGGTAAGTAAGAGGAATGGCGAATAAGCCTGACTTTGATAACAATAAAACAGCTGTTATGTGTTATCATTAGACAGAGTTTCTACGACGGTTCTTTCTTTGTGGAATAAGCCCTCGAGCTCAGCTGCAGTCTTATTGCACGTTTTTTTCTTCCATAAAAACTAGTTTATAAAAAACTATTGTACTAATTGGGCCTTGCTTCGCACAGAACAAGTCTTTGAGCAAGGCTGCGATGCTGATGTTGCTAGGCCCACATAAGTGAAGTCTGACGAAGAAAGAAGAGCGGTCAGACAAGATGCTGTTGCCAAAGACAAGTCATTTTCAATATACTTTATTTCTTTGTGGAACTGAGGCTCTCTCTGCAGATGTTTGCTGCTTTTACTCTCTTTCTACAAAACGCAACCGCATGATACTACGATTTTATGCATGGGAAACCCGTCCCCTGTTGCAGACGTTCTTTTAACGCGCATGCACCAACAAACAAATAAAATTGCTTGGTTGGTCCTTGCCGATTCGATTGTTAACATATAAAGCTCCTCCACATTCAATGCGTAGCAACAAGACCAACAGTTGTCAGAAATATCCAACCACGTTCGCAGGGTTTTCTTACGATCACGAAGCGGATTGAACAACCTGGGACACATTGCACAAATCTATAAAAAAAGGCGGACAGATTAGGAGCCATTGTGGATTTGCAGTTAGCTAGGTAATGCTAATTATGCGACCTCGATTTTAAACAATACAGTCAACTGTAATGGTTGTTGCTTAGTGATTAAATTACATTGTTACTATTTGAATAATTAGGAAGTTTTCGAGAAATAATTTACGCTTGCTGTTGTTTTCGAATAGCCAATCAAGTTGCAGAACGGCCTCTTATATGCCAGAGTAGAGGAAGAGCAACTAACTCACTCTGGGGACGAGATTGCAGAATATCAACACTTTGGACATAAATAGTGTTGTTCCTTCGATGCTAGAAGTATAGCATGCCTAATCTAACCCACCACAACATCACCTTTACACTAGACAGAGTCGAATAGAAAAGACAACCTAAACGGATGAATTGTTTTGCTGTCAGGACTGGCACAAGAGGTGATAAGCGAGCGACAAAACCAAGAAAAAAAGTTTGAAAGAAAATAGCAGAAATTGTCGCCAAAAAATGTAATCATCATCGACGTGAAGCCAGACAGAAAAGAATTAAAATATATCTTTAAGGGCTTCTCAGCATATTATAGAATCTTCGTAAAGGAAACGGCTTCCTCGCAGGCTGGAACATTACTATATAGGTACAAGGTGTGCCAAAGGGTTCTTTGCATAATTGGCAGTCTGCAAAAATACAGAAATTTGCCTGTTTTCAAATTCTTTTTAATTCTTGGATCACATTCATGTGCCGATTGCGTCAAACTTCACATTTGATAGCCAACTACGACAAAACTGTTTGTTGTCTGAGAGCTCAAATAAGTTTCAAACCTTTTTGGACAACTTAGAGGTAGGATAAGCAACCAAGCTATATTTCTAATTTCAATCAGGTCTTTTAATATTTTTGATGGGCAAAGATATCAAACATTTTCTTGCAGTTGGGTGTCAAAATGCAAAGTTCATTTGGTGCACACGGTATATAAGTCATTTTTGGACTTCAAGAAAAGGAAACAATTGTGGAATTAGAAACCCTGTTTGCACTATACCGGATAGCTATCGTGGCGCCACGATTTTCGTATCGGATATGGGTGCTGTTACATCCTGCCAGAGCTATCCGATACAAGATGCTCCATAAATCGGAGCGAAAATCCCTTCACATTGCAGGCGATGTGCAAATCATCATTCTGGCATGGTAGTGGCATGATGTAAGTGGTGCTATCCGATACGTTTCGCTCCATAACCACATTTCTTTACTTCGAGAACAACGAGAAACAATAAAATTAAAAACAAAGGATTAAGAAATAATCTTGGATTGCTTCCTCAAAATTTAAACAGAAGGCCTACCTGCCATGAAAATAAAGACAAGACGATAACTATCCGGCAAAACGTAAACAGTGGCCCTATCCGGTAGAGGTCACTCGCGACGATAGCAATCCAGTATAGTGTAAACGGGACCTAAACAGAAGGCCTACCTGCCATAAAAATCAAGACGCAACGATAGCAAATCCGGTATAGTGTAAACGGGACAGAAACAGAAGGCCTACCTGCCATAAAAATCAAGACGCGACGATAGCTATCCGGTATAGTGTAAACGGGACCTAAAAAGATGGCCTACCTGCCATAAAAATCAAGACGCGACGACAGCAATCCGGTATAATGTAAACAGTGGCCCTATCCGATAGAGGTCGCAACGAGAAGTGACAATAACGATCCGGTATAGTGTAAACGAGACCTCTGTATCCTTCCAAATCAGACTTTTTGGCACATTTGGTACGTAGATTTTATATTAGATTTTCTTTAATTTGATAAAGGTTGCTGCCAAATGTGTGCCAATCTGCGTTTGGTGATCATGAAGACATTTGGTCAGAGGCAGACGGTTTGGGAACCACACCAACAATTCTGGCAAAGAAAGCAATTTTTAGATCCATACATGAAATATTCCTGACAGTCGAGATTAGCAGGCAATATAGTAAATCACGAGGCGGCGACAAATCTATGATGCTGAATCTGGTTCCACGTGTACGCTGTCTCGTAACTATATTAAGACCATTAAAGCAGACAGGAAATTGGAGCTTTTTTAAAAAGAGTTCTTGTAACCATAATCATATTTTTAACTCCGATTATTGTATCTGCATAAAGGCGTATATACAGGTGGTCAGCTAACACTATCTGGCTTATTAACACCAAATTTCAAAAGACGTACACGGCTACCGCACCTGCAAGAGAACCAACTAATTTAAAACTTTGATGTTTAAAATTGCAATGGTTTAGTTCTATACGTAAGATGGCACTGAAAGATAAATTTCGAAACCTTTCATTGCTAAATTTTCCTTGTTTGCCCACAAAAAAGCAAACTTGCAATACTTTAAAAATCAAGCACCTCTGATATAAGCAAATGCTGGAATACAGTAAAAACTTGCACATAAGAACTAAACATTTTGAGAACCCGTAGGCTACAAGTTTGGAGGAAAATCTTGTCAACTTTGTGAAAATTGGGAAGAAGAAAGTTTCAAAGCGCTACATTCACAAAGTATGTGGTTTTTGCATAGCGGTGGTGGTTCTTATATGCGGGTTTTTACAGCAGAGGAATCAAATATTTTAAAAACATTGCACTATTGATCGATACATCCAATATTTGGTTTAATGACTTGAAAGGAGCTTCAGGTACTTTGCTATAAGAAATCAGTGGCAATCTGTGATAGCTTGATTAATTTCAGAATTACAGCGTCTTCTGTGTTTCAAACAGTTTTCTGGTTGTGACGATAAACTATGGTTTTCTTGAAGATT
This sequence comes from Aurelia aurita, assembly GCA_004194415.1. Lineage (NCBI taxonomy): Eukaryota > Metazoa > Cnidaria > Scyphozoa > Semaeostomeae > Ulmaridae > Aurelia > Aurelia aurita. The sequence goes on along the minus strand of REGM01000010.1, from coordinate 1,214,077 downwards.
GCACTGTTTTCCCCCTATTAATTTAGGACCTATGATGATTTTAATTGTTTTCAAAGCTTTTCGTGAATTCTTTCAATGAAAATAAAAACACGATGAGTCTGAAAATTTATTTTTATACTTTATAAACATTTTTCGATACAATATTAATGGTTTTATGGCCTAAGAAAGAGAAATCAAATGTTGTATTATTTCGAAAGCGTTGCAGTGAGCAAAGGCTCAAAGTTGTGACTTTTCTTGCATGCATGATCAATTTCTGCTGTGTCGTTATTTAAATTTTCGGGGAACAACGTTCTTTGCTTCTAAAAGCTTTTGCAGCTCTGCTCAAAGTTGATTGCTAAGATTTCTAGAGCCTCGAAACTAACACATTTCTTTGAAGAATGCAGATGCACTGGTCTGCTCTAACATATGTTTAAAGCTTGTTAAAAATTCATAGGTATCTTAAGGTGTGTCTAGATTTGCGGTGATTTTACAGGCAAAAGCGCTTCAAGTAGCAGTTGTATGCAAATTTTCAGGATGTCGTTGGCTCTATGATCACTAAAAGAGGGATTCAGAGTTCTTAGGACGAATGTAAACGCCATCAAATCAATTACGAGTCAAAGACGAAAGCAATCAATTTGTTCGAAGGCAGGTGGCAGTCTGTCTGGTGTCGTAATGGGCCAAAAATATGAATCAGGAGTCGCAGCTGCTAAAACTCACAATAACCTAACTCTAACCATGACTTTTGACATGAGTCCAAGTTTTGCAAAAATTGAATTGAATTGTTATTTATTATTACAGTCGTTCGGAATGTTAAGTGGTGAGTAGTGTTAGGAGGAATGGAGGAAAAACAAAATGACACCAGTAATGAGTCTAACTTCATCACCCCATTCAGCGGCTGAAAGACTTCAACTCTTTAAAAAGGCTCTCTTGTAAGTACCGGGTGAGTAAAAAAAGAATCGGCATTGCACGAGTTTTTAAGAATGCATCACTCACCAATTTCAACTTACCATTTGTAATATTGTCGAAGAGCTAACTTTGATAGGACAATTTATTTCACACAAAAAATAATCGTACCGTTAAGAGTTATTCATGGCTCTCCTGGGAAGTTGATTTTGAAGAAATTGAAAGACTATCAAGTATCAACACCAGTATCTAGCTACAAAATGACCGAACTGCATCATGAATCCTCATCAGACAAGGGACAAATATTTGTCATTTGTTTGCTCCCTAGAGGATGCTTATACTCGCTATCATTGTTTTTATGTTGAAAATGAGACTATATATGTGATCAACATCTCTAACAGCTTTTAAACAGTTTTTTGTTTGTTTGTTTGTCATCTTATTTTGATTCAATTTCATTTTACAGTTTTGAAACAAAATTGCTCATAACTCTAGAATGAAATACCTGATTTTAATCAAATATATTTAAGTATTTAAGGTAGTCTTTCCTCAATAATATGACATATTCTACGTTAAAATTGGTGGATACCTCGTGATTGTACAGTTTGGCAAAGACCGATACTAGTTCCTGACTCATCCCGTAAATAATGAACTTCTTTTATGATGAATGGTCTGAAAATTATTGTTTTACTTCACTAAAGCTTGATTTCTCGAACGAACATTCGCACAAGCCGATCATATGTTATATTCCCAGCAAAATGCAGGGGTAGGAAAAAATAGCGGACTACGGCTCCAATAGTCTCAGAAATTTTTTCAGCTATCCAGAAAGAAAGAAAAGAGAAGAAAAGTGAGAAAAAGGGAAAATTGTTGATTTAATGTTGTGTGAAATCCTAAATTTTCTCTTTGCATTTCAAACGAAGTCTTAAGAAAATTTGATGGATGTTTAGCGAAATTCGTCGAGTATCATTTGTGATTGTGACTAAAGATTAATACTCAATCTTCAAAATCTGCCCATTGTATTATATGTCACGACCTGTCAAAAAGTGGATACTTTTTTGGAGAACCTGGTTCTCACAGAAATTTTTTTCAAGACTTTTTTTTGGTTCCAGAAATTAAAAGATTTGTTCCACCCTTGGCAAAACGGTAAGTAGAATCATACCATGTTTCAATCACATGCGAACTTTGTACGTTGCAAGTTGCAATTCTTTTCTCAAATTGTCTGCATCCAACTGGCGGAAATGGGCCGAATCTTCGTCTCTCACGAGTTCTTCTTGAAGCTCCTTAATGTCATTTTCCATTCGTTGTCGAATTCCTTTTCTCATGCCGTCTACTACCTAAGACATGACAAAGAGAAGAGGAGGAATTAAGTTTAAGTATTTCTTGCATTTCTAATAAGAAAAATACCAGCACTGATCTGAGGATTCCACTGTGTAAGACCTCAAATGGGCAAAGGAGCTTTTCCTATAGAGGAATTACTGTTTGGAACGAATTGAGCTATGAAATCAAAACTGCTCCTTCGCTAGCTACTTTCAAAATGAGACGAAAATCGTTCTTGAAAGATCAAAGAGGTTCATCTTCTAAACCAACGTTCAGCACATACATATGACTTCTGAGTCCCTTTCTTTTTATAAATTTTCTTTTCTTTTATACAGGATATTAAAGTTGATTTATATTAGCAATTCATGTATTAGGTTAGTTTTTTTGAAGCAGGGCACATTGTAAATCCGTTATTAAATTTTACGGAATGTATTTAACCCTGTTGAAATAAATCAAAATCAAACAAAGTGCGCCCAAAAATGAAAGTACAGTCTTGATTTAAAGGTGACCTGAAGCGAAATTTGTATTGATGCAAATGAATAGCACTGCTGAATGATAAGAAGCCCTGTTTAAATTTTTTGATATCTCATTTCGTTTTAGAGTTATCCAATGATTTTAAGTATCAGCTGATGACGTCATTTTGTTTGCAAATTACCAGGATAACATATAAAAATATAGCTTTATTTTAACTTGGAAAGGTTACAGGTGTGAGAAACTTTGCAGCTGAGCTACAAAAATTGAATATAAATTACTTAACAAACTAATATGATGTTTAGAAAGGCATGTATATTGAAAGAAAGTTTTTCGATTAGATCTCCCTTTGAAAACATAGCCTTGTATATTTTCTTTACTTTCTGCAAACAAAATGACGTCATCAGCCAATCCTACAAAACAGTAGACAACTCGAAAATGAAATAAGATATACACAAATTTTAAACGTCAGTTTTATTATTAAACAGTGCTATTTATGCGCATCAATAAAAATCTTCGCTTCAGGTCACCGTTAACAGTGGAATTCCTAAAAATGATCAAATCAGATTCAATTACGACTTCATTGAAAGTTCGTCAAAATTAAAGTTTGAAATTTGACCAGCATGTGATCAAAATCGACCACTGGAAATTTGGATTTGTGTTTTGGGAAGTCCGGCAACAGTTTTGTTTCGAATTCCTCAGAAATTCAATTATGACTAGTTTAGGAGAAAGCTGTTGTCTTTCGTTTGAAATTGGAATAGGAAATCAAAGTGATATCTTAAGGTTGCTGTCTTAAACAATCTCTCCAGTCTCACGAAAAGGGAATTTTTGTCAGCTATCAGACCATGAACGGAGACTGGTCGATGAATGAGCGAACCGACTATATGCTGACGCTTCATTTGAGAACGCTGAAAGTCCTCCGGATTAGTTGTTGAAAGGGATTGGTTAGACTGATTACATAGTCGTAATTCAATTCAATTAAAAGTGTAACAAAATTGTAAAAAGTGTTGTTGTTATTGCGATAACTGGGACTATGTAGTGAGTCTGGGACTGGTCTGCTCGGCTTCAGCAATTGGCAACTTGGGGCTCTTCCAGCAAGAAAGAAGATTTAAAAAAGCGAAGCCGGCCATTACCATAAACAGCATGAGCACTTGAAGAAAAGTTCTGCAGTACAGCACACACAAATCTGCAGCACAGTGCATAGAAGCTGGAATAACAAATCAGCTGGTCTTTTTATGAAAAACGTGTTTTCAATCTAAACCATCCGTGATGTCTTTTAAATGGAAATAGGAAAAAACAATTCCTATGACGTCAGAAATTGACCATAAGGAGTTTAATTCTAACACGAAATTCGTAGAGGCTTTTTTGAAACCGTTCTTATACCTTGCATTCAAAAGCTAATTCGATCAGCTGGAATTAAACATGCATTAGCATACGACGCAATAAAAATGTACAACTTTAATTCTAAGTAGTTATAGCGGCATGGTTCTAAAAATGCACATGCTGTTAAAGCAATTCAACGGTTTTTATTCAAAAACAATCACGCTGTGTAAACGCTGCTCATTATTGGGCCAAGTCAACTTTACGGGGCTCTGATTGGTTATATCGGATTAGCTATAACGATGTGTATGCTTCTGAAGTAATTTCAAGATATTTTAATTAAAAACAACATGCTGTTTAGACAGAAAATGTTAATTTTCTCGCTTCAACTCTTCACATAATTCTTGCTGCTAATTGGTCAACGCCAATTTTACGCGGCTCTGATTGGTTATACTGGGCGCTCCCTGGTTATACTGGATTTGCTTCAAAAATGCTTAAATTATTTAAAGGAAGTCCAAGATTTCTACCAACTGTCCCAAAAAATCACCAAAAGCCTATTATTAACCCTATCCATAAAATGTATATTTTATCTGTTTTGTCAATGATCCAATTATCTTAAAGACGGCAAAAGGCTTTTTCTCACTACTTAAAGGGTATAAAATGGCACGTTGAAAAACCTTACCTTAAGCCATAATCTCTAAACAACATTGTAAAACTTGCCTAAGAGCCAAAATGTTGAGATTTGTCCTCGTCGTTCTAGTTTTCAACGATGGAGTCCGTTTCTTTCTCACATTTATGATCAAGTTGGAAGCTTAATATGCACAAAGAAATCAATATGGTAATCATCTGTGCTTTTTGCAGTATGCCTTACAACCAGGCAGCCCCAAAACGAGCCACATTTTCTAAGTTTTAAGCCAATCAAAACGATAAGCTGCAATTGGTAAGATACTTTGGTTTTGGTCTACTTGACAAAAATAACTTTGAAGGCTGACCTTGTAGTCAAATTTTAGCGCCCGTGGGGACTTTTTGGGGACACCCGATAACTAAGAAGCAACTGTGCAGTGCAGACAGAAAGAGCTCATTTAGCAATTCAAAATGGTTTACTTATGAAATGACAGCGCTACATAGACGAAAAGGGCTCGTTGCGGAGCTGGTGACTCTTCACACAAACCTTGCTGCTGATTGACCCACGCCCATTTTACTTGGCTCTGATCGGATTCAAAACAATACCAATTTACAAACAATTGTTGCTGAGCCATTGTCTAGCCAAGACGAAACTTGTTGTTTTTGCCTCCCCATCTTTTTTATATAAACCAATTCAATTCCATTACAATCATTGTACTCTATTCTACGCTAAAAGAAACCACTCTACAGTNAGTGCAGACAGAAAGAGCTCATTTTCTCTCTTTGACTCGTCGTGTTATTTTAGCTGCTCATTGGTTACAACGGCATGAATTTGAGAAAAAAATTGTGTTCAAGCAATTCAAAATGGTTTACTTATGAAATGACAGCGCTACATAGACGAAAAGGGCTCGTTGCGGAGCTGGTGACTCTTCACACAAACCTTGCTGCTGATTGACCCACGCCCATTTTACTTGGCTCTGATCGGATTCAAAACAATACCAATTTACAAACAATTGTTGCTGAGCCATTGTCTAGCCAAGACGAAACTTGTTGTTTTTGCCTCCCCATCTTTTTTATATAAACCAATTCAATTCCATTACAATCATTGTACTCTATTCTACGCTAAAAGAAACCACTCTACAGTGAATACGATAGACGACTGCACTAAAGATAACACAGCTGGAAAATTTTACCATGCGCTCAAATGCATCTTGCAATGAAAGAGAAAGCTCACCCACCAATGAATCAGGGATTCGGGATTGGCGGTATCGGGATTAAGGTTGAGAGAACGCAAGGAACCCCCCCCCCCTCTGGCCCCCTCTCCCAAGTCAATGTTGCGAAATTGCTTAAAAGTTGCATATCCACGCTGGCAAAGAAAATCAAGAGTAATTTCCTTGACAACATTGATACGGGAGAAAGGGGCAAAAATCACAATTTCTAAAAGTGGCTGAGCAACTTTTTTTAAGTGATTGTAGCATTAAGACATTTCAAAACACAAAAGGGCTCAAATTCATAATTCATCTTTCGGTTTTTATTGGACTTCAAACTGTGAAAAGTATTAGGGATTAAGTACCGTTGATCATCCATACTTAAATGCTGAGACAGTCTTTAATTTTTCTAAAGCTCTGTCTTTTGGCTGATCGCTAATTAGAACTTGAAATAAGAACTTGAAAGATGAACATCCCAGCCTTCACGGCAGAGATAATGGAAACTAAAATTATTTGGTTTGAGAATCAACATGAGCATCTGAGTTGTTTTTGCAGGAAAAATAGTAAAGTTGCAAGTGAATGCACAAGGGGTGACCCCATGATACTGGAACTTTGTGAAAAGTCACAAAAATTTGATTTGATTTGATTTTGATTTATTTTAACAGGGTAAAATACATTCAGTAAAGTTTAGATAACTGATTTACAATGTGCCCTGCTTAAAAACAAACTAACCTAATACATTGCTAATATAAGTCAACTTTAATATCCTATATAAAAGAAAAGAAACATTTATAAAAAGAAAGGGACTCAGAAGTCATATGTATATGCTGAACGTTGGTTTAGAAGATCAACCTCTTTGATCTTTCAAGAACGATTTTAATCTCATTTTGAAAGTAGCTAGCGAAGGAGCAGTTTTGATTTCATAGCTCAATAGGTTCCAAACAGTAACTCCTCGATAGGAAAAGCTCCGTTGTCCATTTGAGGTCTTACACAGTGGAATCCTGAGATCAGTACTGGTATTACGTAGGTTCCGATTGCAAGAATCTGACAATTTGTGAAACATTGACTGCATATCTGTGAAACATTGACTATGTTACAGGCTGTTGAAAATTTCTTAAACTGTCCATGAATATGCTCGATTACGTTTCGGAACAACTTAAGCAATCAAATGTTCGCTGGATACGATCTAAGTTGGTACTTTTATTTTGGACCGAAAGTTTTCCGACGTCGTTTACCGACAATTCCTATTCAGAATTATGACATACAGTCTTCCAAAGAGCAATAGTGTACCGATATTAACTTTTTCGAGGGCAACACGGACAAATATCAAGCCCGAGGTCAGAAGTATTGACCGAGCTTGCTCATCAACCAATCAAGTTCTTTATCATGTTCTCTGCCCTGAAGATCGGATAGCAAGAAACCGTATGAATGAATTTAATAAACAATTTTGTTTCTCTTTGTATCGTCTTCTACTGCGAGAGTGCCATCTTTATTACCAGCACGTGCCTGAATGCCGTAGAAAACGTACAGACATGGAAAAAGTCGAAAATAGATATTGTAACCACGAGCGATTGTGTTATTCCAGACGAACGCAACTTGAGATACTCAAGTTTCCGCGCAAATGACAATTAGAGACTTTACAAAACCAGAACGGCAACGTCAGCCAGAACGTCATCTTGTTTCTTGCAAACCGCACGTACTGTTTCCTACATGTTACCTTTGCGTATATGCAAACGACCAAGACGAAACATGCTTATTCAATTGAACGCCGTAGAACAATCAGTTTTCTTAGAAAACTAACATTTAATATCAGTGAGTTTTACTGCCTTCAGAAGGCCTAGATCTGAAGTACAGAACCACAGAAATGGGATGTCCAAGTTGTGCAATTGAAAACAACTTCTCCCAAGGGAAGCGAATTGGCACAAAAACAAAAAACTAAATAAAGCTGATCTTCAGAAACTAAAGCAAAACTGCGCTTAGTATTTCGTATTTTTGGTATTTCATTTATTTAGGGAAGGGTCACACTTCAGCAAGAGCTGGTTTTCAATTAACTAAATACTAAATATCAATATTAAAAAAGCCATAATGCTAAAAACCTATTTACAAGAATTATACAGTATTTCGACGAAAAAGACAATGTTCAACCATGAACAACCCTAAATAGGCAATTTAAAACTATTTAGGGAGGATGCATTCTTAGACTCAGATGGAAGGATATTCCACAGCTTTGCTCCCCGGAAAGGAAACATTTTTGCCCATTTGCTGAATTTCTGTTTAGTAACCTCAGGTCAATCTCTGTGTTGCGGAAGTTACGGGAGGAGCACTGCGAGTTTTCAAGCTGCTATTTGTTACGATTCTAGCAGCGCAATTTTGAGGCTTTTTGCAACCATTTTATTTCAGTTGCAGTTACAGTTGCCTTCGTGGTTTCTTAAACTCCCTGTTATCGCTTGTGGCCATGTCAGTCAGGAACGTGTCAATAATAAGGATGCTTTCATCGCAGTAGAGAACGATACAGAGAGAAACAACAATGCAAGTTCAGTTCATTCGAACAGTGTTCTATTGCCCATGAGCAGCCACTTGAGCCAAAAGGTATAATCAATTTCGTATATTTCAAAGAAGAAACCTAACATAGTAATTAATCCGAATAAAATGTGCAGTAAATCTTGTTTTTACAATTAATAGCTTCTTTGTCTATTCTTAATCTTTATTTAAGGTTTTCTGATCGCTCAGAAAACGCATTTTGTTAATTTGATCAAAAAGTGCTGTTTTCAGAAAAGCTGGCAAAGATCAATAAATGTTTTTATGCATTATAGGACAAGGATACTAGCCGTAATGGAATCTGCGTACCACTATAAATCAGAATTTGTCAAAAGTCTAACAGCATTAATTCATCTGTTTTCACTAAAAATATCTTGAAAAAACGTGCGATACAGGTTATTTTATAAGAAACTCGTTTGTAAGTACTCGTTGCCAAAACTTTCAGAAACTCTATTACGACTGGTAAGCACCAAGGGCCTGTTTAGTTGAAGAACGATACAGCGGCTACGCAAGTTACCAAGCAACCCGAGTTGGAAAAGATGCGCGTTTATATGAGGCGAGTCAACTCAGAAAGCAAACAAAGCATAAAATAATGGTTACGTAATCCACAAATTCTGTTGTAGCGAATTCAACTCGGCTAGCCGAGTTATCTCCCTGCTGACCTTTTACATGGGACGCACACCAAGTTATCTATTCAAGGCCATCTATCAGCTATAGGCGATATATCGCTTTATCGGACCGATAGATAGGCTAGGTGAGATAACTCGTTTGCCATATAAACACTCGACTTGATATCACAGTAGAAATCAAAGGCTTCAGATATATCAGCCAAGCAAGTTATCCCGTCTAGCCGATATATCGCTCTCCAATAAACAGGTCCTAAGAAACTTTCCAAAAGTTGCAATAAAAGCTCGAAATTCAACATACCTTTCTTTGCGCTTTCTCTCGAACTTGTAAATCGTATCTTTCTCTTGACACCGTTTCTGCCATCATAGAAAATTGGTCACGATAGCTTCAGAGAATGTTAAAGAATATCCAGGCAAATTAAAAGGACATACGGGTATAACTAAAAGAAATATCAAGGTTGCAAGAGTAAAATGTATATAATGATAAATGATTTACTGAGGAGAATCATTTTGAAAATTTCCCAACATTGGTTTCACAGGGCTTTGGCTGAAAATAGACGCGGATGGCTCTATTCAATTTGGTTTCCAACTATTGACTCACTGATGAGGCTGCCGATGGGCAGCGAAATATTCGAGGTAATAATGTTTAGTTTAATAGTTAGATAATTGCGTGTGTGTTAGAAACAATGGTCACGAAAACAAAATTGCCGAATCATAACTTGTCGTACAACTGAAACTAAATCATCAACTGAAAGATTTAGGAAACAAAATCTCACGACGTTTCCAACTATTTGGAATGGTAAAAGATTATGTTTTGGACTGCGTATTCCTTTTCAATGGCCAGGAAATTGATAAACTGTAAAATATTCTCCTGCAAACAATACTACGGATGAAAAGAATGTTTTCCTCAAAATCACTGTCAGATTAAACAGCACGTTTGGACTGTTTTTGAGCAAGTCGAGAAAAGTGATTCTTGGCTAATATATGAATCCTGGAGAAGTAAAGCAAGGCATCCCAAATTAGTTGAAAAATATAAAAAAATAAGTTGAGGCCCCGTTCAGACGAAGAATATAAAATTGCACGAATTGGTTGTATAGATTTTGCAGTATGATTATTTAAATAGTGGGTACATGCTTTCCCTAAAACGGTATAGTTGTTTGAATGACAAATACCAAAAAACCTAAGCACAGAGGTGAAATATACGACCAAAGGATACACATTTTCAATGGATTCTAATTCATTTTGCTTCCTCTGCGCATCCATTTCTCGTTGCTCCATTGTGTACGTTCGAAGCTCTCTAACTCGCTGCTTCTGTATTTGCAGGGCGTCTTCGAAAAGCGTCTTGAAGATCTGCAAGCAACAGAAAAAAAGATGTAAAATGGCGCAGATGGATGGCTAGAACACGTGACAATCTATTTCGATTTACTTATAGCCAAACTACATGCGTATGGCTTGGATGAAAATGCCTTGGTCCTCATCTACTCCTACCTAAAACGGCGGAAACAGTCTGTTAGGATCAATAATACGTATAGCTCTTTCCAAACAATTTTATCCAAATCGAGCATATAATTTATCCAAATCGAGCAAATCGAGAAATTTTATTCCAAAAAAAAAAATCGAGCATATAAAAGCTTTGTGAAGAGTGGCCGGCCAGGCGACAAACTTGAAGGTATACAAAAGATGATATCTGAAGGTGCAAAACTGGTTGAGGAAGCTAAGCAGAATTACTTCCGTAAGGCTGGAGAAACCTTGGCTAATCCTGGTACCAGTAGCAAAACTTACTGGACTTTAATAAACACCGTTCTAAACAAAGTTAAGATTCCCATGATACCACCTCTTCTAGAGAACGGGCTGTTTGTAACGGATTTTACCGAAAAGGCACAAATATTCAATGACTATTTCATACTTCAATGCACGACCATTAACACAGGGAGTGAAATTCCACAAGATGATCCAGTAACTACGACTCTGATAAGTCATTTTGTCATCTCTGAGGAAAAGATACTAAATATCATAAGATCATTAAATCCTAATAAAGCACATGGCTGGGATGAGATATCTGTGAGGATGATAAAATTAAGCGATGCTTCATTGGTTCTTCCACTTAAAATAATTTTCACAAATTGCTTGAGGAGTGGTTTGTTTCCTGAAATATGGAAATATGCAAATGTAGTTCCAGTTCATAAGAAAAATGAGAAAAATTTGAAGGGGAATTACCGTCCTATTTCTCTGTTACCAATTTTTGGGAAAATACTTGAAAAACTCATATATGATTCTCTTTACTCACATCTTGCATCACATGAGCTACTTAATCCAAATCAATCAGGTTTTCGCCCAGGAGACTCAACGGTCAACCAGTTACTCTCAATAACACATACAATATTTCAAGCATTTGACTGTAACCCTCCTCTTGATGTTCGTTCTGTGTATCTTGATATTTCTAAAGCATTTGACAGAGTATGGCATGATGGTCTAATTCATAAATTAAAACGCTATGGTGTCTCAGGACAACTTCTTCTCCTAATCCAAAGTTTTCTCAAGGATCGAAAGCAGAGGACTGTACTGAATGGACAGAGTTCTAGTTGGGGAGATATTTCGGCAGGGGTGCCCCAGGGATCTATTCTAGGACCATTGTTTTTCCTTGTGTATATAAATGATCTAGCCGTAGGCTTGAAGTGCAATGCCAAGTTATTTGCTGATGATACATCATTGTTCACAGTGGTAGAAGATTCCAATACAGCTGCCAATGATATAAACCATGACTTAGACTTGATAAGTCAGTGGGCTCACACTTGGAGAATGTCTTTTAATCCTGATCCACAAAAACAAGCTGTTGAATTGACATTTTCAAGAAAGAAAACTGAAGTTGATCACCCAATAATTCTTTTTAACAACATACCAGTCAAGAAAGTGAATGAACATAAACATTTAGGAATTATCTTAGACTCAAAACTATCTTTTTCAGCGCATATCAAATCTGCTATCTCAAAAACAAGAAAGGGCATTGGTTTGCTGAAATATCTCTCCAAATATCTGCCCAGGCATACCCTTAGCGAATTATTTAAGCTCTATGTTCGACCCCACCTTGACTATGGTGACGTTATTTACCATATTCCTGGGAAATTATGTGAATTCAGTCAAAATATAATTTTGCCTAACTTAATGGAAAAGCTAGAGTCTGTTCAATACTCTGCTGCTTTGGCTGTGTCGGGAACATGGAGGGGAACATCTCGAGAGAAACTGTACACAGAGCTTGGCTGGGAGTCATTAAGCTCCCGAAGATGGAGTAGACGCCTTACCTTGTTCTACAAGTTTTCAAACAATCTTAGCCCTGAGTATACAGCAGATCCAATTCCCCCTCTTAATCAGTCGCATTACTGTCTTCGCAACCAGGATGTCATCGGGCGATTGANATATATATATATATATATATATATATGTTATTTATTTATTTATTAATTTGGATTTAGATTAGTTAGTTTAGATTATCGATTTAGATTAGTTTATTATGTACATTATTGTATATATAAAGCTAGATATTAAATGATCGATATTAAATAAGATGACAAATCTATATAGAAGGTTTAAGGCTTGTCTTGTCATGATTGTCCCTACACCTATTTGTTATGAGAAATTCTTTATAAGAAAGTCAAGTCTCAGATCACTGAAAAATTAAGAAACTAGAACAAAATTATTTAAGAAAGTTTTTTCTTTCAATCAAATAGATCCATAGCATATTTTAAGCATATTTTTACTTATTTTATTTCATATTGTCATATTTCAATATTTATCTACTTCCTTCTTCCATTGTATTACTAAGTATATTTAAGTAGTGTCTAGACAGTGTCTAGATAGTTTCATCAAATTTATTGTGAAATGTTTATGAGAGCATATAGAGCATTTCCCATCAATGTATGCAAATACAATTTGAGGCAGCCCGTAAGAAACCCTTAAGAAACTTCTAATACTCCAATGATGAGAAATTTACGGAACGTTAAGTAATGGGTAAACAATTCTTACCCTCTCGTGAAAAAATACGTTCACCTAGAACATCATAAACATTCTTGATAAAACTGTTGTAAGCAATGGCGAGGATATGATGAAGAGTTAAGCAAAGATGTGTTCATTTAAATCAGAAAATAGAGCTTACCTTTTCTTCCTTTGTTCTTCGCTTTAACATTCTCGCACGCATTCTAACTTGATATTCGTCATAATATCTCCTTGCTCGTGCAGAAGCAAGCCTTCTTTCTCTTAATTTGTTCTTTACTTGTCTCTGTTCGTGTGATTTCAGCTTCGATTCTTTCTACAAAAGAAAGGAAAACGATCATCAGAAATTGTTCGAATACAACAGTCAGGACTATACCGGGTGAGTCAAAAGAAAACCGTTTAGACGTTTGAAATCATGTGGCTCTCAACTATTTTTCAGATTCCTGTAAACTGATGATAACTGTGTAGCTAACATATCAACTTAAATAAGAAGATTTAGGTTGTGAAAATCGGTCGTATCATTCCCAAATTACAAGCGATGTTATAAAAATGCTTCATCTCAAAATCCTTCGAAGCAAGCCTTGATCAAATTCGCTAGCAATCCAGCCTCGTGATAACAGAAAATAGAAAAAAGGCTGAATGACAGTCACAAGTGGATACGATTATGCAGCAGCCTCTTTGTATACCTAGTAAACGTTTGAGCGACAAGATAAACCGATAGAACTTGATTGTGCTACAGCTGGGGGCTAAATTACTAGCAAATTTGATCAAAGATTATAGGCCTGTTTTGAAGGATTCTGAGATGAAGCACTTTTGTAATATCGCTTGTAATATGAGAAATATACAACCGATTGTAAGAAAGTAAATTTTCCAATTTAAGTTGATATCTATAGCTACATAAGAATTATCAGCTCCATCCTCTCCTCTTTGAAGGAGCTTTAAGGAACAACATACAACAACTTTAAAAAACTTGGCGCTTGGATAGGTGGACGGAAAGCAACTGCAGCCTTCTGAAAATGCAAAATCGACAGGACAAAGGAGAAGATCAACACAGAAAACATGCACAAAGGAAGGCCTAATAATTCTGATTCTTGATACCACTGGATAAACACAAAACACATTCCGCTTTTCTTACTACCCATGGTTCTACGGCATATACTGATTAAAGGGATTTTAGAGATTCATTATCAAAGCATTAATACAACACTCCAATTAAGTGGCCTCGTTTTGGAATTTTTTTTAAATTTCTTCCTATTCTTCATATGAAAATTTTGAGTCATTTTTCATGGTCAAATCCTTTATAGATTTTCAAACTTTACATCGCCATAAAATCAACATTAAGACCACTAGCAGTATGAACACTCGTAGTTAGACTAAACATTCGGTGCTAAATCCGAATCCGGGCTCCAACATTTCGTATGAAAAGATTTTGAGTAATTTCCAAAACGAGGCTATTAATTGAAGTGGTAATTTATTGGTAATTATTTGTAGTTTTTAAATTGTTTTAATTGTGATATATAAAAAAAAAAACTTGAAGTGGTGTATAGCTTCTTTTCAAAGAATCTATATTCATTTACTTCTTACCAATCTCTTATTATGCTCCAATTCTTTTTTCATGATGTTCATCAATTTTTCTTGTTTCTTGCCTGCTTCCTCGATCTGTTTTTGGATTTTTGTAGGCTTTCGAAGCTGAGCAGCTTTTGTGAGATTTGATACTTGACGCATTTGTTTCTGCCACATCATTCTTGCAGTGACTGGTGATAAATATAGGTGAGGAAACTCATCTTCCATCACAGGGAGAATGTCATCTTCTTCAATCACAACTGTTTGATAAGAAGCAAATAAAAAATATGTCAGTTAAAGATCCATTGTCAACCATGATCCTTTGTGCGACGAATGAAAAGCAAGACAAAGAGAACCTATAATCACAGGAAGCCCAAATTAATTAGCTTATAAATCACCAGTCCAAAACTGCAGCAAAATGTCTTCCTCTTCACAGCTGATATTACTAGCAACAGCATTCACAGATGCAAAATCCTTATAGATATATTAGCTACATTTAACAGTAGAACTTTAAAACGGCATATCATAGTTACGTAACTACAGCTTCATATGGCGCTGCGACTTTACATCTGTGACTGCTAAGAAGAGGTAGATATTTTTGCTGCAGTTATGGACCAGTGCTGATAGTTGATCATTTATTGGTTCATCAATTTGGTCTTCTTGTGGAATAATACGGGATACTCTGACTGCAATATCCGTGATTATCCATTGCGCCATCACCATAAGAATGTGTATGCCGTTATTCTGGAGTGTTTTCGATCGTCTCTGAAGAAACTGAACAAACTGTCTGTTTTGCTTTCAAAAACAGCACTTTCGTGCAATTATTGCATTAGTTTAGGTTTGACTGACAATTGCTACCTATCCTTTCCCTACTCATTATCTCGTGGGAGAATATGAAAGCAATTTTATGCAACCTTTTTGCAAATATCCTACAGACGCCTAGACTTAGGACGTGATTCCTTGTATTCGTTCAATATTTTCAATTTTCAATATAACCATCCAATTCAATAAGCGATACTGAGACTTATGTAATGAGTCTAACAGAAGCCTATGGACACTTCTGCAGATTTACCCCCCAAAAAAAGATGGCGTCGTCTTTTCAACAATGCTGTGACGTCATGTCATCTCGACAACATTGCCATTTTGTCGGAAATTCATGATTTCACATTTTGGCAAATGATGAAAGTAAATAAATGGAGTCGAAAGCAACATAGCATAGGAATAAAATCTTTAAAAAACATTGCACGCTTGATTGATGCATTCATTTGATTTAATGGCTCGAAAGGAACTTCATGTATTTGTTATAAGTGTTCATTGGCAATCTTTGATATCTTGATTGTTTTCAGAAATATTGTGTTTTTCTTTTTATTGAAAGAATTCACGAAAAACAGTGAAAACATTAAAATCGTTGTGAATCCTAAGTTAATAGAGGAAAACTGTACAGTCTTCAAGAAAACCATAGTTTATGAAGGTCTATAATATGGCTGTAAGCAGAAATCCGTAGCTTTTCTGGTTCATGATTTAGCAATTTGATGATGTCAAAACTGGAAAACTGTTTGAAACACAAAGGACGCTGTAATCCTGAAAATAATCAAGATATCAAATATTGCCAATGACCACTTATAGCAAAGTACCTTAAGTTTCTTTCAAGCCATTAAATAAAACGAAAGATGCATCAACCAATGTTGCAATGTTTTTTAAAGATTTGATTCCTATGCTAAGTAACATAGCCTATTGTATTTTGTGTTCTCGATACATAAAAAGATAGGAATATATATGGTAAGTGGCATTCCTTTAATTCCAGTCTTATACTTGATTGCTATTTCTCTGTTCATTTATTTTAAAATAAAAAACTGTTTTGATTATTTTTCCAAGCAAGCAAGTTTGCTGGTTTGAAAGAAACAAAGACTGCAATAGACCTTTCAGCTATTCTACAAAAGAGTCTGGATCGAGCGACATTTTTATACATTTGCTTACGACAAGTTCGATTCAGTGGCCTTAGAGCTTCTATCACTGTTATTCATATTCGAAAAATATATATATTATTAACAATTTTAAACATAGAGATAAATTGAAATGTATTAGGAAAGTAACAATTTAATCACAAGAACTAGAACTGTATGGACAATTTAAACTTTGACCATTTGTAATTTTATCATTTTTATTTATGTATAGACTTTTAATTTTGCAGGTCCACATCAGCCATCTTGAGGCTGCCACTTTTTTTAACCTGCGTAAACAAATAAATAAAAAAAAAATTAAAATTAACTTAAAATGGCCTTGTTTTGTTTGTTCTTAGACTTGATCACTACACCTCCGTTGATCAACTTTAGACTTTCTTGACTCAAACCAGTTCATATCCACTCAAAATCGATTTTTCATAGCATTAATTTTCCAGCCTATGGAACAAAATATGAACAACAACAGCTTTATTAAATTATTCGTCTCTAATTTACTTAAATCTCAAAAACTGAGTTGCAGAAAACCATATGCCGTATGTGGAAATACTGCTTGTATTGAATAGACTTTTTAGAGATTAACAGACAATTTTTCTTATCGCAGAGACGATTTCTGTGTTTTGCAGGCGACTGCATTGTTGGCGGCTTTGGAAAAACAAGCATTCTGGATCTTGTTGGTTTAACCTGTTCGCTTATTAGAAAGAATTTTATCTGGATTCGACGGAACCATGTGCTTTCGCTGTGCATTCAAAAGTTATATAACTTTCTTTAAAACGCAGTATTTCGCTGTAACGACTGTTTAGCTGTCTGCAAGGACATGGTTTCGTAGGCATAGGCGTCAAATCTTTAAAAAAGATTGCACAAATGGTTAACGCATCTTCCGTTCGATTTAATTGCTTCAAAGGAATTTCAGGTACTTTGCTATGATTGCGTTCTGGCAACTTTTGATATCTTGATTATTTTCAGAATTACAGCGAATTTCTATATGTCAACCAGATTTGACCTTCATAGGCCTTCATAAAGTTTGCTTTTCTTGAAGATTGTACCGTCTTTCCTTCATTAATTTAGGATTTACGATTGTCTTAATTTTTCAAAACTCTACATGTATTCTTTCAATAAAAATAAAAGCGATGTAATTCTGAAAATATTCAAGATATCAAAAATTGCCAGAATGCAAGCCTACCAAATAACTGAGCTTCTTTTCAAGTCAATAAATCAAACGGAAGATCATTAACCATTTCTGCAATCTTTTTTTCTTCTTTAATCATGGGCGGTAGGAGACGCGTGGATTGCTTTTTGAAAAATATTGTGGTCATAGGCTGGGGCTATTAAGATTAAATTAGCCGCGATGTTTTGGAGCGGCTTCCTGTTATTTTGTAGCCACTTGCGGTTGACCGGCAGACGCTCAGATTAGCGTCCGCCGGTCGAGCGTCTGCCGGTCAACCGCAAGTGGCTACAAAATAACAGGAAGCCGCTCCAAAACATCGCGGCTAATTTAATCTTAATAGCCCCAACCTATGACCACAATATTTTTCAAAAAGCAATCCACGCGTCTCCTACCGCCCATGCTTTAATTGGATACCTGTGCATGGTTTCGTATCGCACATACATAAGACATTACAAACAATTCTAACAAAGAAAAGCTAAGATTTTTATAGCTTTACACGTCTAGTTCTTGATATAGATTTTATATGAATTCTGTAATTTTATGAACTGACTTTACTTCTATTGTAACTTTGTAACTTTGAAATTAATTTGCTGGCTTGGATTAGCATTATTTTTGTCGCTATGTAAATTGCCAACTTTAAATAGAATGATGATGATTACGACGATTATGGTGATGATGATGATCCCATAGAATATCGAGACATGTTAAACTTCACCTAAGAAAATGCACTCAGGCTCCCTAGATCATATCGAATGTCAGTAGCACCGACCGACTGTGGTCTAACAATTATTGATAACATTTCCTTGGAGTGATGCTCCCGTGCTCCCGCACTTTTTCGACCTCTTTCTAAAGTTATGGGCAATTTTGCTTGAAAGCTTTTTCTGAAAATGCTTGAAAGGGGCAACAAGATTACTAGCCTGCGTGCAGACTATACTTTTTCATACTATAGACTATACTTTTTCATACTATAGGTTCTTGTATAGTCTGCGAATCAGCGTCCGTTTTTGTGTTCTGTGACTTTGCGCAATAGTTCTCCCCTTTGTCTGCTTATTGTCTTTTGGCCAATCAGTATCTGGTTTGGGGTATTCAGGACCCAATCAAAAGCCGATAGAATCGTCACGTGTTTCGTAGCCCTTTGTGTTCATTGTTTGTGTCACAACAACAAACCGTTTTCGTAAACACAACATGGAGGAGGGAGCAGTGGTACGATCGAGGATGAAGTTTGCCAAGTTTGCGTGTCTTCAAGACTTGAAACCTTAGGATGAAACTACGTTTCAAAAGGGATTAAACATGGTCAGTCGCTCAAGCATATATTCCAGGTGAAGAAGTCTACAACGACCAAGGGACGATTCTTCAAAAGCTTTGCTTTTCCGAGGACAACGTTTACGCGGTTACTTTTCAGTTAAGCTTTGATTTGATCTTCGACATGATCACTAGAATGGGGAATGATGTATTGGCAGTACCCTCAAATGTTTTTCACCAAGTGGGGTTTAAGAAATTATTGATGAGTCTTTTATGACTATTGCCTCTGCAGGCTCTAAAGACTTTCTGAAGTTGCCTCTGACTTTCTTCACAGGACGGGGAATTACTACAACGCAGTTTCTACATATAGGCCTATAAAAGGCCACTAAAAATTGAAAATCAAAACTTAATATTTCTGCTTTCGGATTAAATACACCAGATCCTTCCACTAGATGTTGATCGCACCTCAAAATAGTTTCTCCACAGCAAGCAATCTCGCCCTCTCACCCGACATTTCCGTAACGCTTTCTGTTTGCGGAGTTAATGTATTACGCAAGATTGAGCTCCTCTTCGCAGAAGGCAATTTGCTCTCAGAACACAAAAATGGACGCTGATTCGCAGACTATACAAGAACCTATAGTATGAAAAAGTATAGTCTGCACGCAGGCTATAAGATTACAGGAAACAGTCTTCAGAGGGTAGAGACAGGTTACGTCACATGCCTAGATACGTGAAAACAATGGGTTGCTATATGAATGAAAACGAGCAAAGACTGTCTCATTCCAATTCTGCCTCAAATTAGATGTCAGGTGAAAATTTCCGCGAATAAAAACAATTAAATAGTTTTCAGGAGTAATTTTGCGCTATTGCAAATCTCACCTGATATCTAATGTAAGACAGACTTTAATAACCTTCCTATGTGTTTATCTGGTTGCTGCAGCGACTTGGCATTTTATTCGGCATCTTCGCTAGTGTCCTAGTTTATGCCTATTGCAAATTTTCACTAAAATTGAATTGGATTACCTCATTTCCACCCAGAAATTCGATAATGTAGTTGCGTTAAGTTAAGTTACGTTACGTCAAGTTACGTTAGTTTCCTAGTTTATGCCTATTGCAAATTTTCAATAAAATTGAATTGAATTACCTCATTAGTCATTTCCACCCAGAAATTCGATAATGTAGTTGCATCGTTCTACTCTATAATAACTTTCTNTATCTAATGTAAGACAGACTTTAATAACCTTCCTATGTGTTTATCTGGTTGCTGCAGCGACTTGGCATTTTATTCGGCATCTTCGCTAGTGTCCTAGTTTATGCCTATTGCAAATTTTCACTAAAATTGAATTGGATTACCTCATTTCCACCCAGAAATTCGATAATGTAGTTGCGTTAAGTTAAGTTACGTTACGTCAAGTTACGTTAGTTTCCTAGTTTATGCCTATTGCAAATTTTCAATAAAATTGAATTGAATTACCTCATTAGTCATTTCCACCCAGAAATTCGATAATGTAGTTGCATCGTTCTACTCTATAATAACTTTCTAGGGCAAGGTCTGCAATATACCGTTTATTTTTGCAACTCATCTCGTAAGGACACTTTCTCAAAAAATGTACAAACACTTACGTCTTCCTCTTCTCCGCGATCTGGGCACAGGGCTACACGATGCACTTCTCTTCCTTTGTTTACTGACTTCTCTTTGAGGTTTTCGGGATCGTTGCCCATATATCCTTGCTAGTTTACTTGCACTTCTGTTGGCTGTATTCTGAAGTGGTGTTCTCGTCTGTTGTCCTCCAGCAGTGCCAGTCTTTGTTTTGTGCTTTTGTTTCTGTTGAGTCTCTTTCAAATCCCTAGAGTATTGTTTTTTGACATTCTCTAGTCTGTCTTCATTTTCTCTGTCTTCTTTCTTCAAAGACCTGATTAGTCTCTCTAATCTTTCATCCCTGCTGTCTCTAAGATGGTCTTTGAAATGAACTTTCTTTCTTGATATATGGTCAAACGGATCTCTCTTTCCACCTCCACCATCTATTGCAAAGCAACAAGAGAAGTAAATATCAGGCGAGCAAAAAAATATGTGGTGGGTTTGCTGATTTATGTGGCAGAAAAAATCTCACAACTTTATTTGATTAAAGTTTACTACCGGGTGTCCCCAAAAAATTGTCCTTTGTTTGATTCAAAATTTCCCTGAGTTTGATAAGGGATGGTTTTGGAAATTAGGTCGCACCTCCCTAACCAAAATCAGACAAAGTACACCCTCGGGAGCTACACGAACATTTTAAACAGGTTGTTGCACTACTCAACCAGAATCTCGTTTAAAAATTACCACCAGATCCAAGTTTGACAAAGAAATAAAGAAATTGATTGACAGGTAAGAAGATCTTACCACATATGTCACCACGCATACATCACCACCAGCTTACCCACCCACATTAACCCTGCGATGCAGCACACCTTAGCCAATCACATTACAGTTAACATTCGTTCAAATTAATATAAATTAGTAATTTCGTTACTTTAGCTCTGAAGAAGCCTCGTATGCCAAGGCGAAATATCAGCTCACATACGTATCTAATCAAAAAAATAATTGTTCTTGCTCTCGCATCGCTTTGTGGTGTTCCTGCTTTCAAATATTGTATAACTCTTCACAGCAAGCATCTTCGTTAAACAAGATCCGACGCACAGCCTGTTATCGTGGTTTTTTCTCAATACAATTCATTTAAGAAGATCTCACCTTGTAACTGAGACAATCTTTGCTGTATAAGTTCTTCGCGACCTCGATCTCTAGGTTTGTTGTCTTCCGGTTTTCTGCGCAGCGAATCTCGTGCTAACCCATAATCTTGGAAAAAAGAAATGTTATAAAATTATGTATGATCATTAAGTGCGTAACAGTAGCGGAACAGCAGTCTCTACAATTCTCTTATATTTTGGGTGTAAAGTAAACAGTCAATGCTCCGCTTCTGAATTAGGTAAATAAGATTCCGACAGAGATGTTTGGATATATCNATACATCACCACCAGCTTTCCCACCCACATTAACCCTGCGATGCAGCACACCTTAGCCAATCACATTACAGTTAACATTCGTTCAAATTAATATAAATTAGTAACTTCGTTACTTTAGCTCGGAAGAAGCCTCGTATGCCAAGGCGAAATATCAGCTCACATACGTATCTAATCAAAAAAATAATTGTTCTTGCTCTCGCATCGCTTTATGGTGTTCCTGCCTCCAAATATTGTATAACTCTTCACTGCAAGCATCTTCGTTAAACAAGATCCGACGCACAGCCTGTTATCGTGGTTTTTTCTCAATACAATTCATTTAAGAAGATCTTACCTTGTAACTGAGACAATCTTTGCTGTATAAGTTCTTCGCGACCTCGATCTCTAGGTTTGTTGTCTTCCGGTTTTCTGCGCAGCGAATCTCGTGCTAGCCCATAATCTTGGAAAAAAGAAATGTGATAAAATTATGTATGATCATTAAGTGCGTAACAGTAGCGGAACAGTAGTCTCTACAATTCTCTTATATTTTGGGTGTAAAGTAAACAGTCAATGCTCCGCTTCTGAATTAGGTAAATAAGATTCCGACAGAGATGTTTAGATATATATATCGTCTCTCGATAGAAACTCGAGAAGAGATGACCTCTTTTAAAAAGCCTTTTCGGGTGCACAACGTGACAGTTAGCCGTACTGGTCTCGGGGCATCTTCTGCGTCTTCGTTTGTTTTGAGTTGTTGCTTGAGAGAACTTCCTTTCTCTACGGAGGGTCCCTTGTAAATCAGCCTCTGCTGAAGGGTTACCCTCCTATAAATGAATGAAATGAAGAAAAATGAAATGTCTGGGATGGCTAATCGCTTTGAAATGTCGTGTCAATCAAAAGCATCTGATGCTATTGTTACGAAACCTGCCCTTGTTTACGTATATATCTAAGCAACAAGTGCACATTTGTGACAATAGCATTCAGTGACAATAGCAGTGGCAATAGCAGTGACAATAGCAAGTTGCTTTTGATTCATGTGTCAGTACAAAGCGATTAGCAACTACAAACAAAAAGAATTTCTACGGCCGATTAATAAAGTATCGTATCGTCAAGTGAAGTATCGCATTTCATCGTAAAGCCCCTAGCCAACGGGCAACTAATGTTTGCCAAACATTCAAGATTTGCTTGGCAAGCAAGTATTGTCCGTTTGGCCAGGTCGCAAAAAATTGCTTAACAAACATCTTTTGCTTGTGACGAAATTAAAATGTTTTTGAACCATTTCAAAAAGACTGTCGAAGAAATTCTACTTGGTGAGGCAAATCTCAGGCAAGCAAATCTCAATTATTTGGCAAACAATGTTTGCTCGTTTGACCAGAGCATAAGAAGTAGTCCTATTGCGTCATTTGGTAGCATGCGGCAATGAAAAAGTTCTGCAATCTTTTGAAAGTACAAATGCACAAAAAATGATACAGGATTAGGGCAATTGATCTGGAGAGTCGTACTGAGTGCAAGAGTTGCAACAGAGCAGCAGTCAGTTAGAAATAAATAGGCAGTAAGCAACTACTTAAATTAAAATATGATAAAATATGACTTTATGAATTGGGATCATTTAATAGCCATGCGACAAAACACTCAAAATGCCTGGGCTCCCGTATTGGGCCTTAAAGCTTGGTTCACACTAGAGTAAAAGGTTAGAATAGACGCGTGTAGACGATTACGCTAAAGATGGTGGCGAGGAACTTTTTACCAAGATGCAATGCGTTCCAATAGACAGTAACGCTAAAGATGGCGGCCGCGTAAAGCATGCTGGTAAAAAGCTCCCTGACGACCACCTAACAACATAAAAATTCTGGTCTGCAGTTTCGACTAGCTAGCTGTGGTAAAGTGCGTAACAAGTAATCAATGTAAACAAATAGGACGATTTTGTAATTCGAATGCGAATCTTTAATTAAAACTTCAATTCGAATCAAACTTTACTTTTTCTGTTTTGGAAAGGTTTCCTTTCAAACCATGTTGCATTCGAATTCAAGATCGATTCGAATTGAAGCTAGCTAGTCGAAACGGCAGACCGAAATGTTTATGTCGTTAGGTGGTCGTCAGGGAGCTTTTCTGTCGCATACCCAAAGCATTTCTAGTGCGTTTTTGCCCCCAATGTGAACCAAGTTTAACGGACGTATCCCCGTGGTGGACAAAGTAACTAACCGAATTCACTGTCACTGCAAATTGATTCTTCGCGAAGATCTGAGATTTTTTCTTCATTCGGAGGTGACAAGAACCTGGTCTCTTCATCACGCAAGAAATCTGTAAATCCTTTCAAATTCTTTTCGGTCACTTCTGTTGAAGGCAACTGAGCTCCCTCTATGGCTTTAACTGCTGCTCGCACCTCCTGAAACAGTGAAAGAGTAGGAATGTAATTTCATGAAGCAGTCAGACTGGAAGGAGTATCGTAATTCGTAACTCCACTTTCGTTAAAGTGGCGCGTTGCTTTTGAACGCATAATAAAAGGGCTTTATCGTTTGTGTTAAAAAGTTGCAAGATTCTAAAAAAGTATTTCAAATAACATTTCAATAACATAATAATATTATTCCACACCAGTGAGAACTAAAAGTGTGATTACTGTCAAATTGCAGATCCGTAAAAAATTCTCTTGATTTTTCGTGAATAAAATTTAAATATGTGTTCAAGAATAAAACCTGAAACCTAAGGAGTCTGTGCTTCAGTACGTGCATACTAACCGGTCTTTCGTTGTACAAGAAAATATAAAGCACGATAGACTTATAACCTGATTCGTTCCAAACTTTATTGAATTGAATTTACCTATTCCCTCAAACTACGACTCATAACCTCTCTGTTCAAAAACCCGGACAAACAGCCCAAACCTTTTCGGGCGGAGACATTTCTCGATGACAAGTTTGGATAAAAGCTGTAAACAAGCTCGAGGTTATTCTCACGTATTTTGTGAAACAATCTCAGAGCCGCGTCGAAGAAAATTAAAGAGGCCCATTAGCCATGTAGAACGCTGGTAAAGGACAGCCTAAAACAGCTTAGGGAAGAAGCTTCCAATTTTAATCATTGCAAACAGGGAAGAGCACATGCCGACCTTCTCATGTATGTCCGTAAAAAAGATCAGACATTTCTGGGTGGGAGCAACGCTTCTTCGAAGCTGCGGCAGTTTTGATATTTTTCATATTTCGTATTTCAATTTTTAACTGAGGAGTAAACTTTCGAACCAGGCATTACTGTACCCCCATCAAACTGTTAATTGAGGCCTACCGGTTTCGTTGACAGCTTTATGTCATTACTTCTTGCAGTGAGTGTTGCTAGAATACTGTCCTTCAGTGTTTTGGTTTCTAAGCAGGAGTCCAGTGTTGGAGGTCAAAAAGCAGATAAACATCTGCAAATTCCAAGCATGACCGTACATAGCTCAAAATTTTTAGGGGGGCAATGAAGGAAACTTTCCTTAAAAGCGACCAAAATCTCTGTAATTTCAACCTTTTCATATCGTAATTTGAGAAGTATTAGGGGGCAACTGCCCCTACTGTCCCCATGCTGTGTACGGCCTCGATTCAAAGCATCATTTACGAGGCCAAGGCAATACGACGTAATAGACCATTTGTGGTCGAATTGCACATGATGGTTTTCATGCGTGGCGCAGTGCCAAAAAAGATTTTCTAGGCGATCTATGTAGAACTTCTGTGATGGTGTAGTAGAGGCGCAGCAACAATTCAGCAGTTGGCAACTGATTGCATTTTTGGTATTTTTAGCTGGTTCGCGGAATGCGTTCTTGGTTCCTGACTAGGTTAGTTAGTTAGTTAGTTAGTTAGTTAGTTAGTTAGTTAGTTAATTAGTTAGTTAGTTAGTTAGTTAATTAGTTGGTTGGTTAGTTAGTTAGGGAGGGACACATTACCACTCCTATATGTATTCGTTTTACTTCGTACATAAAAATTTGCATTCCCATGCATTTTTGCTTTGATGATCAAGCAAAATGAAAGTGGAGGGTTTATCTTAAAAGTGGAACGATTTTCAGAGTGTTTTTTGTCTCGAGATCTTCAAGCGTTATTGTTTGTGCCCCAACTGATGCTTGGAAAACCTTTGCTTCACATTCTTTGCAACGCTTTCAAAATTCACAAAATTGCTTTTCCTTGTTTTTGAACAGTTTGTGCATGAGTCCTTGTTGAGCGGTGGTCGGAGGTTGTTGTTGTTGTTGTAGTGGTACAGTATTCAAGTATTCAATGTATATTCTCAGCAATTTCAAAACTAATACATTGCAACTAATGTAGTATATAATAGAAAAGCTAAATGTGACAAGTAAAATAGTGACAATATACCGGGTGCCCCAGAAAAAACGCAACAGATTTGATCGGGCCTAGCGACAACAGTTTAGGTCGAATCAATTCCTAATAATTTTTGAAGTAATCCTCGATAGTTAACTTGAAGATAAATACCTTGTTTGGTGACATTGGTGCTTTGAGAGTTGAAATATTAATCTTGAAAGTTCAAATTTGCCTCCACCTCCAAACCAGAGCTTTTAGGTTTTGGCCTATACTGCAAACGCGCTGTTTAGGGGAATCTCCTCGATCATAGACATAGCATAGTTGTTGTGAACAAGAACCCATGCTTTGGCCCACATTTGAATAGAAATTTGAAAGCTGAGAATTGACAAACATGACAATGCATAAAGTCACCAATGAATAGCTTTCTTCAATCAAAATGCACCTACAAAAATACTAATCCAAGAACGAGTGCGTGATCATTTTTAAAGATCTTATCCATGGAAATTAGTTCCCTTGGGTGTATACGATTGCTTGTTTCGGAATAATTCCAAGATAGAAGATACAAAATGCATTTCATTCAAGCAATGAAGATTGCACGAAATAATTTATTTTCACACCATTCTGCTGATGGCTATCTTTTATTAGACAGAAGTAATTTGAACTTTTTGTAGAATGAAGTAAGGGACTAAATTAGTGAATCTGGTTGTCAAGTTAAGTTTGGATTTCTATTCAAATACGTTCCTAAGCACGAGTCTTCTTGCTCGTATTTCGCTATGATTCAGGAGATTCCCGAAACAGTGCATTTGCAGTATGGGTCAAAACCTAAAAGCTCTGGTTTGGAGGTGGAGGCAAATTTGGACTTTCAAGATTAATATTTCAGCTCTCAATGCACCAATATCAA
>REGM01000010.1:1164954-1185766 GCA_004194415.1 Aurelia aurita | reverse complement strand
AAAAATACAATAGCTAAATAAATAGTAGCTAATTAATTCCAACGTTAAAACAATTTATATACAATATTACATAAGAAAGTAGTGAGTAAAATATTTACAAGTTATCAAAGTATACAATATAAAACGGAAATCTAAAAACATTTATCATAAGTAGCCCAAGTTTGGAATAAAAATGTGGTAAAAGTATTTATCATAAAAAGCCCAAATTCTGAATAAAAATGCGGCATAATTTGCAAGGACAATTTTCTCCGTACCAATTTTTTATCTTCGTTTTAAACTGACAAAGGGATTCTGAATTCCGTATCGTTGGTGGTAACGTTTGCCACAGCTGCGGACCTTTAAATCGGACGCTTTCTGTCCCGTTGTTGACTGATCTTACCCTTGGTTGAACAAATTCGTTATTGTTACGCAAATTGTAGTGAATTGTATTTTCACAGAATATTTCCTGCATAAATGAAGGATTCAGGTCATTTCTAGTTTTGTACATCTCGATCATAAGTATTTGCAAGTTCTTTGTATGAACAGTAACTGCACAGTCCTTCTGTAATAGCTCACTAAAAGAAGATTCGGTGTCCTTATATGTAATTCTCAAGGCCCTTTCCTGTATTTTGTTGATTTTTTGGTTAAGCTGCCTGCTGTGAAACATCCAGATTAAAGGACAGTATTGAAACTGACTGGTAATAAATGCCCTCATTAAGCTTCTTAGTTTGTTCTGATCCATATACGGGGATATGCGAGCAAGTGCATAAAGTTTATTGCTAGCTTTTTGGCAAAGTTTCGAGACGTGATGGTCAAAGGAGAGTTTGTTGTCAATATGAATTCCGAGTAATTTCTCTTCAGAGCTATTAACGACATCAGTATTTCCAATCTTAACAGTAATTGGATCATCACATCTCTCCCCAAGAACCAAAAGATGACATTTATCTGCATTTAATTTCATAAAGTTGTCGGCAAACCATTTTAAGGCTACATTACAGTCATTTTCAAGCTTATGAGTTATGTTATCTAGGTTCTTATCGCAAGCATAGATTGTAGTATCATCTGCATAATTACAGATATCTGAGTTTTGAATAAAAAGCAAGAGGTCATTGATGTATATGTTAAACAACAGAGGGCCTAAAACTGATCCCTGAGGAACACCGCGTTTTAGGTCTTTCCAAGAACTGAAGGAACCATTTACCTTAACTCTCTGTTGTCTGTTTGTGAGGTAATCGTTAATGAGTGTTAATGCTTCGTGAGAAAAACCATAGGCATGCAATTTTGCAATCAAAAGATCATGTCTGATACAATCAAATGCCTTGGAGAGATCCATCAATACAGCCCCTGCCTTACCAAATTAAAACCAGTAAGGATTCCAGTGGAATGTTCTGGAAATCAAACAAACAAACAAACCCTTCAAAGACCCACTGTCAACCAATAAACTCGTTTAAAAACCAACCCTTTGTTTAAATATTGGCGCGTGGCGTGCAATGATGCGTGCAATCTTTTCTCTTAGCAAATTGATAGGGCCGCTACAATTTCTGAAAGAGAAATTCTGTGAAAGAGCTGCAAACACAAGCGTTGTTGTTGTTGTCGTTGTTTTGTTAGTTGATAAAGGGTTTTTAAACGTTTATATAGACTACCTACAGCACTAACCTCGAGCTTTTGATCAAGTTCCTTAAGTGCATCCGATCTTTTATTCACTTTGGCTTCTTTTCCCAGGATTGCTGATTCTTTTTTCTTCTTCGTATTGAGCAACTCGTTTAATTCGGAGGCGGATGATTGGTCGGATCTGATTCTTTCATGAAGAACAGAAGCAGCTTTGCCAGCCTTGGTTTCCGTTTTGTTTTCATTTGACGAAACATTAGCAGCAGGCATGTCCGAAACTGATGTTTGCACTGAACGTACACGGATGGGTGCGCTCCTTTGAATAGAGCCTAAGAAGAAGAGATCAGAAATTAATATTATTCCGTAATGTTTTGATAGCAATGATGGTTTTAATTTTAGTAACAAAAAGATATTTTTTGAATGAATAGTATTAATCTTGGGGACTGACACAAAAAGATACAAAAGGTCTTGATGCTTTTCACAGACAGCAACTGAGACAACTAATAGGTAAAAGACATCCCAACAAGATTTCCAATCAAAACTTGTATAAAAGATGCGAAGAACGACCCATTTCAATAGATACCCTGAAAGGTAGATGGGGGTTATTTGGTCATATATTACGTTTATCTGATGAGACACCAGCAGTAAAGGCGATGCAGTTCTACTTTGAAAGATCAGAAAAAGGCTTCAGAGGCAGACCTCGAGAAACTATCGTATTTGGAAAATGATCTCAGTAGATTATTTAAATGGTTTACAAAAAATGGAATGGTTGCAAACCCAAAAAAATTCCAGCTAATGTTCCTTGGCTTGAAAGGAAAGAGAGGACTGCGACTTAACATCGACGAGAACAAATTATCTGCAACAGATCATGTTAAACTACTAAGGATTGAAATTGACAAGAAATTAAAGTTTAACAAGCAAATTACAACGTTATGTTCAAAGGTCAACAAAAAACTCAGTGCCTTTTCTAGGCTAAATACGTATATTTCTGGAGAGCAGACATTAACAATTTGCAATACGGTAATTCTATCAAATTTTAATTATTGCCCTTTGATATTTTGATATGGCTCTTCTGCAACAAAGGTGCAAATAAAGATATCGACCGCACGCCTAAACGTGCTCTTCGGATCCTCTATAACGACTACGAATGTTCCTTTGAAACATTGCTCACTCGAAGTGGCAGCTTTAGCATACATGTTAGAAATCTGCAAAAATTAATGACAGAAATCTATAAGTCAATGAATCATCTCAATGCATCACTTGTATGGGAATTTCGTGAAAAGAATGCATCACTTGTATGGGAGGGCCCCTTGAAAACCAGCACTTGTGCTGAAGGGCTACCCTCCCCCTTAGCTAAATATATGAAATATGAAAAATATGAAATACAGTAAATCCCCGCGTATAAGAACCTACTTTTTTCAGGGCCAGGCTGAATTAGGTTCTTATTTGAAAGGTACTTCGATTAACTTCAGGGTATAAAGGTTCTTATTCAAAGGTTTTATGAAAAACTTTTAGGAGTCATCAACAAGAGATTTTCAACCCTATTATTTGCATTTGGCAAGGTTATTAATGACCTAATAACCAATTCTAGGCTTAGAATCTTGACAGAAATGTTTGCCATTATTAAAAAGGAGGGAGGAGGTTAAGACTTTAACAGCTAACAGGGACAAACATCAATTTAATAAGGACCATAAAAATATCAATTTTATTACCCTTGTAACAAGAACATACTTTTTTCAAACTGAAACAGGTTCTTAATTACAAGGTGCATAATTTAGGAAAAACAGCCTNTGATAGATACTTCGTTTTCTTTTGCACCAAATATCATTAAATGGCATTTATCTTCATTTAGCTTCATTAAATTGTTTGGACTCCACTACACTATTGACGGTTTAATGAAATGAAAAAAGACCAGTACTCAACGGACGCCAGAATGAATCAACTGCCTGGCTTAGGCTACCCAGCCTATTTCGTGTTTCGGCTTAGTCCAAAGCCATCATCAGAGCCTGAGGTCGCCTTCACGCACATATTATCGCTTGATAATTCGGGGACGGGCTGACACTTGATTAAATTAAATATTTTTTATTCAGGTGAAAAATTCAAAATTACTGCACCAGACAGGACTTGAACTTAGATCAACGCGGCGCTAGTCCAAAGATCACTCCACTACACCATTGACGGTGTAATGAAATGATTGAAAGACCAGTACTCAACCGACGCCATAGTCAATCATTTCATTACACCGTCAATGGTGTAGTGGAGTGATCGTTGGACTAGCGCCGCGTTGATCCGAGTTCGAGTACTGTCTGGTGCAGTAATTTTGAATTTTTCACGTGAATAAAAATATTTAATGATGGTTTTAATTTTTAGCCACAACAAATATTTGTTGAATGAATAGTATTAATCTTGGGGACTGACACAAAAAGATACAAAAGGTCTTGATGCTTTTCACAGACAGCAACTGAGACAACTAATAGGAAAAAGATATCCCAACAAGATTTCTAACCAAAACTTGTATAAAAGATGCGAAGAACGACCAATTTCAATAGATATCCTGAAAGGTAGATGGCGGTTATTTGGTCATATATTACGTTTATCTGATGAGACACCAGCAGTAAAGGCGATGAAACTCTACTTTGAAAGATCAGAAAAAGGGTTCAGAGGCAGACCTCGAGAAACTATCGTAACAACATTAAACAGACATCACCAGAGCGAGATCAACGAAAAGAGACTTTCCAATACCAATTATGAAGAAAAAGGAAGCTTTTAAACAGATAAGATCAACAGCACAGGACCGCAAAGATTGGAGAAGGATCTCAGAAATAGTTTGCAGAGCAGCAGAAGCAGAAACTACATGAAACTTTCATGCCGTAACTGTGTGACTGCAATTATATATATATATACATTATTTATCATGAGTGGGCTACCACAATCGGAGTGACAAATGTGCTCCTGCCGGGAATGAATCCAGGGATTTCTCCGCTTATTGCAAATCGTTATTTTTTTAACAGCCCAAATTTTCTTAGAAGCTAATATCAAATTTACTCAACTTATAGACATACCTTCTAGTATGCTTGCATCACCAGAACGCAAAGAATTCTTTTTTATATCAATATCTTTATCTCGTAAGTACTGATCTCTGCCTGTTTTACGTGCTGACTCTGCAAACCCGTCTCCTCCTCTGCGGTCATTGGAAGTTGAAGCACCAACCAGAGGTGTGGTTTTCGCATTGCGTTTACGTTCGTCGAATTTTGAGGCAGAATGGTCATGATAATAATGATGATGCGTATGCTTATGAACGACAGACGATGAACTGTCGCTTGATGTGTCATTGATTTTGTCGACCTCGCCAGGCAACAGTCCACGTGGTCTAGCTCCTACTTCTTCGTACCCTGTTGGATTCGATCCTTTAGATGTCTTCAGTTCTTTGGCAGAAAGAATGCTTGGCCATTTTGGAGAGGACATCGAACTGGTCAGAGAATCCTGAGAAAATATACAGGGTGAGTAAAAAAAAGTTAAAATGTTTGCAAGGCTGTAGTTTGTTACCTATTCACCAGATTCCTTAAAACTGGTTACCATTGTGTTGGTAACACGTTAACTTAGATAAAAAAAATTTGGTTGATTGAAATCGGTTGTATTTTTCCCCAGATATGAGCGATTAAATACAATTTTCTGTCTCGGAATCTTTCAAAACAGCCCTAAAATCCTCGATCAAACTTGCTAATAATTCAGCATTACGATACTGAAACTACCTGAAAACGGCTGAAAGAAATTCCCAAGTGAAAAGAATTGTAGGCCTGGCTGGCCTGGCTCTGTATCTACACAACTGATTGCCTCAGCAATAAGATAGCCCGATTAAGTTTCATTTTATCGATGTGGAGCTTAAATGTTAGAAAATTTGATCTAGAAGTTTTTGAATGATTTTGAGATCAAACACTTTTATAAAATCACGTGTAAATCAAGAACAATATGACCGATTTTAAAAACTAAATTTTAATATTTAAGTTTCGGACAAGTTAGCTACTCAATAAGAATCACGTTGAAAGAATCTGATGAATAGCTAGCAAACTACAGACCTGCAAACGTTCAAACTTCGGTATAGAGTGAAACAAATGGGTCAAAAAATGGGTTTCTTGCAGGCGAGACTTTACTGCAACACTATAAATCATGTTAAAGCCAGCTGAGTCTTAATAAAATTCACATGGTACATAAAAAGAGCTTTAGACTAACCACTTTGTGATTTCTCTCCCTTGATAACGTTGTGCATAAAGTAGGATCTGTCTTTCTGAGATAGTCATCTCTTTGTTTGTTTCCATGCTCGGGTAATTTCTCCCTTAATTTTGACGTGGAAGCACTTCTGACATCTCTCGTGCCGGACCTGGAATATAGAAATATTTGAAGTTAGAGTAACGTATGGTTAAGGAAATATGAACCCACAGAGTTTGAGAAAATCTGGAAGCGCGGGGGGAGGGCTCCCAGGAAATTTTGTCGGTGGTTGTCAGGCCACAGGAAAATTTCTTCCCAATAAATACAATTTTATCACTCTTAAAAACAATATTCAAAGTCATCAAAACCAAACAGAACAGTAGGTTTTTGAACTCCTTCTTGGAAATGAAAGGGATTCTCGTTGATTTACTTGACGTTGACTATGAAACGCCGTCAAATTAATTTATTTGAGCAACTTTTACCGCAGAAAATCTGAACCTTGAAATGTACGCTCGCAGGAAGTAAAACACTTTCTCGGCCACTTGGAACATGCTCATTTTACACCATTGCTTCAACCTATTGCTACTGTGGTTTTATTCTACCTAGCATCCGAAGATAGTGTTTTAGAAACATTGAGAAGCTAAGCTTATGGAAGCAGTGTCCTGGTTCTTCCTTTCGATGTGATCACACCTCGTGACTCCTTTAGCCTGGAACTACAGAGATGTGGTGACTCTCCAACTCTAGGTAACTGGTTTGCCAGGGCAGAGACCCGAACTGCCAACCTTCAGACTGGTAGTTCATTTTTATTTCATTTTTCATTATTTCTACACGGTAGCCCGATCAGTCGAGAGGACTGCTTTACAGGGGGCCATGTCAAGCTTTACAATAATAACTAACAAGAAATTGATTAAAAACTAAGCTTATGTTTACAATTTAAAAAAATCCAAAAGCATTTAGAGTTAGGCTGATAAGAGCAAATCGCTCTTCAGCCTACTTTTAAAATGCTAAGGGGGGGGTGCTAGTTTGACATCCAAAGGCAATTTATTCCAAGTCTTTGCACCCCGGAAAAATGTAGCTTTCTGCGGGGCTTTCTGCCCACTGCAAATTTCATCCTTGGAACAAGGACATCGGCAGTGGCATTGCGCAAATTCATATTTATATCAAGCGCAGAATGTTTCTGAAATAGGTTTGAAAGGTAACCGGGCGCTAGACCTGATAATGTTTTGTACGTAATAGTAGCTGTCTCACTTTTTATCATATCAAGAACTGTAGGCCAATTTAGTTTCTTGATCAAGTTTGTGGCGGATGCATCATAGCTGCTGTTGGTGACAATTCTAGCAGCTCAGTTTTGCAGTTTTTGTAAAGTTTGCAATGTGATTTCACCGCAGCCTCCCCAAACAGAAGAGCAGTAACGGAAATGTGGATCTACGATGCCATGATACATTTTGATTAAAGTATCTTTAAGTACAAATTGTTAAGCGCGCTAATACCGAACCATCCCTACCTATTATTATTATTATTATTATTATTATTATTATTAATTCTTTCATTTAAAGTTGGCTAAGTAGTTATAGCTATAATAATATCAATGTCAATGCGCCACTTCAGTGAAATGCAATCCCGCTAGGCAACCCAAACCTTTTATTCTAGTATCGGACAAAATACAACATTGAACAATTGACAGAAATTGAGACCAACCACCTTATATTTGTTGCAGAGGTTTAGCAATCAAATCCTTTCAAATCATTAGTTCGAAGAAAGAAATCATATGTCTTGGGATCATTTGCAAAAATGCTGAGTGTCGGACAGAAGTCATCGATATAAGTCAATACTGGGTGTCTCACAAAAAACGCAACCCAACTATAATCGAATATTTTAAAACAATAATAAGACTTGAATAGATGTAATGTATACTTATGTATCTGAAAGGACAATCTATCTTCTATCCAATGATATCCAGTTTAGATACATTAATGGAATTAGTTATCATTTAATTGATATTTTAGTAAGCATGGTCAAATGCAGATGCAACATGCTGTAAGAGCACAATCAACACCTTCTCACGGAAAAAGTTACAGAACAGATCTTGTTGAAACATTTCAGGCCTAGAAGCACTTGAGGTGATGCCCTTAGGTAGGAAAAACACAACTTTACTCCCTAGAGATACTTTTATTAAAAATGATAAAACAAGCTCTCCTATAGATGGGTTATCGCCAATGTAAATGTCCTGCCACTTTCCTGCATCTACAATAGGCCATAATTTCTAAAATGTCAATTAAATGATAAAATAATTCAATTAATGTGACCCAGCTGGACATCATTGGAAAGAAGACAGAGCGTGCTTTCAGATGGCATGCGTCAATTTAATTCAAATATCATTATTTTCTGAAGAATCTCGAATAAAAGTGGGTTGCGTTTTTAAACACGCTGTAGAACCGAAGGATTCCTTTTTCAAAATTTCTCTTTTAAAACCACAAACGTTCACGAATTGATGATGCAAACATTTTGATGTCTTGAGCAAAAATTTGACGTATTTTAAATGTGAAACAAGCGATTCTAGTAGATAAACTTTGATTTGATTTTCTTGAAATGGTGACGACAAGCTAATTTTCCTAAAATCCTTTTAAATTTGTGGCGAAATTTGTAATACCACAATGAAAAAAACATTCCAACCTTTCAAAATAACTGGTACTATTATATGGCGTTCGATAATACGGCTCCTCGGACGGCGACGGAACGACTTGATTGGTTTTCCATTGGTCCGCAGAAGCCGCATTTTTCGAAGCCGTATTTGAAGGGTGCTGTCTTAGAAACCAACAACAAGGAAAGGGCTTCTTTGTTTAGGCCTAGGCCCTAAAATGGATAGCCAAGGTTTGTCCATGAAGACTTGTTTGCTGTCAATTTTGAAGGAAAATTTGAAATCATAAACAAAGAACATGCAAACGAAGTTGGCGTCGAAACGACCAAATATAGACTGGGGCCTGCCTCGTTGTTTCCGAGTTTTTCTCCTTCGCATTTCCCTACAAATTTTTCGCATTTCCCTATTCCCTATAAGTTCGAAGAAAAGAAATAGACTTAGAGCAAGTCTAACTAAATGAACAAAAACAAGATCGCAAGTAGAACAGTAAAATAATAAATGTTTTCGAAAAATTTCTGCCATATAGTAAATCCTTTTACTCGATCCATCCTGGAAAATATTCGGACCTTACGTACGTCACCTTTAACATGCACGTAATTGGGTTTGTACAGATCAGGGAGATTAAGTCTTAATCTCCCTGGTACATATTACCATATTAGCGCCAAACGCTAACCGATAGCAGACGTAGCTAAGCGCCAATCGAGTCCATGATCTTTATCGTGACACTCAAGTAGTATAGGTGTGAATGGGGCTCGAACCCCGTCCGCCTGAACTGTTCTGGTTGCAAAGTCAGAGGATCACATCACTGCACCACAACACCTTCGACATTATTTTCACACTATAACCTTAAACCTTACCCCAATCCTAACCCTAGCGCCTAAAACTAGCGCCTAAAGCCTAACCCTAGCGCTTCACCCTAACCCTAGCTACTGACCCTAGCTCTTAAAGCATAGGCGTCGAATCTTTGCAAAACTTTCAACTTAATTGTGTAAAATGTTATTGCCCTATTCTTTCAAATGAATTGCTTGAAGGGAACTTTAGGTAGTTTGCTATAATCTCAGAGAACAGTGCGAACCACGGTCTATGGAGTTGAGACTATTTCCTACCTTGGAAATAAATTGTGGCAGTTTTTACCGCAAGAAGTAAAACAGTCAAGCACCCTTCCTATTTTCAAAAAACGAATTAAATGTTGGAACGGTGATAATTGCAACTGTAGACTCTGCAAAATTTATATCCCAAAAGATGGGTTTCTAACAGGATAGAGCCTTAACCTGTTTTTATCATGTAGCATACTCTTTCTATTTTGATAGTTTTATTTTAACTAGTTAATTAGATTATAAGTTCTGTAAATTGTAAATAGTAGGCCTTAATTAGCTGTAAATTAGCTATCTTTATTTTAGCCTACTATAAATAAAAAGAATGATGATGATGAAGTGCATTGTAAATTATCCAAGAGAACAGTGCATTGTAGTGTTTTTGGATGGTCCCAGTTGCCTGAATCGTCTGAGATTGGTTTCCATTAAAAGAGACGATCGCTTTAGATCATCCCGATCGTCTGGATAAACTCATTTATATCCAAACAATCACGATCGTCCCGGTCGTTTGGAGCCTTTGCAACAGTCCCACTAGTGGCTCCTTATAATCGTTTCGATCGTTTGCACACTTTTCAGGCGATTGCCTCGATCGAAAACGACTATATGGAAAACAGGCTTAAATTAAACAATACTCACTTCAATTTACCAGCAGCGTAA
The DNA here is from genome assembly GCA_004194415.1 of Aurelia aurita. Lineage (NCBI taxonomy): Eukaryota > Metazoa > Cnidaria > Scyphozoa > Semaeostomeae > Ulmaridae > Aurelia > Aurelia aurita. Next base: position 1,175,584 of record REGM01000010.1, on the reverse strand, counting down.
AGCTCAGCTTCTTTAGCAAGATCTTCCGTAGAATTGGATGATGACGATGAAAAATAAGCGAAAGGGTGCATCTCTAGCTCTGGTTGTGCTTGTGTTCGTGCCATGCGTCTATGAGGGCTTCTCTTGGGGTTAGGATTATAGAGACTATCTTGTGTGAAATCATGCAGTGATACACTCTGAATAGAAGGGAGAAAATATGATAGAGCCAGAATCGTCTTTAGTATCGAAAAAATGCTACCGGGTGTACCAATTAAGAAAACAAATGAATAAGCAGGATGAATAAAGATTGGCCCGAGTATGGCTCAATTATTGTACTTGAGAATTTTCAAGATCTACTGGATGAATCAACATTAAACACTGGAGCAATATGACATACTACCAGTGCGTAAGACAAGCATTACATCGTGGCAGCCGGCGTGAATTGACCTCCAACTTTCTACCTACAAACCTTCAACCTTCAATATTAATTCACAGATATTGTAAAATACTTCAATGTTGTCTCCGTTCTAAGCTGTCTGAGTTTCTTGATTACGAACCGGTAGCCATGACTTTGCTGATTAGAACCTATGTCAAGCTGCTGAAAATCTTTCGAGTAGAAATTCTAAAATTTTGGTTGAATATATTTACCCTGAACTCAACAATAAATTCGGATAGCCAGAGAGGAAACTTGGTATGAACATTTCAGACGCATTTATAAATCATAAATAGATTAAAGAAGTTTTTTGGTATGAAAAATATGAAATAAAGATGACGAGAGATGAAAGAGAGATCCTGTCTCAAAACGTTAAAATTGACCCCAAAATGTTTAAAAATGTAAAGTTCTCTCTGACATGACAACTTAAACTGAGATTTTCCTACCGGGTGTCCCAAAAATGTCCCCCTCTCTCCCCGCTTCATACAACCTACAATCTTGTGGAACAATGAAAAAAGGAGAACCTGTAACAGTTCTACATTCCTTTTTCTTAAAGTCTGATTCAGATTTTTGACACCTGGGTTTTTGCTACAGGTCAAGGAGTCTTCGAGTTGAAGAAAGATCATATTTCACAAAGGCCTAAACAGTGGCCTTAAAGGGGCTCCGTCTCCAAATTTCGGTCGAAACGTGACTTTGCAGTTTTTTAATAGGCAAAATCACACNTGGATGAATCAACATTAAACACTGGAGCAATATGACATACTACCAGTGCGTAAGACAAGCATTACATCGTGGCAGCCGGCGTGAATTGACCTCCAACTTTCAACCTACAAACCTTCAACCTTCAATATCAATTCACAGATATTGTAAAATACTTCAATGTTGTCTCTGTTCTAAGCTGTCTGAGTTTCTTGATTAAGAACCGGTAACCTTGACTTTGCTGATTAGAACCTATGTCAAGCTGCTAAAAATCTTTCGAGTAGAAATTCTAAAATTTTGGTTGAATATATTTACCCTGAACTCAACAATAAATTCGGATAACCAGAGAGGAAACTTAGTATGAACATTTCAGACGCATTTATAAATCATAAATAGATTAAAGAAGTTTTTTGGTATGAAAAAGATGAAATAAAGATGACGAGAGATGAAAGAGAGATCCTGTCTCAAAACGTTAAAATTGACCCCAAAATGTTTAAAAATGTAAAGTTCTCTCTGACATGACAACTTAAATTAAGATTTTCCTACCGGGTGTCCCAAAAATGTCCCCCTCTCTCCCCGCTTCATACAACCTACAATCTTGTGGAACAATGAAAAAAGGAGAACCTGTAACAGTTCTACATTCCTTTTTCTCAAAGTCTGACTCAGATTTTTGACACCTGGGTTTTTGCTACAGGTCAAGAAGTCTTCGAGTTGAGGAAAGATCATATTTCACAAAGGCCTAAACAGTGGCCTTAAAGGGGCTCCGTCTCCAAATTTCGGTCGAAACGGTGACTTTGCAGTTTTTTAATAGGCAAAATCACACAGACTTCCGTCTTTCTTTTCAAAAATGAAAGCGTTATTTTGAAGATAAATCCTTGTATTTCACAGGAACAAACCAAACATTCCTATCTTTTACAATTGCTCAGAGATAAGTGGATTTCTAACAGTCACTTTTTGGTGGCTTGGGTGAAGCCACCAGACAAACTGCAAAAGACAATGGACACGTGCCTAAAACAATGGTGCTTACAGATGTTTTACACTTTGGCGACGGAGCCCCTTTAAATACTGTAAGTAAGCAAAATACAGGATTTTCAGGTTTCGATGTTTTCAAATTGCAACAGCCTTTTCTTGTGCATAGGAGGGCTTTGAATGGAAAGAGATCTCATTAGATTTTGTTTGAAGACACAAATTTCGCACGATACTTTGCTGGATATTTCTTGTATGCCCTTCGAATAAAAATTCAGTTGACGATTTTATTAATTTTATCTTTCGGAGCTCATAACTCAGGAAATATGCACACTAAAGTAACTATCAAGGTGTCAATATCTAAGTTAAGATGTTTGGTGTGTGAAAATAAATATTTTGACAAGTTCAATATTTCTTGGTATCCAACCAAAATCATTTGAAATCATCTTAGGATAGGGGGGGGCTATCTCCTCGATTAGTTTACCTATTGAGAGAGCTCNGCTTTGAATGGAAAGAGATCTCATTAGATTTTGCTTGAAGACACAAATTTCGCACGATACTTTGCTGGATATTTCTTGTATGCCCTTCGAATAAAAATTCAGTTGACGATTTTATTAATTTTATCTTTCGGAGCTCATAACTCAGGAAATATGCACACTAAAGTAACTATCAAGGTGTCAATATCTAAGTTAAGATGTTTGGTGTGTGAAAATAAATATTTTGACAAGTTCAATATTTCTTGGAATCATTCAAATCCAACCAAAATCATTTGAAATCATCTTAGGCTCTCTCCTCGATTAGTTTACCTATTGAGAGAGCTCCTCCTTTAAGTAATTCTCTCCATACAATTTATCTCGTTTTTCTGTAGTTGTATATTGTATTAATTTTCGGTATCAATGTATTAATTTTCTGTAATAATTTCTTATTTCCTTGTAGTTTAGTTATTTGTTGTTATAGCTAAATTATAAATTGTATGTAGTGAATTTAAAATATATGAAACTGAATTTACCCTTATTCAATTGAAGGTGTTGTGGCATCGTGTTGTAATACACTGACGTTGCAGCCAGAACATCAGGCGGACTTTCCAACCCCACCAGCACCTCTTGAGCGTCAAGACAAGGGGTCGCGGGCTCGATTAGCGCTTTGCTACTTCTGCGATACCAGCGCTTGGCGCTAAAAACCGCAACTTCATCTTCACTTTCGCCAATTACGTCACTTGAGTCAATCAAACGGGGATATCCGGTACAAATATTTTTCGGACACCTGGCACAAACAGCTTAAAGGTAATGTGTCCATACAAGTAGGCCTCCCAGAGCAAGGCATGTGATCAACTGAAAAAAATTTCAATCACGCATTACAGCAATTTTCTCTATTCATGTGATCAGTTTGATTATCAACCAATCATTTGCCGAGAATTTGATGGATGTTGACAGGTTGGGTATGCGCTGGCCTTATATATGAACGCATTACCTTTAATACTAAACACAACTCTAACTAACCTCAGTATCAGTATCACGTGTGGGAGGCTCCTTCGGAACAAAATACCTCTCCATCAAATCAGGTTTATTGCTACCACCACGCAATTTCCGTTTTCCTTTACCCATCAACGAGCCTCCAAATTCTTCTTCAATGACATCCGACAAAATGTCATGGTCATATGGCAGCAAGTTTGAGTCTTCTTTCTCTGTTTCACCTTGCATTGAATGAAAGAAGAAATGATTGAGGGAAAATGAATGCAAATTTCTTCATAGTTGTAGACAATATTTTTCATGAGGGAATCTTCGTAAAGGACTGCAAGTAAGTAAGCAAGTTCTCATTCGCCATCAAACATAACATTTACAATGGTAGATAGGTTAAAAAGCTATTATAAGACAAATATTAAACAAACGGAGGCCACGCTGTTCCAAAGTTTTCGTCCTAAAAACGATAGTCCGTTTTGGCCTAAGTTACTTTTTCAAAAGGGAAGATTTGGCATGTTTCCTTTCTACCTTTGTGTTATAAGGCCCTGGTCGGGTGGATTGAACAATTCTGACACGTAAGCTGGTGCTGTGCCTTGAAAGAAATTGAATACGCTGACTGAGAAACATTGTTCACTTCATTCTTTTGCAGGTTGTATTAGAAGAATGGGCCATTTTAACAGGCCCCTTCAGCGGTGCCTGTATATTACAGATTTAGAATTAAAGTTTTAAAAATCTATAACCCTCAGCTTAGATTTTCATACAATTTTCATAAAGATCTTCTTTTAAGGAACAGAGATATTATTCAAAATCACGTGAGACATGACAATAAACAATGCCTTACAAAAGGTCCTATTTGGGTACCATAAAAAGGCAGACGCAAGGACACACCTTTTTTATCAAAAATATTAAGAAATCATGTTGTCAGTCATTCCAAATCAAGGATTAATGAAAATCCTTATCAATGAATTGATTTGTGTGATTGACAAGATGATGAACTTACATGTCGGTCTGATTATGATACCAAGATCTTTTATAGAAACAGTTTAGAGTAGAAAAGGGAAGCTATTAGAGAAAGGGGGATTTAAACAGAGGGGAGCTAAATAGACCAATTACCGTAAGAAAAATCTCATATATCCACTCACCATTTTCTTTGCTATACTGGTTATCTTCTCTCTCCAATTCTTCATAGATGTATTCTAGAAGCCCCATGAAGATCTCCAGAAGATTAGCAATGGCTGCAATGTTACCATCAACAATATCTCTGCCTTCAATATGAGACAAATCAATTTCCAAAATTTCATTTGCAAGAGAGTCAATTACAGCCTGGCAGTTTCTGATTCTGTCTTCATTACCATGTGGACTTGATGTAAAACCTATGGAAAGAGCAGAAATCTGGAAAAACTACATGTTTGAGCACCTCAATGGAGGAATTTGATAGGTATTTAAATAGGTATATATAATACCGGGTGTCCCAGAAGAAAGGTAACAGACTTGATCAGGCGTAGTGATAAGAATTTAGCTCGAATAAATCGGAAATAATTTTTAATCCAATTCTCAATAGTTAACTTGAAGATAGATACCTTGTATGTTGATATTGGTGCTTAGAGAGTTGAAATATTAATCATGAAACTTCAAATTTGCCTTCACCTCCAAACCAGAGCTTTTGGGTTTTGGCCTAAGCTGCAAACGCGCTGCTTAGGGGAATCTCCTTAACCATAGACATAGCGTAGTAGTTCTGGACAAGGACCTCATACTTAGGCACACATTTGAACAGAAATTTCAAAACTGGAAATTGACGAACATATCAATGAATATGGTCACAAAGGAATATCTTNCTATTAGAGAAAGGGCGATTTAAACAGAGGGGAGCTAAATAGACCAATTACCGTAAGAAAAATCTCATATATCCACTCACCATTTTCTTTGTTATACTGGTTATCTTCTCTCTCCAATTCTTCATAGATGTATTCTAGAAGCCCCATGAAGATCTCCAGAAGATTAGCAATGGCTGCAATGTTACCATCAACAATATCTCTGCCTTCAATATGAGACAAATCAATTTCCAAAATTTCATTTGCAAGAGAGTCAATTACAGCCTGGCAGTTTCTGATTCTGTCTTCATTGCCATGTGGACTTGATGTGAAACCTATGGAAAGAGCAGAAATCTGGAAAAACTACATGTTTGAGCACCTCAATGGAGGAATTTGATAGGTATTTAAATAGGTATATATAATACCGGGTGTCCCAGAAAAAAGGTAACAGATTTGATCAGGCGTAGTGATAAGAATTTAGCTCGAATAAATCGGAAATAATTTTTAATCCAATTCTCAATAGTTAACTTGAAGATAGATACCTTGTATGTTGATATTGGTGCTTAGAGAGTTGAAATATTAATCATGAAACTTCAAATTTGCCTTCACCTCCAAACCAGAGATTTTGGGTTTTGGCCTAAGCTGCAAACGCGCTGCTTAGGGGAATCTCCTTAACCATAGACATAGGGTAGTAGTTCTGGACAAGGACCTCGTACTTAGGCACACATTTGAACAGAAATTTCAAAACTGGAAATTGACGAACATATCAATGAATATGGTCACAAAGAAATATCTTTCTTCAGTCAAAAAGCACTTAAGCTTGGTTCACACTAGGTCGTTGAAGTCACTGGAGTGGTTGGGACGAACGACCCAAACGACCCAAACGACCCAAAAGACTGAATGTGAACGGCAAAAACTCAGTCGTTGGTGTCATCATGGTCATCGGGGAGTTTATTTTCGCCGTTCACATTCAATCTTTTGGGTCTTTTGGGACATTTGTTCCAGCGACCTCAACGACTCCAGCAGCAACTTCAACGACCTAGAGTGAACCAGGCTTTACACAAGACAACAATCTAAGCACGAGCCAGCATTTTTAAGGATCTATCATTGGACATTTGTTCCTTTAAGTATATACGATTTCTTGTTTCGTAATATTTCCGCGAGAGATGCTACACAATGTTTTTCATTAAAGCAATGAAGATTGCAAGATGTAATTGATGTATTAATGTCCAAGAGAATTATTTCGCTGGTGAATAACTTTTATTAGGCAGATGCAATTTGAATTTTTGGTAGAATGAAGAAAGATGTCTCTTAAGGACTAAATTCATGATCCGATTGTCAAGTTCAGTTTCGGCTTTGCATGCAAATGTTGTCCTAAGCACGAGGTTTCTTGTTCGTACTTCGCTATGATTCAGGAGAATTCCACAACGCAGTGGTTAACAGCTTAGGCCAAAACCCAAAAGCTCTGGTTTGGAGGTGGAGGCAAATTGAAGTTTCAAGATTAATATTTCAACTCTCAAAGCACCAATATCAACAAAAAATGTAGCTATCTTCAAGTTAACTATTGAGGATTGGATTAAAAATCATTTCCGATTTATTCAAGCTAAATTCTTATCGCTAGGCCTGATCAAATCTGTTACCTTTTTTCTGGGACACCCGGTAGACATTTCATATTGGCTAGTCTGCACTTTAGCGGACCAGCTTTCAATATCGGCAAGTAATGTGTCATGGGGTAAGGGTCAGGTTTAGGTTTTGGAAAAGGGGCTATAAAAGGGGTTTAGTCAGGGTAAGTTAGGGCTAGTCGATGTGGTAACTACATAAGCTATGAAAAATTTTCAAACGGCAGCATCGACTTCTCCTCAGAATTAAGTCAAGTTGAGGCGATAGTTTCATACGAGGGGCATTTCACTCTTTCGAAACAAAAGGATTTTTANATTGGCTAGTCTGCACTTTAGCGGACCAGCTTTCAATATCGGCAAGTAATGTGTCATGGGGTAAGGGTCAGGTTTAGGTTTTGGAAAAGGGGCTATAAAAGGGGTTTAGTCAGGGTAAGTTAGGGCTAGTTAGGGTAAGGTAGGGTTTAGTTAGGGTTAGTAGGGTATTTGGTCAAATACGTTCCTGAGAGATATGACATAAAGCTGGTCCGCTAAAGTGCAGTCGTCCGTTCATATTTTATTAGATATTTAATAGACATTTCATATATATAGATATTATGTCATCAATTAATTAGGGTCTACAGGGGCAAAATAAGTAAACTATGGGTAACCTGGTTTACAAGAAACCAAAACTTTGAATTGATTTGCCAAAAATCTTGAGTCACGAAATTTCTCTAATGACAAGTATTGGAACTATATACCGTTTTTATTGCTGCAATGTTTATACATTTAACAATTCACAATTCACGACCTACCTCAATTCACGATTCTAACTCGTCCTTTTTTTAGCCATTAACAATACCACTTTTACCCCCCACCTATCAGTGCTGGGAGTTGTGCGAAGTTGTGAAATTTTTTTGCAGGGAGGTGCGAATTTTGGAGGGAAAAATTACGTGGTTACAATAACTGCCACGCTTCTTGGCAGGAGGTGAGGATCTGGCAAAAGTGTGCAAACGGACAACTTCTATAAAAACTCAATTTTCTAGCATTTAAAGATTTCTTGCTAAAATGATAAATTTCCAGAAATGCCCCCAATGAAGCTATACTGCAACCTTGACCTGGAGATCCTGGGAATAAATCCCAGCAGGAGTACATTTTACATTTTTGTAGCCCAAAGCCCACTCATGTTTAATACTATTTTACCATATATCAGCTTGTGCCAAATGATCAGCTCATCTATAAACATTTATAGCTAACCTTTATAACAGCACATGTTGGGGCTACAGAATTCAAAGCTATAAACTGTGTAAATATAATGAAATTTTCAAAGGAACTGCTCCAGCTTATGCTGACGAAATATTCCATCCAGCTGACCAGAGTCGAAGAACATAAAGGTCTAAGTTTAAATTAAATGTCCCATTTCCAAAAAATAAACACAGGCCAAAAATGTCTCTCTTGCCTTGGGCCAAAAATATGGAATAGTCTAGCATCTGACTTAAAATCCATTAACAATATCAACACGTTTAAACGCAAGATCAAAGAAAAGTTTTTCCGAAATATACAGAGAGAGGAAGATGACGTTTATGTGTACTACTGACACCTTCATATCCTCTCTAACACTCATGACTCGACCATACTAAAATATATTTTATCAAAAAGCACTTTAAAGTTTATATTTGTATTTATATTTTTATTTCTTTCTGATAGTCTTACGTTTTCTGTTTTAAGCAACCACCTCTGAGGGGACCATTATGGAAATAAGGTCAATTCAACTTTTTAATACTATCTCTGCCACTACAATTAGGGGTGTTTTTTACAAGTATATATTTATTTAATTTGTATCAAAATTGTAAATATCTATTTTTAGCTTTTAAAACATTGTAAAGTTAACATTATTTAGTGGCAAATTGATACATTTTATACTACATACATACCTGGTGGAGATTCTCCAGTTATGGCCAAGTAAAGAGCTAGAAAGTATTCATCGTTGCACTCCTTTATGCTCCTGATTTTCCTTGATACCCCAACTCTTTCCAATAAATGATTGGCAACTTCAACTTCAGAAGGAATACAAAAAATATCAAGAAATGGATCGTACAGGGTTGGTTAAAAATAGGTTCAATTGGGTATAAATCAAACATTTGAGGTATGATTGCAGTTAGTTATTCGAATTTTTTGCATGAGTATCTAGCTGAAAGAATATTGTAAATGTATATACATCTATTGACGAAATATAAACTTTCTTCAAATCGCAGTCACAAATAGATGCAAAATAGTCAGACTGCATCCTTTGTTGTGTGTGCAGAATATATTCCACATACATTTTTGGGTGAAACAAGAGAGGAACAAAATGTGTATTGTGTTTGAAACAATAGACCTTTATGTGCTCAAATGGGTAACTGCAATTCAGAAGCAAAACAGCATAATTCAAAGTCTGGTTCAGAAAATGCATCTTTGTACTTGGTGTGCACATTTGAATGTAATGTCCCAGTATTTTCAGGGAAGACCCACAAATCAATTTTGTCAAGAGAAACGTCTTTTGGACATTTGGGGAAGGGGGTTGTGTTTATGGATGTTTCTCCCATCATTCAGACATTGATTTTTCATGTTTTCAACTGCTTTTTCTCACTGGCAATTGGAGGAAATTGGGAACCATGATGGCAAGGTTTTATAATGTTTTCATAACATAACGGAATCGTGCGAATGGCACTTAAATAGTACATGCAACTGGTCTTTAAATGCCTAGTCTTGATCAGCCTTTTGTATTCAAATTACAAAAAGTATCAGAAAACCTTGATTTTTATAAACTGGGGTGATGGGCGTTTCTCTGCAAAGGGGGGAGGGGGTTCAAACAAAGAATGTCCACACCAGACTGCTAACCTTGCAAAGTGCATGTGGAAGTTTTCTGTCCTAAACAATAAATGCATGCACGAAGGAGTTCAAAACTGTTTAGTAATTGGTTAAATGTTTGCTGAAGACTTAATTGCTTGCTTGTTTCAAATCTCATCAAAAAATGCACAAAAAATTCTTTAAAATAATGTGGGCACACTTGGATTTCATTTCATTTGAGGGTTGCCCTTCAGCAGAGCTGATTTTCAAGGGGCCCTCTATAAAAAAGTTAATTACAATATAAATACTACAAGTTTAAGAGAAACTAATTACTACTATAAAAACCATAATATTAAAAACCTACTTACAAGAATATATATATATAAATAATCTTATCTCTAAATATATAGTTTAAACTATTTAAAGATGATGCCTGCTTAGACTCAGCTGAGAGGCTGTTCCACAATTTTGCTCCTCTATAGGAAAAACATTTTTGCCCATTTGTTGAGTTTTTCCTTGGCATCTTCAGGTCCGTCATTGTATTACGGAGAGCATGGGCGGAACACTTGAAGATGTAAACTTGCATGTGGAATTTCTTCTGCGCAAGAGACAAAGTTAGCAGTCTGGCATCCATTGGGTGGTAGGCCTCTGTTTTTCTCGGCCTCTGCTCTTCTCTCCCCTGGTTGTGGGGGTGTGTGGTGTGGCTGGCTGGTTGGGCCCTTGCGTCATTTTTGGGGCTGTTGGGGGTCACATGGTTTGAAAACGTCATTTTTTGACGTTGTCAGTCACTTGGCTTCCGGGGGTTCCTGGGGGTGTTATGGGGGCTTGGTTTTGTTGGTTGTGCTGTATGCCTTTATG
>REGM01000010.1:1146218-1157280 GCA_004194415.1 Aurelia aurita | reverse complement strand
TCATTTTCAATCGAAGTGATTTGAGGAGGGGGTCTTTCGGTGGTACCAGAACCCGCAAACCCGCAACAAAATTTGCAAAAACCTGAAAACCTGGAGGCAAAAACACACAAAACCCGAAGCTGCACTTTTGGACGAAAAGTTCGAATTTTGCCAGTATTTCTCGATTATTTTCAACGTTTTCGCTTTCAGCGACTCTTTCTCGTTGTTTTAAGCATCCAAAAGCCAATTTTTCGATCTCAATCAACTACACAAACCATATGACTTGGAAAACCCGAAAAGCTGCGGATTTTAGATAGAAACCAGAAATCTGAATAGAAAAATGGCTAAACCCGCAACCCGTGATACATCTTAAACCCGTAAACCTGCACGTTTAAAACATAAAACCCGAAACCCGAGGGCTAAAATTGGCCAAACCTGCAACCCGTGAAACTCCAAAGCCCCCTCTTTGAGTGTTTTGATTTTTGCTGATACGTTTGAAAGTTTCCAGAAAGTGTTGGTGAGAGTTCCGATTTAGTTCTAGTTCAAGAAAATACCAAAGTTATCATAACTAATCCTAAATGAAGACTTTCTCAAAAAGCAAGTCAAAGAAATAGAACCAGATAAAGCAATGGGGCCTGATTGTATAAGACCTAAAGACTTCCACATACAGTAAAAACCCGCATATAAGAACCTTCATTTATTAAGAACCTGCAGCCTGAGATTTGGTATTTCTAACCCTATATATAAGAACCTGTTCACCTTGATTTTCTGTTCAGGCTCTTATTAACAGACTTTGGTTTACACAAAATATAAAGAAAAAACAGAATCGGTCATGAACCTATACCCCGTGTTAAGAACCTACACCCTTATTTTGCAATACCCCACATAAATAAGAACCCAAACAGGCTGATTTTAAAAACATAGGTTCTTATGTGCGGGTTTTTACTGTAGCTGCAGAGTCGATGATAGAAGGACTGAAGACTATCTTCAACAGAAGCAGGGAGGCTAGACAGGTACCAACTCAGCGGAAACAAGAAAGCTGACAGTAGTACCTAAAAAAGGTAATACTTTGAAAAGGTCTATCGACCATTGACAATGCTTAGCCTGCCAAGTAAATTGATGGAAGGACAGATTGAGAAGCAACTAGACAACCACGTTGGGAAAAACTAACTCTCTACTCAACAGAAATAGGGGTACCAGAAGGGGGTCTCAACAGAGATGTTACTCCTCAATATNCAGGCTGATTTTAAAAACATAGGTTCTTATGTGCGGGTTTTTACTGTAGCTGCAGAGTCGATGATAGAAGGACTGAAGACTATCTTCAACAGAAGCAGGGAGGCTAGACAGGTACCAACTCAGCGGAAACAAGAAAGCTGACAGTAGTACCTAAAAAAGGTAATACTTTGAAAAGGTCTATCGACCATTGACAATGCTTAGCCTGCCAAGTAAATTGATGGAAGGACAGATTGAGAAGCAACTAGACAACCACGTTGGGAAAAACTAACTCTCTACTCAACAGAAATAGGGGTACCAGAAGGGGGTCTCAACAGAGATGTTACTCCTCAATATGACAGAATGCAGGGGCGGAGCCAGAGCTTGAGAAGTGCGGAAAACATAGGCAAACGCCCTTTTAGCTAAATTTACATCAGAGGTTTGGTAAGAATAGTTATTAGATTGTTTGATTACATGACAAGAACACTTGCTCTGGCTAACCCCTCCTGAAAAACCGATTTTACTGCATTTTTGTGCAAATCTCGAGGACCACTTTTTTGAAAATTGGGGGGTCCGGACACCCCCCCCCCACCCCCCTCGGCTCCGCCACTGACAGAAATGCTGGAAAAAGGCCTTGGATAAAGTAAATATAGTACTCTCTTTAGATTTTCGGAAAGCATTCGATGCAGTGAGCCATGATATGAGTAAATGGTGATTGTATGACTTGACTACTTAGCAGGAGGGTCACATTATACTGAGGTGAACAGACAAATTTCTAGCAGCAACATATTAAAATGCAGGCTACCTCAAGGATCGTTATTGGGTTGACGTCTTTTTAAGATGCATGCAAACGACTTGCCGGAATGTACGAATGAAGGCTATCTACAAATGTTTGCTGATGATACAACAGCATATTTCATGGGAGAAAACATAGAGAAAGTCACGACTGCCTGAACAGAGTAACCACAGATCTGCATAAATGGTGTCAAAGAAACAAAATGACAGTGAATACAGAGAAAACTGCACATGTATTGGTCCCTTGAGGCCAGTTTTATTTGGCGAGAAGGAATTAAGAGTAGTCACAACTGTGAAATGCATAGGAGTGACAATAGACAACAACATGATGACTTAGAAAAATCAAATAGAAAGGTTTCAAATTTGTACAATGCAAAATTTTCACAAGAACACATACTAGAAAACAATCTATTACAAATGCATAATATCAAACATAACATTTTGTATAGCGGTGTGGGGGACATGTACAACAGCAATGTTCCAGGAGCTGGAGAAAACACACAAGAGCAGCGAAGCTTATTTATAACATACACAACACAGGATTATCAGTAGAAAAAGTGTTGCAAAAAGTGAATTGGAGATCATTAGATTATCTATACGAAGGAGATATTTTCGATCATGATTGATGTCCATTACGAAAGAATGCACACTGATGTACTAGAGCTTTTTAGAAAGAGTGGTCATAATAAGACACGATCAAGCAAGGAACAACTTTGAAATAATACGACCCAGAACAGGAACTGGCAGGAACTCCATTAGATATGAAGGATCATGGGCTTGGAACTCATTGAAAAATCACATGAAAGAGTGCATGAATAAGTACTTTTGAATTGAAAGTAAAACATTGCGATGGCCTTGATAACATTAACTTTCTAAAAGCAACGAGTTGCATAAAGAAAAGAAACAGTGACTAGTTTTATTATTAAAAACAGAACAAGAATAATTTTTTACGTTATGCAACATAAATTGTATTAGGCCTTTATAAATTCAGATTTTCATTTCGTAACATTAGTTTAATTAGTTTAGATGGCAGGTCCACATTAGATGCTGCTTGCGAAATGGTTTATCAGTGGTCTGGCCGACAGGGATTGATTTCTTAAATTATATGGAAACATTCAAGTTCCATATATATTACAAATAGCCGAAAAGTGGACTCTGGTCCGGTGAGACCGAACTGCCCAACAAGAAAAGCTACCCAGTTGATACTTTGGCCTTAATTAACAAAAACAATTTTGTGTCGGATGATGGACAAATGATCAACCATTTCGCAAACAGCCTCATCAGCTCTTGAGCTGCCCTTCCTAACCTGTCCAGGGACCACGCAGCCATTGGGATATAGCAGGGGCTAAAGCCACCACCCACTTTTTCAAAGATAGGCTTTAGATTTTTCACAGAGAGAGAAATTGTTGTTTGGTGAGGATATAAGTCATCACAAGTCATGTGCTGTACAAGATAATGTCCCAGAAAACATCATCTGCAAAGTTTCGCTTGCTTTATGTTTTTATTCCATTTGCGTTGTGACTGTGACAACTTACCCCAGTGACAACGAGCCCCACTCTCCCCTACTTTGTTTTGCACCCTGTATTGTATTGGTATCAACAACAACATAACACATACCGATTGAGTCGCCATCATCCCAAAACAAACTGCCTTTAGCCTCATCTCCCCACGTCGAGCACATAGCAATTATCAGTCCCATTGGATTTCGTCGACTAGAGGAGGAAAAATATTTCCAAGATCAATATTTTGCCATTCATAGTACCAACAATTAGTTACAAGGCGAGACAGGCTCACAACTTGTGTACGTTTTCTGTTAGAAGTGCTGCTATCCAGGGGTGGTGCTTGGTGGGGGCTAGGAGGCTACAGCCCCTCTGTCTGGGAGCTCCAGCCCCCTGTCGAGGAAGAATCAATAAGTTGTCGGGGATATCAAATAGAATAATAAATGTTGTGAGCGACGTGTGGCAATAGTTTCAGCAAATATACATAAAATTCTGTGCTAAATAAACTAAAATGTCAGGATTGAAAACACTAAATAGAGGATATCAAATAGAGAATCTGATTTGATTCTGAATGAAAGTCTAGCCCTTCTCTTGAGGAGGCTAGCCCTCTTGTCGGGCAAACTTTGGGCAAACTCATCAGAGCAATCCAAAGGGCGTTTGAAAGGTTACTGTTCCCTCAATATCACAGCAACAGTATTGGCAATTTTCTTTTTTAGTAGTCAACCTGTTCATTTAGATTTAAAAATTTACCTGGCTTAAATAGGCCATTTCTTTCCGAAGTTAGGGAGATTTTATGGAGGTCCATTCAAGAAACTTCCAAGAACGGCCTAAAATCATGACCAAATCTCCTCTAAATGTTTGCCTTATAGCAAGGAATAGGCTTTAGCGCGTGTGAATCATCTCTACAAAGCTTGATTCACACTAGCAAAAAAACGCGTTAGAATTGGGAAAACGAATTTTGAGGTGGAAGGCTAACGCGTTTCGTCGCACACTCGTCAGTTTGGTTCGTGCGAAGAACAAATAACGCATTTACTAAAATAGTTTTAAACGCATTTCTAGTGCGTTGTCGCGGCCATACTTAATCAAGACTTTTGAGTCCATCCTAATGATGTCAGAGGCACCGACAAAATATCGAAATTGAGGCAAAAACAATTTTGACGAGTTTTTATGTTGCATTTTGAACGCATTTCTAACGTGTCCGTTTTTACTCTAGCGTGAACCAAGCTTTAAAGGACTAACCAGACCAGGGTTTTTCATCTCCACAAGATGCTAAGATATGCTCTATTTTCGTTATTGTCGTTGCTCTGACCATGAAGTTTGATCCTCATTATCATTTTTTTCAAGGCCACTTAAAAGGGCCCTCTGAAGAAAACTTCACAAAAGAATTGCAGATTGTAAGTCCAATTGAACATGTTGTATGGTTTTCTGCACAATCTTGCCCCCCAATGAAGCTGAAATTAATTGACTTCTGAGGGTGTTCTGAGCGCCTGAGCGTGAATACACCGTTCAACACTTTGCGCCAGAATGCGCAAAAACAAAAAAGTTTGAGTAACATTTTAGTTCTATTCGAAAATTTTACTTCAATTCCTTTTGTTCTTGAACGTTCTGAAGCTAAGTGTTTTCTTGTAAAAAAGTGAATGAGTGTTATTTTCTCACCTGAGCATTGTGTTTCTCGCAGGATCTTGAGTTGGAATTATTGTGCCACATCTAACGTGCAGATGGATCAGGGTTTTGCTCGTAATAGGCAAGGAGACGTTTGTGACATGAGGTTCCCGTGATGATCGGAGTGCCTTCCGCTGAAAGAAATTATTTGAAATTTGAAAATTCATGCCACATCTAAACATACAAATGAATNCAGATTGTAAGTCCAATTGAACATGTTGTATGGTTTTCTGCACAATCTTGCCCCCCAATGAAGCTGAAATTAATTGACTTCTGAGGGTGTTCTGAGCGCCTGAGCGTGAATACACCGTTCAACACTTTGCGCCAGAATGCGCAAAAACAAAAAAGTTTGAGTAACATTTTAGTTTTATTCGAAAATTTTACTTCAATTCCTTTTGTTCTTGAACGTTCTGAAGCTAAGTGTTTTCTTGTAAAAAAGTGAATGAGTGTTATTTTCTCACCTGAGCATTGTGTTTCTCGCAGGATCTTGAGTTGGAATTATTGTGCCACATCTAACGTGCAGATGGATCAGGGTTTTGCTCGTAATAGGCAAGGAGACGTTTGTGACATGAGGTTCCCGTGATGATCGGAGTGCCTTCCGCTGAAAGAAATTATTTGAAATTTGAAAAATCATGCCACATCTAAACATGCAAATGAATCAGGATTTTGTTCGTAGGCAAAGGGAAGTTTGTGCTATGAATGTTCCACGGTTGTGGCAGTTGCTTGCGCTGAAAGAAATTTCTTGAAATTTGAATTACAGCTTTCGATTAGCTTTCAACTGAATTCAATTGAAGTCACAAGCAATGTATTTTTGTTAGCGCTGCCCATGGTTCACGTTTCCGGACGCATAAGCCTTATCTGGGTAGCCGAAAATCTAAAGCCCCGGTTAAAAGACGCCAACATTTCACTGAACATCGCCCAACATTTGGTGGCTGTTGTTCAGTGTGTAGGTGGCCAAACAGAGCCGACATTTCACTGAACATCACCCAACATTTGGTGGCTGTTGTATAGTGTGTAGGTGGCCAAACAGAGCCGACATTTCACTGAACATCACCCAACATTTGGTGGCTGTTGTATAGTGTGTAGGTGGCCAAACAGAGCCGATGTTTCACTGAACATCACCGAACATTTGGTGGCTGTTGTACAGTGTGTATGTGGCCAAACAGAGCCGACATTTCATGGAATATCGCCCAACATTTGGTGGCTGTTGTACAGTGTGTATGGCCGAACAGAGCCGATGTCTCACTGAACATCACCGAACATTTAGTGGCTGTTGTTCAGTGTGTAGGTGGCCAAACAGAGCCAACATTTCACTGAACATCACCCAACATTTGGCTGCTGTTGTACAGTGTATAGGTGACCAAACAGAGCCGACATTTCACTGAATATCGCCCAACATTTGGTGACTGTTGTATAGTGTGTAGATGGCCAAACAGAGCCGACATTTCACTGAACATCACCCAACATTTCACAGACAATCGCAGCCAACTATCTCAATTCGAAAGATATACCGGCATCCTGTAAGTGCGGCACCTAGTAGATATGGGAAATATAACAACCTACCGTATGAAAGTCGAACCAAATGACATCTGGAAAATATGCGTTAATTGACGTGTTCTGGTTCTGAAATGAAACGAAAAATCATGAATTCTTTCCGAGTGTGAAGTTTTGGATTTCCTTAAATTTATCGTGAGAGGTTCTCCCTTGGAGACGTTTTGACAGATACTGCTCATTTTCAGGCAAGGAACTGAAAACAAGACTCAGTTTCAAAATATAAAATAACCTGTTTAAAGAACACGAGGAGCAACAAAGGCAGATCTTGTAATAATGTAAGAGACTTGTGATGCGTACTGTTCAGCTCCTGAATTAGATAAAAAGTTCCCGATGCAGATGTTTACATCCATCCTTTTTCTTTCGATATAAAAACATTCTCTCAACAATCTCTTTCGCATGCGCAATGAGATAGCTTGCCGTGCAGATTTCGAAGTATCTTTGGCAGCTTACTTTGTTCTGATTTGCGACTTGAGCTTCTTGGATGGCGAAACCCTTCGAAATATGTGAAATCAATAGCAACTGATGCCATATTGCTACAAATTCTACCGAGACGACGTGATTTGGCGTTTTCGCTCCATCTCGCCCATCATAGCCACTTTAGTTCGGCAACTTTTATCGAATTGAATTAACTAGAAGTTGTTTATAGTTTTTAAAGCATAGGGCTCAAATCTTTCAAATCTTTAAAAAGGTGGGTGTAAAATTCTTTTGCAATTTTCTCCGAATTAAATGGCTTGAACGAAAATTAGGGTACTTTGCTGTAAATCTGCCGTGGAAATCTTTTGATATCTTGCTTAGTTTCAAAATGGCGGCATTTATAAGTTTTTTGACAGAATTCATGGAAAGTTTTGAAAAAATTAAGATCGTCGTAAATCCTAAATCGATAGAGGAAAAATGATACAATCTTCAAGAAAATCATAGTTTATGAAGGTCTACAATATGGTTGCAAGCAGAAATCTGTCGCTCTTCTGGTTTAGGATTTAGAAATTTGATGACGTCACAGCCTCAGAAATAATAAATGCCGCCATTTTGAAAGTAATAAAGATATCAAAAAATTTCCACGGCAGATTTACAGCAAAGTACCCTAAGTTCCTTTCAAGCCATGTAATTCAAAGAAAAATGTAATAGAATTTTACACCCACCTTTTTAAAGATTTGAGCCCTATGCTAGTTTTTAATTGTTTATAGCTTTTCTATAGTGGTTGTTGATGTAGTTCTTTAGAGAATCAACGGACTTTTATCGTAAGTCAACTAAATTGTGCCATTGTGAAGTAGTTCTAAAATATCATACCTTCCTGAGTATCGGTGTAACAAGCAACGCATTTCCCCACATGAATTGTTCATCGATTGTCCATGTTTTATTGTCATTTGTAAACTCGTACATCAATGGCCTCACTATTGGTGCCCCAGTCATATGCGCTTCATAAAACAATGTGTATAGATATGGCAGCAACTTGTACCGAATCCTCAACACTTCACGAGATCTCTTTCCGAACTCTTTGCCAAAGTATGCCGGGTCTTGCTCCTGCATCGGAAAAATGTAGTGAATGAAAGATGCGAGGGGCAAATCACTCCATAGAAATCTTGTACGCTTTTGTCAAAAATCCTTTTGTTTTCAAGAAAGATTCCAAAGAATCCTTTTGTTTCTAAATATCTCGCACGTTGTTTTGAAAGAGTGATACACCCCTCCGAAAGGTGATCCACAAAGAATGCTAGACCGATTACATAGACGTAGTTATCGCTGTTGATTCAATTCAATAGATGGTTGCGCTAAAGATGGCGTCGAAGAATTTTTTACCAAGATCCTTTGCGGTATTGAAGTTTTCACCAATCAAATCAATGGAAATTCAATGCGACGCAAAGCATCGTGGTAAAAAATTCCTGTCCGCCATCTTTAGCGCAATCGTCTATTAAAGAGTAAAAAAGTGAAAAGGTGCTAATGTTGTTGCGATAACTGGGAATATGTAGTGAGTCTAAAAGAATGCCCTGTTTGATGGATCTAAAAAGAATGAAAGAACCTTCAGCTGATTCACGGAAATTTTTCTCTAAAATCTTACGCTCGCTGCAGAAACCGAACATCTTTCTTGACTTCCAGCAGACTTTGATCTCAAAGTCATAAATTTGAAAGCTCCGTTGCCAAGGAAGAAGCAGAAAAATAAACAACTCCACTACTGATTTGGGCCAGGTAATTTTTGACCATATATAAACAACAAACGCGTCGTTAAGATAGCCACGATAGGTACCTTAAAGCCTTTGCCATTGTGATTCCTACTGAATGGATAAAAAGCTCCAAGTGCCATCCATCTGTCACATAACTCCGGTGTTGTATCTTGGAAGAAGCCACAAATGTCTGCACCAATCTGTAACGAGAGAACAGTAGGTAAATAATTGTACTTTCGAGATTGGTAACTACGCGATGAGTGATTCCTTAATATAAAGTGCAGTCTGCTCAGTCCACTCATGGACAATTTAAAAACTTGGTTCATTAACCACAGCGCTAATTATTTCCTCGTGTTTCATGTCGGAGAGGTCCCAGTCGAAATTGATTTTGTAGTTTTTGAGCAGTATTTTAGATCACAAAGAAGCATTGTGTATTACAGAACTTTCCTAAAAACTTCTTTTATCTAAGTTTGAATGAAAAAGGGAATACAGTAGCACCTTTTTTGCACGCTAAATGATTGTTAATCAGACCGTGCACTGAGAATTGTCCATGAGTTGAGTGAACAGACTACTAGCAGCTTTACTTCACAAGCGGAAACCGACATTTCAGTTACATTAACTTCTACAAAGAACAAAATATTTCTCGTGAACTCCATCACAGGGTGACAAGGTTGCTAATTTGATTGATTCTTCCGGTGGCCATAGCTCACTCTCTCGAGAAATACTTCGCATTTCACAGAAATTTTCTTAAATGGAATATTGGCTTTATGCTCCTTGTTGAATGAAAAGAAGATTTTGTTGTCGCTTCTCAATGAAACTATCACTCAGCTTCTTTCTGAAGGCCAACTTATCTAATTCGATTTTGAATTTAGATGTGATAAATATTTTATTTTGTTACGATTGGCAATACTGTTGTGAAGATACGAACAGGTACAGGTGATTTTGCCTGGAATTTGTGTTGAGAATGGTAAAAAAGGATTAAAAATAAGCATTCTTGCTGCTAAAGAAAAGATAAACATAAAAACTTAAAATAAACCATTTATCCTCCACAAAACTTAAGAGCAATGGATATATTTCAACGAGGAATAGACAATAACGCTAAAGATGGCCGCCGTGCAAAGCATGCTGGTAAAAAGCTCCCTGACGACCACATAACGACATAAAAATTTTGGTCCGCCGTTTCGATTAGCTAGCTGTGGTAAAGTTCGGAACAAGTAATCAATGTAAACAAATAGCACAATTTTGGAATTCGAACGCGAATCTTTGATTAAAACTTCAATTCGAATAAAAAGTTTACCTTTTTGCTTTGGAAAGGTTCCTTTCGAGCCTTATTGCATTCGACTTCAAGGTTGATTCGAATTCAAGCTAGCTAGTCGAAACGGCATACCGAAATATTTACGTCTTTAGGTGTGGTCTTCAGGGAGCTTTTCGCCAGCATGCTTTGCGCGGCCACCATCTTTAGCGTTATTGCCTAATGATACATATATGTCACTTGCTTTTCTTTCTTAGAAGATCGCAGCTTAAAAAGAGAGAAAACCTGAGCAACAATTCTCTTCTCTTTTCAAGCATTCAACAGAAAACCTTCTAAGCAAAATTGTCCATAACTTTATAGAGCAAGACCATTTACGAAGTTTTGACATCAAGCCAGCATTTCCATAAAATTAAATTTCTACAGGACGGCAAGATTATGGTCGATTATGGAAAACATATTTGGACACATACATGAGCGATTTATACGACCCCGGTAGATCTTAAACCCTCGTCTTATCCGGTTACCGTGGGTTTAAGACCTACCGAGGTCGTATCAATCACTCATATATTCTTCCTTGAGTAAGATCTATGCTTCGTAGAGGTTTCGGGCTAATTCGTCGGGTGAGTAACTGAAGTTAAGCTTGGTCCCGTGAGGTTAAATTCTGGATGGGTGGCCTTCGAGATGCTTGACCAAGCAACTCACTTCGCCGTCCTTCGGAAGGGACGTTAAACCAGGGGTGCCATGCCTGGATGCGGCAGGCACAGTAGGCCTAAATTAGCTGTAACATAGCTAGAATCTTTCCAGCCTACTTAAAATAAAGCAATGAAAAAAAATCGTACCTATTTGCAAACGGCGAAACCTTTTCATGATTTACCAGGATGTACAAATTGAAGTCACGGAGTCATGGCACAACCTCGTACATTGGAGAGACACAAAACACTGCTTCCCTGTAG
>REGM01000010.1:1135256-1145904 GCA_004194415.1 Aurelia aurita | reverse complement strand
GGTCCCAGTCGAAATTGATTTTGTAGTTTTTGAGCAGTATTTTAGATCACAAAGAAGCATTGTGTATTACAGAACTTTCCTAAAAACTTCTTTTATCTAAGTTTGAATGAAAAAGGGAATACAGTAGCACCTTTTTTGCACGCTAAATGATTGTTAATCAGACCGTGCACTGAGAATTGTCCATGAGTTGAGTGAACAGACTACTAGCAGCTTTACTTCACAAGCGGAAACCGACATTTCAGTTACATTAACTTCTACAAAGAACAAAATATTTCTCGTGAACTCCATCACAGGGTGACAAGGTTGCTAATTTGATTGATTCTTCCGGTGGCCATAGCTCACTCTCTCGAGAAATACTTCGCATTTCACAGAAATTTTCTTAAATGGAATATTGGCTTTATGCTCCTTGTTGAATGAAAAGAAGATTTTGTTGTCGCTTCTCAATGAAACTATCACTCAGCTTCTTTCTGAAGGCCAACTTATCTAATTCGATTTTGAATTTAGATGTGATAAATATTTTATTTTGTTACGATTGGCAATACTGTTGTGAAGATACGAACAGGTACAGGTGATTTTGCCTGGAATTTGTGTTGAGAATGGTAAAAAAGGATTAAAAATAAGCATTCTTGCTGCTAAAGAAAAGATAAACATAAAAACTTAAAATAAACCATTTATCCTCCACAAAACTTAAGAGCAATGGATATATTTCAACGAGGAATAGACAATAACGCTAAAGATGGCCGCCGTGCAAAGCATGCTGGTAAAAAGCTCCCTGACGACCACATAACGACATAAAAATTTTGGTCCGCCGTTTCGATTAGCTAGCTGTGGTAAAGTTCGGAACAAGTAATCAATGTAAACAAATAGCACAATTTTGGAATTCGAACGCGAATCTTTGATTAAAACTTCAATTCGAATAAAAAGTTTACCTTTTTGCTTTGGAAAGGTTCCTTTCGAGCCTTATTGCATTCGACTTCAAGGTTGATTCGAATTCAAGCTAGCTAGTCGAAACGGCATACCGAAATATTTACGTCTTTAGGTGTGGTCTTCAGGGAGCTTTTCGCCAGCATGCTTTGCGCGGCCACCATCTTTAGCGTTATTGCCTAATGATACATATATGTCACTTGCTTTTCTTTCTTAGAAGATCGCAGCTTAAAAAGAGAGAAAACCTGAGCAACAATTCTCTTCTCTTTTCAAGCATTCAACAGAAAACCTTCTAAGCAAAATTGTCCATAACTTTATAGAGCAAGACCATTTACGAAGTTTTGACATCAAGCCAGCATTTCCATAAAATTAAATTTCTACAGGACGGCAAGATTATGGTCGATTATGGAAAACATATTTGGACACATACATGAGCGATTTATACGACCCCGGTAGATCTTAAACCCTCGTCTTATCCGGTTACCGTGGGTTTAAGACCTACCGAGGTCGTATCAATCACTCATATATTCTTCCTTGAGTAAGATCTATGCTTCGTAGAGGTTTCGGGCTAATTCGTCGGGTGAGTAACTGAAGTTAAGCTTGGTCCCGTGAGGTTAAATTCTGGATGGGTGGCCTTCGAGATGCTTGACCAAGCAACTCACTTCGCCGTCCTTTGGAAGGGACGTTAAACCAGGGGTGCCATGCCTGGATGCGGCAGGCACAGTAGGCCTAAATTAGCTGTAACATAGCTAGAATCTTTCCAGCCTACTTAAAATAAAGCAATGAAAAAAAATCGTACCTATTTGCAAACGGCGAAACCTTTTCATGATTTACCAGGATGTACAAATTGAAGTCACGGAGTCATGGCACAACCTCGTACATTGGAGAGACACAAAACACTGCTTCCCTGTAGTTACGGCCAACAAAATGATAAAATGGTGCGACTAACACCGGATTAGTCAAAACAAGTACAGGCGTTTGTTAGAATATACCAGAAAGGACATCCTACAAGTTCGACGTACTATGGTTCATTTTATTATCGAAGAAAGGCTAACTTAGATGTCGAAATTTGTTCACTAAAAATCGGTCATATGATTCTGGAGTTTCTGGCGATTTTGCTTGCAAGCTGCCCTTGGAAGTGCTTGAACAAGAACGAGAAGTTATCTTTTCACATGCATTTTTGCAAGTCTTTAGCTTTAAAATGATGGCAACTGCATTAAGATCTTCTGCGAAGTTAAGATAAGCCATACAAACCCGTGGGATACATTGGTATTATTTGTTTTGAACCCTAGGGATTGTTTATACTCATTGTCACTGTTTATAAGCTCAAATCTAAAGGAGCCTTTGCAACCGGCATGCTTTGTGAGTCTCTTTGTTGTCGCCATTTTAATGGTCCACTAAAATGGCCGACAACAAAGAGATGGCANCTGGCGATTTTGCTTGCAAGCTGCCCTTGGAAGTGCTTGAACAAGAACGAGAAGTTATCTTTTCACATGCATTTTTGCAAGTCTTTAGCTTTAAAATGATGGCAACTGCATTAAGATCTTCTGCGAAGTTAAGATAAGCCATACAAACCCGTGGGATACATTGGTATTATTTGTTTTGAACCCTAGGGATTGTTTATACTCATTGTCACTGTTTATAAGCTCAAATCTAAAGGAGCCTTTGCAACCGGCATGCTTTGTGAGTCTCTTTGTTGTCGCCATTTTAATGGTCCACTAAAATGGCCGACAACAAAGAGATGGCACGTGCAATGTATGCCGGTTGCAAAGGCCCCTTTAAAGAAGATTTTATCAACATTTCTAATTCTTCATCCAGCATGCTCAAAAACAGCTTCATATAACAAAATTGCTTATAACCTGCTTATAACTCTAGAACAGATGAGCTATTATAGCGAAATAAATTTCAACTCTCAGTTAGAATTTTCATTATAAAATGTTATATATTACGCTGATATTGGTGGATTATTCTTAGTTATAAAGATTTTCAAACGACGATACTTTTTTGACTCACCCACCCGGTAGGACTCCTGGCATTTAAAGTCTGTCTCAAATTAAATGTCTCGTGAAAATACCCGCGAATAACAACAATTCGCGGGTTTTGCAAGAGGAATGTTGCATTATCGCAAATATCACGTGACATCTAATTTGAGACAGACTTTAGGATCATTGACAGAAAGCCTTCTTGAGCAAAAATGCAATTTTGAATCTTGCTGTTAACTTACGTAAGGGATTCCAAAGAGACCAAATTCTAGCATACCTAAAAGAAAATACGGCATTTGTAACTTTAATGCAACTCGTTCTCCTTACCTTAATCGAAAATGTATCGCTTAATTTAGTGTGGTAACATATATGCAATCAAATCTCATGTGAGTTTACAACCAAGGACAATCATGCACTATGTAAGTTTTTTCATGTGATAAAGAATTTGAAAACTGTGCTGAATAACATAGGGTGGAATTGTGCAAAACGGGTCAAAGAGTGGGAGAAAATGGTTCACTGGATTCTTTGCTCCTAAAAGTGAGGGCTAGTGTCCTTGTCCTTGGCTATAAACATGCAGCTTTCTCAATGAATATAATTATCTTCGTTCATGATAAAAACTGATTTTCTTAAAGTAAAGCACAATTACAGTGAAATCCATCAATTTGTCAAAGACCCATTTTACCCAACATCACGAAATAAGATAAACTTTTCTCGAGCCTGGACCTCCGAAGGTGCACCTTAGGGTTGTTGATGTTGCTCGTTCAACCTAAAAGCACCGAATTCAACGACTAGTTGTTTGCTTCAGGGCTGTCCCTCTCTTACGACTATGGTTGGAATAGTTAATATTGAATTATAAGTGTCATACATAATGGGAACTCGCTGACAATGAGTCCTTTCCCACTATGGATGGCACGTAGTTTATTGACTTGTTTTTTAACTAGTTTGTTTGTTTGTTTGTTTGTTTGTTTGTTTTTAATGAATAAAGAAAAAAATTAAGACCGAAAGAAAAAAGAGCATAAAAAGCAGTTCGCTTATTTGAAATTAACCAATCAGAGAACGACTAAATTTAATGACTTACCAATGATCGAGTATTTCATCTGCGGCCATGCACTTGTATTGTCGCCAAGCCAGTGCCCTGCATGTTTGCCACTTGAAGGGTAAGTTGATCGTGAAATGACCACAGGACGCTTACCAGTGCCTTTCGCTGCAGCGCTAAAACATTAACAGTGAAACTTTTTTATATTCTATTAAAAATTTTACAAAACATATTATGGATTACTCTACCTACAAACTACTTTGCAATACTACAAGGACGATACCATGAGGAGCAAAAGACTATTACTACCCCATGGCCATTACATGAAAAAAGTTAAGATAAATACAATTATACATAAATACTACACACGATTGAACAGTGGAATTGATCAGATTCCAACTGACAGGACCACCGTTCCCGTAAATCACTCCAGGACCCGAGCTGGCTCTCGACGGCCCTGCCAACTGATCATAACCAAGACTGCCCAGTTCGAAGCTAACTAATCATCCCAAAAGTCTTTATTTCTTGCTTGAAATAAAATTGGATATTTCACCTACATACCTAATGCCGCATTATTTGGTAGGAAGCTTTTAAACTGTCCCTTCATCATGAAAATTTTCGTATGGCAGAGCAGTTTAAATTTGAAATAGTTAGATAAACCTTTGTGAGTTTTGTTTATGCATTTAGATGTTTGGTGGTCCAATGCATTGAACATTTCACTGAAAAATACTCAACAGGCAAAGTTCAGTGATCTTAAAAGCAATAGACTAGACAGAAATTATAGAAAAAAGCACAACATATTAAATTTTCTTAGACATGTTTCGATTGTATCTACAACCATCTTCAGTATTGAAGATGCTTGTACATATTATGGAAACATGTCTAAGGGACCAGTCATTATTAATTGTGGAGGGTGGGGCGGAAGATATTTTTGAAAGACTTCAGCTTTTTCTTCACCCCCTCAATTTGATACAACTAAAATGTTGCAACTAAAATCTAAGCATAAATTTTTGTAGCCTCCCCCTTATATGAAGAAGAAAGAAAACACATATTTTCAATCAGCATATAACTACTCTAACACCACTGTATTTAGAGTTAGCTCATAGTGTGAACTGTTATATATTCTGAATTAAAAACAGTTGTTAACTGACAATTGAATTTTTTCATCGCTTCCCTCTTGTTTACTGATTTTTGATCTGGCCCCCCGTATAGGTAACACAATTATAGATAGCCCCCTCAATCCCCCCCCCCCCCCCCCCCCGCCATTAATAATGAGTTGTCCCTAAGAAGATTGGAAATTATGTGTTTTATAAAAATCCAATGAAAAGTTCAATTCTTTTGAACGAATTATCTTGAGTCTTGTTGGATGCTGTTCGTATGTTAGATGACTCCTATACTCGTCTGAAATACTCACTTATAAGTCGGTTCAGTCTGGCTCCATCCAAATAGTGAATGCATATCATATTCCACTTTCCCATCATGATGTTTGGCACTCATACACACTGTCTTGTCCGCAAGTACTGGGCCCCACACTCCTGAAAAGCATGCACACGGTAAACATCAGATATCCCAACAAGGACAACCTAAACTACATTGTTAAAAAAGTTCGTTCTTGTTTTGCTACATATCAACCTCTCTATATTGACTTTCGGTATTTCTTCTAATAAATCCCTAGTCTCAAATAAACGCCTCCCTCTAATAAAAGCCTCCCCTTTCCACACAAAGATGACAATAAACGCCTCCCTCTAATAAACGCCTCCCTCTAATAAATTTCGCACAAAAAAGAGCGGCGCTTTAAATTAGCAAAATTACAGAAAGAGCAAGGAAGAGGATGTACTAAAACCATCAGGTTCATAAACGCCTTAGAGGATATACGGTAAATATACTGCAAACATGAATCAATTAGATTTACTGTTACGTATCATGCAATTCTGAAAGTGACAGGCCAAGTTNAACCATTACGAAGCTTCCTTAGGTAGCAAATAATATAATAATCGTTAGTATAGTGTAGGTTATATGTAGCTTTTGGAAATTGTATATTTAGTTGTATTTGAGGGTTATGTTCTTATTGTGAAGGCCTTGGGGTAGTCATGATCTATTGCTCCCCTTTTGGTATCGTTTTTGTAGTGTTGTATGATAGCTTATTCGTAGTTAGGTAATTCGTAATTGTCAATTTTTTACATTGAATTTATATAAAAAAAAAATAAAAAAAATTATATAAATTATTCAACACATCGTTTAAAGTGGGAGACTTTAATCATCATGCAAAAGTAAAGTTGCTATAAAGCACTGTAATATAGCTTTGTACAGCTTGTCACAAAACCATACTCCACAATAAGAAAAAGTATTTAATCAGCATCTTT
This sequence comes from Aurelia aurita, assembly GCA_004194415.1. Taxonomy (NCBI): domain Eukaryota; kingdom Metazoa; phylum Cnidaria; class Scyphozoa; order Semaeostomeae; family Ulmaridae; genus Aurelia; species Aurelia aurita. The sequence goes on along the minus strand of REGM01000010.1, from coordinate 1,139,599 downwards.
AACTAGAAGAAAATTAACGGTGAAAGTTTTATATTGGTTGGCTTGGCTGTTGGCACAAGAACTAAAGCTTGGTTCACATTGGAGAAAAAATGCGACGGAGAAAAGCGTCGAAATTATTTTTTCAAGATGTCGCAACTCATTTGGATGAAATAAAAAAGTTTCAATTCCGTTTGCAAGGAATAACTCATTGAAATGTGTTTAGAAATGAGTTTAAAATGCATTATCCCAATTCTACGCGTTTTCACCTGTAACGACGCGAGCAAGGCTCTAGAAGACAACACATAAATACACGGCAAATACGTGTTCTCCCTTTTATCAATTCTCCCTACCTAATTTCACAACTTTCTGTGCACAACCTATCAAACTTTCTCCTCGAACTCTCTACCCTACACACCAACAGCATTCTCTGCCTAATCACATGCTTTCTCTAATACGACGCTCGATCCAGACCACTCGCGTTTCTCCTCACTTCCTCGCATACCCTAGTGTGAACCAAGCTCAAGAACAGAGTTTGTGGGCTCATTAGGAAATCAATTTATGAAGGCTTTTCACAAATTGCAACTCTTGTTACGTTATCAAGGAGGCAGGGCTGAGGAGAGGGGGTCAGGGGGGTTCAAAAACCCGGGCCCATGGCAATAAGGGCCCATAAATCGTCAATCTGTGTATTATGTATGTTCTTAAAGAAATACGAACTTTGAGATTAAGATTCTTCTGCATAATGACCGGCTATTTTGTTGATATGAAAACTGTATTTACCGGAGAAAATGGCCACCAGAGCGATTCTAGCAACCTTAGTTTTCAAAAAAATTTCCGGAGGACATGAAATTTTTTCCGGGATGCCTTTATTTTTTTGTGCAAACCCATTGGACAATGGGTCTGCACGCAGGCTACGTTCCCCCTAGATGAGTGTGCCTTCAGCATACCAAGTATCTTTTGTATTGCAAGGAACAAATATTTCATTCTGACCCAGGGCCCATAAATCCTCTACGCGGCCCTGCAAGGAGGTCTGGTACCTGGTTTGTACGGAGGCTTTTCAAGAGTGTTATCAGGACAGCCTTTAACTGAGCCATGGACGAAGCTTGCCGGCTCATTCATATCCTAAGATGAAAGATACATGATAGCATAAATAAATAGCAGACGCTAACCAGTATTTGAATTATTTTTGTAATAGACTTCAAGTCTTTATAAAAGCTTGTGTCAATCGCTATGACATTTTTATACACAATAAAATCTAAAATACACTTAACAGATAAACTAAATATAAGATGCATTGTGCTATTCACAGCTGGAGTAGACACATAGTCATCGAGTTTCCAATGTGGCTTGTTGATACCTTTTTCTTCGCATCGAATGTCTTGAGAATAATGATATCATAAATAAAAAGCAGACGCTAACCAGTATTTGAATTATTTTTGTAATAGACTTCAAATATTTATAAAAGCTTGCGTAAATCCCTATGAGCTTTTTTATACAAAATAAAATCTAAAATACACTTGACAGCAGGGGTGGCGCCAGGAATCTTCCGACGGAGGGGCTGGAACTTCCGACAGCGGGGCTAAAATGGCAAAAAATGTTGTTTTCGTACGTCATTTTGCCAAATTTCCTCCGACAATAACCCAAAATTTCCTCCGACGGCGGGCTAGATGCTTCCATCGGGGGGCTGTAGCCCCCCTAGCCCTCCCCTGGCGCCACCCCTGCTTGATAGATAAACTAAATATAAGATGCGTTGTGCTATTCACAGCGGGAATGGACACAAAGTTAGTTGACGGAGATAAATAGGTAACTCAGAGCTGCATATGCAGTGGACTGGGTAAGATAAAAATAGATCTGGTATCTTAGCCAATGAAAATTGACCAACTTTGTGTGATCAACAATTTCACGTGATCAGTTTGTTTCTGTGGTTCCAATTTCACGTGATCACTTCAGTCACGCGTGGAAAGGCAAGCACTGATTGGTCAATTCAATTGTGTGCTAAATTTCAATTGAGTTGAATTGAAACTATTTTTGGAACGACGTTGGCTTTAGCTCCGTCAAATAACTTTAATTTCAGATTGTTTAATTAAAATCTTTAATGGAATATACAAAAAAAAATTCATAATTACTGCGTTTTTTATATTTCAACATGTTTAAGATTGTAACGGCGTCAAATTTCTAAATCGTAAGCCAGAAAGTGACAAATTTCTGCTTGTCACCACCTTGTAGACGTTCACAAACCATAGTTTCCTTGAACATTCTATCCAACCTCGAACCCAGGGTAACAATGGGCGGCCAGTGCGCTGAACCTGTGCGCTGAAGGAAGGCTGAAGACACTGATAGCCCTGGAATCGAGGTTGCATTCTATCATTTTTCCTCGATCAATTTGGAAGCCACATTGATTTTGATTATTTTCAAAACTACAGTGCTTTCTTGTTTCGACTAGAATTCAAGCAGAGGTTTCAAAAAATTAAATTATCGGCGCTTCTAAATTAACAGACGGAAATTAATTTTTAAGACAGAAAAAAGGTATAGAAATTTAATTTTATAATACTTACAATCCATATCCCATCGTATGCAATTCTTTTGTGGAAATCAACAACAAGTTTTCCCCAGTAATCACCAATTTTGGGATGGGTGAAATCGGGGAAAACAGCATATGCTCTGTAGTTCTGAAATGTAAGTAAGGTAAACCCATTTAGAAGAGAAAAAGATATTACATACGCAGACGCGAAGCCAGCACTTGAGAAGTGAGGGGCTGTGGGGCGTAGCCATAGGAAAACTTTTCATGACCACGCCCTTTAAACTCGTTGGCAACCCCCTTTTGGTTGCATCAAAGTTAGATTTTTGCTTGGATCATTTAGTATTTTGATTGATTACATGAAAAGCACACTTGATCTGTTTACTCCTCCTGGGTTACCTATTATATTGCATTTTTGTGCGAATCTCGAGGACCATCTTTGGGATAAGTGTGGGGGTAATCCGGTGCTTCGCCACTACTGTACGTACGATAAGTATTATAACCTAGAAAACTCTTGCAAACAATTTTGTTCCGTTGATTTTTGGATTTCACCAGACACGTTTCGTGTATTTCTCATAGGAATTTTGTACAAGGACAAAAAAGGAAATTTTGTACAAGTTGACTATTCACGTTTTGAGAGGCAAAAATACAAGTGACCCACCCATTATCCCCGTGGGCGACCCACTTTCTTTCAAAATTCAGTTATAAACAGATGAAATCTAGTCAGTTTAGCAATTTATTTTTATAGTTTTGCAATTTGCTCGACTGTTTTTATAATTCAGGCATATTTCATTTAGAAGCAAGCAGGCTATTTACAGATAAAATCAACATTGAAATCAACAGTAGCTGAATTTTGATTGATTGTGCCATACCCCACCCTATCTTTATGATAAAAATAACATAGGTCATGCCAGGTTTCGGATCAACTGCGTCACAGACCAAACGAAAAGAAAATCCTTTTCGTTGGTCTGTGACGCCGGCAGGCTAGGCACAGACTAGGTGTTGACTTGCCACAAGTCTCACTTCTGGGAGAGCCACCTCTGTCCTCCTAAGAAAAGCTAGGTGTGAAACAGGACATGCTGGGTTTCAGATTCGTCACAAGTCCACAATATTGGAGTGTTTTACTAATCACTGGCCCTTGCCCTATGGCCCAATGTATCGCGCGGCATAGGGGTCAAAAATGGGTCGTCGTAACGGTGGGTCGTCGTCACTCTACGGCCCTGCTTTCTAGAATGCATCGTTGAGCAGTTTTACGACCATGCTTTCTAGAAAGCATCGTCGAAAATTACGACCATGAATTGTAGAATGCATCGTCGCACCGCCATTCACGCTACACTTAGGGAAAGTGCGTCGTATCCTCGTTTTCATTCCACGCTACACTTAGGGAAAGTGCGTCGTATCCTCGTTTTCATTTCACGCTACACTTAGGGAAAGTGCGTCGTATCCTCGTTTTCATTTCACGCTACACTTAGGGGAAAGCGGCGTCGTAGCCTCGGTTCAACTTTACGCTACACTTAGGGAAAGTGCGTCGTATCCTCGTTTTCATTTTACGCTACACTTTCGGGAAAGCGGCGTCGTATCCTAGTTTCCAGTCTAACGGAAGCAGTGCTACATTCTATTTTCCAGTTTATGCTGCAACTGGAGGATAACATTGTTTTTTCCATGTTTATTGTACCATCATCTTAAACTGCTGCTTTCTTTAATAAATTGAAAGGAAATATTGCAATGAGTATGTATAGTTTCAATTTTTGTATATGCTATAGTAACTAAAATCATATTATGAGAATATTTTTGACAAAGGCCTACAACCTATAGGTTAGGGCACTGTCTTTCTTATTTGCTTTTTTTT
>REGM01000010.1:1120550-1135014 GCA_004194415.1 Aurelia aurita | reverse complement strand
GTGTTTTACTAATCACTGGCCCTTGCCCTATGGCCCAATGTATCGCGCGGCATAGGGGTCAAAAATGGGTCGTCGTAACGGTGGGTCGTCGTCACTCTACGGCCCTGCTTTCTAGAATGCATCGTTGAGCAGTTTTACGACCATGCTTTCTAGAAAGCATCGTCGAAAATTACGACCATGAATTGTAGAATGCATCGTCGCACCGCCATTCACGCTACACTTAGGGAAAGTGCGTCGTATCCTCGTTTTCATTCCACGCTACACTTAGGGAAAGTGCGTCGTATCCTCGTTTTCATTTCACGCTACACTTAGGGAAAGTGCGTCGTATCCTCGTTTTCATTTCACGCTACACTTAGGGAAAGTGCGTCGTATCCTCATTTTCATTTTACGCTACACTTTCGGGAAAGCGGCGTCGTATCCTAGTTTCCAGTCTAACGGAAGCAGTGCTACATTCTATTTTCCAGTTTATGCTGCAACTGGAGGATAACATTGTTTTTTCCATGTTTATTGTACCATCATCTTAAACTGCTGCTTTCTTTAATAAATTGAAAGGAAATATTGCAATGAGTATGTATAGTTTCAATTTTTGTATATGCTATAGTAACTAAAATCATATTATGAGAATATTTTTGACAAAGGCCTACAACCTATAGGTTAGGGCACTGTCTTTCTTATTTGCTTTTTTTTTACAAAAATCACCCCAATGAATATCTGCCTGATTGCAAGCAAAGAAAATAAGAAACATATTACCCCAACTTAGGTTATAGGCCTTGATCAAAACATATCCACGTGCAGTTTTTCCATGTTGAAACTGATTTTAGTTACTACAGTATCTAAAAAATAGAAACTATACTGGATGAGTAAAAAATACAATCCCCGTTTGAAAGGCCACGACTCCCTGGACATCAAGGCAATATTAGCAAATGTATTATTTGACAGAGAACATGTACAAATCGATTTTAAAATTTACCTGACTGAAATCGGCCACTCCGTTCTAAATTATGACAGATTTTCTTGAGAATGCCCCTTTAAGAAACCTTTAAAAATGGAAAAAATCACAATCAAATTTCCTTAAAATTTGTGCCTAACAGCAATGACTTGTACCTGCTCTGGCACGTTTTACCTCCTTTGGGAAGATGAAAGGTGCCATCCCTAGGATTAGGAGCAGAACAAAATTAGTCCTGGCGATTTCATCCTCCAAAGAGGATAACATGTGCTAAAACGCGTTGAAGTCATTGCTGCAAAGCCAAAATATTTGGAAAATTTGATCGTGATTTTAGGCCTGTTTTGAACATGTCCACTATCCTTGCGTTCCTTGGCAATCAAATCAAAACAATCTACGCTGGAAATGTATAATAGATTGGCCAGGATCATTGTCTTAGTATCGCTGGAGAAGTGGCCTTTCAAAGGAGCATTGTTTTTATTGACTCACCCGGTAAATGCTCATTGCAATATTTCCTCTTTCAATTAATTAAAGAAATAAACATTGAAAAAACAATTTTATCCTACAGTAGCAATGCTTCCGTTAGACTAGGATACGAGATACGACGCACTTTCCCTAAGTGTAGCGTACAGTTGAACCGAGGCTACGACGCCGCTTTCCCTAAGTGTAGCGTGAATGGCGGTGCGACGATGCATTCTACAATTCATGGTCGTAATTTTCGACGATGCTTTCTAGAATGCATGGTCGTAAAACTGCTCAACGATGCATTCTAGAAAGCAGGGCCGTAGAGTGACGACGACCCACCATTACGACGACCCATTTATGACCCCTATGCTGCGCGATACCAATGACCCTATCGCACTATGGACTATGGCATTATGGGTTATGGGCTAGTGTCTTTTTATCACAAAAACGGGACAGAAACGCCAATCAGTGATTGTGCAGGTCTTTACGCTCCTTAATCACTTTATTTTTCAATACAGATGAATGATGTCTAAGTTTTATCGCAAACAAAGAATTCCTGTGAATAGATTAACAAAATCTGGCAAAAATGTTTGGTGCCCCGTGTTCCGCTAATCTTACAGTTACTCAGGGAAGAAAGAGTCTCAAACCACGTGAACAAATAGCTTTTCATGAACCTCGGTTTGCAAAAAAATGTTTTGACGCAATACTATGATGAAACCGAAACTGAAGCAACTAAAGCCGTGCTCTGTCAGTACCTGACTTAGATATTGGATTTATTGCTTGCGCGCGCATGAAAATCAATTTTCCTGTGTGTGAATGCGTGAAAAGCTCAAGTATGTTGCGTGAATGCGTGAATCACAACCGCTATGGGGGGCCCCTGCCTTCGATGAATTATGCTATGCGCATGTATTTTAGATTACTAGAACCTATTATGGGTGATGAATTTATGAAATGGAATGAAATGAGATGAGATGAAATGAACAATGGTTCTGTAGTAGCCGTTGCCCCCCTTAGACTAGCCTGCGTGCAGACTCTCACGAAAATTGAAAGTAAGGCTTACTTTCAATTTTCGTGAGAGTCTGCACGCAGGCTACCTTAGACACACTGCTTGTTTCTAGCATTGATGACAATGTGTTGAAAGCATTAACGTTCGATTCAAACTTCTCATGCAGCTGCCAAGTGACTGCACCCATTGCATTGATAACTAAACAAACTTTGATTATTACTCATCTCATTCTTTCCACAAACTCAAAAACAACACCATGGCACAAAACGATAACATTCTCGTCCCTTCCATTCTAATATTCAGTCTCTCCTTTGCAGTAAAGAAAACTATGAAATCACCTCGATTTCAATTTTGATATGATAGCATTATGTGAAATATGGAATCCCAAAGAAAATAAGGGACATTTCGAAAGCATCAGCCTATCTGGCTACCATGACGTCAAAGGGCATATGGGCAGCAGCAAATGTTGCGGTTGTGGATTTTTCTTCTCAACAAATTTGAGGTTTGACGAAAGAAAGAACCTAGCAACGCCTAAAAAAGAAATTTAAAGGCAAAATCTCGAGTTTGAGGCTTCTTGGATTGAATTTGAAAATTCCTTGAAGCCTAATATATCGCGGGTGTAATTTACAACCACTTCACAAAATTCTTGGAGTACTTGGACTCCGTGCTGAAAAAATATCAAAGGAAAGCAAATTAGTACTCATTTCTGGTGACTTTAACCTGGACCTCTTGAAAAAGTCATCGTAACGGAAAATTTATCAACATGATGTTTACAAATTTTATCAACCTTTAATCCTGCAGCCCTCCAGGTACACACGAAATAATAAACCTTCTACCGGGTGCGCCAAAAAAAACTATCCACGTTTGAAAAATCGTAGTACCTAGAGTACTAGATGGATTTGAATGAATTGAATTTTGGCTGATAGCTGAAAGACTGAAGTATTATTGTGATTTTTCTCGTGTTTTTATCAGCAGAGAAAACATAGATAAATTCAACTTTACGAAAATTCATCTGTTGCGAATGGCTGAAAACAGGCCTAAAACACTCGATCAAATAGATCAAATCGTACGAAATCTCTCGCATAGAACAAGATGCAAGAGCATTTAATCTCTCTCCCGCGTTATAGGAAATGAATTCTTGAAGAAATACTAAAGATTTTCAATCCCATGGCAATACAAATGCAGACGACATCCGATACCCGTGAAAAACTATAATTTTGCATTGTTCGGTGTGAGAAATTTCTGTAAGATTTGATCAAGTGTTTTAGGCCCTTTTTCACGCATTTTGCAAACACAGAATTTTCTTAAATTCGAATTTAGCTGTATTATCTGTACTCATAAAAATATGAGAAAAATCACAAAAATACTTCAGTCTTGCTGAGATCAACCAAACTTATATTCAGTTAAATCCATCCATTACTCTAGGTACTACGATTTTTCAAACGTTGATAGTTTTTTTTGGCGCACCCGGGTATGGTTGATAATATTTTCATAAATTCCATCGAAGTCCGGGAAACTAGTGGCAACCTCGTCTCGTCTCAACAATTACGGATCACATGCCAAACTTCGTTCTATTGAAAACAAGCCTCACAAAATATACCAAATCATCTCAATTTTTTATAGAGGGATTTCAGAAGTTTTATTAAGATTATGATTAAGATTTTAGTCAGGCGACTGTCCCAAGGATGAAGCTCGATGATATAGATATAATTCTTCCCGAAATAGCATCTGCCAAATCATTGATAAACATGCACCTTTAACAAAGCTCACCAAAAAACAGATCAAACAAAAACGGAAGCCTTGTATTTCTAACGCAATTTTAAAGTCCATCGCAGTTAAAAATAAATTGTACAACAAATTTCTAAAATCTAGGGATATCTTTTGGTATCAGCGTCACAAATACTACAGAGATTCACTCAACCACCTAACGAGAATAAGTAAACGAAAATCACTTCAGATCCTATTTCGAAACATTTAAGAAGAACTCAAAGAAAATATGGCAAGGAATTAATGATCTAGTAAATAAATCGAAGAAGAACAACTCTAAGGATGTCTACATAAAAGTCAACGGCTCCATTTTTAAAGCACAAATGAAGGTTGCAAATCGGTTCAACGAATATTTCATCGGCATAGCTAATATAACAGCCTTGTCAAGAAGCTCAGCAAATCCAATAAAAAAATTACAGATTAGCTCTTGAGTCCACTTTCAAATAGCATCTTTATTACGCCAGTATCTTGCTCAGAAGTCTTAATTCAATTAAACAGTGTAGATGTATCTAAATCAAATGACTGTTATGATATTTCAGTGAAAATAAAGTACTACAAAAATTTTGTAGCCCAAAATTGATTTTGACCATAGAACTGTCATTTTATTGCAAAATACTGCAGACTAGGAATCATTCGAAGGAGCTTAGCGATTTTCACTTTCACGAACCTGGATCTTGTAAGGGTTATGAAGTCTTGGTGACTTACGGGGGGGGGGGGGTTTAGTCCCTTGGTAATTCTAGGAGTTTTTTGTTTCATGAATTTTTCTGACCTTTAAAGCATCATTCGAAAGCGCAGGTCGTCGCAAATAGTAATATGAAGTTAGATTTTGCATAGAGTGGCTGGTTTGGCCATTGTCTGTCGTAGATTGCACTATGATCAGTTTTTTGTTCCTATGCATCCTTGATAAAGTTTGACAGCAAAAGCCTCGACCAGGGTCCATTCCGAAGCTTGCAGTTTCAGAAGGAACAACTCTTGTGCTATTCTGCTTGTAGATTCCTAATCAGAAGACATTAAAGTTTCATAAAATGATAAATTTTTGCAAAACCGAAAAACGAGAAACCTCAAATAATTCCCAAGGGAGTAAAGCCCCCTTAAGTCATCAAAATTTCGAAACCCTTACAAGATTCAAGTTCCACTTGTTAAGTTCTTTTGAATGATACCTAATTTGCAGTATTTTGCAATAAAATGGCAGTTTTATGGCCAAAACCAATTTTGAGCTACAAAATTCGTGGAAATACTTTAGTCAAGATCATTCAACATCTAATTAGCGAGCTTTTGACGCGCCTTATCGATATGTCCTTTAGCACAGGATTTTACCCAAAACTACTTATAAATATCCTAAGGTTATTCCAATATTCAAGGCAATATTCCAATACGAAGTGTCCAACTATCCTCCAATATCCCTTCTGCCCGTTTTTAACACGCTATTTGAAAAGCTGATCTGATCATGATCTGATGTATTCCAGAGTATGGATTCCTGTTTATATGGCGAAAATCATGTGAGCTGAGAGGTGAAATCACACCCTCGTATACGATCCCTTGTAATTTTCATCTTGCGTTTATATGGAAAACGAGCCATCCCAGTCAGGTGAGATCCCACTCCACGAGAGATGGGATCTCACTGAAATGGGATGAAATTTTTCCATATAAACGCTGGAAGGTGGGATGAGAAGCTGGAAGGTGGGATGAAATTTTACATATAAACACACTCAGATTTCGTCTCACATGACAGCTGATAGCCTGGAAGGTGGGATAGTTTTCCTCATATAAACTATCCATAAGGTGGGATAGTTTTCAGAATCATCTATCTTTTAACCATGTGAATCGGTTGGGTGATCCTTTGGGTACGGCTTTGCGGGTGGGTGGTGCATTTGTCCTGATCCACCCAGTAGTTGTTATCTTTTTACATGTAAGGGCCCCTTGAAAATCAGCCATTAGGCTGAAGGGTCTCCCTCCTTAATAAATTGAAATATGAAATATGAAAATATGGGGTTGTCATGGTCTATTGCTCCCTGTGGTATCGTCCTTGTAGTGTTTTGTAGAGTAATTTGTAGGTAGAGTAATTAGTAATACTCTACCTCTATCCTCGATTAGTTTACCTATTGAGAGGGCTCCTCCTTTAAGTAATTCCCTGCATACAATTTATTTCAGGGCATTTTTTAACGATTTTTGAGTGGTGGGGCATTTGTCAAAAGGGCCCACGCTCACCACCAGAAATTTTACGGGGTTTATAGACAGGTGCTTCAGATTGCTTCAGATTTCACGAAAACATTATGATGATAGAAAAGAAAACATTCTGTTTCTATTTGCCAGCACATTTGCATTATGTTCGTTCTTATGAAAGGGCCCCACAGAGGCCTGGGCATTTGGGGTAAAAGTAGCATTTTGCTTGTCAGTGGTGGGGGAAGTAGTAGGGCCTGGTGGGGCAATTCCCCCACCACTGAGTATGTTAAAAANTACAATTTATTTCAGGGCATTTTTTAACGATTTTTGAGTGGTGGGGCATTTGTCAAAAGGGCCCACGCTCACCACCAGAAATTTTACGGGGTTTATAGACAGGTGCTTCAGATTGCTTCAGATTTCACGAAAACATTATGATGATAGAAAAGAAAACATTCTGTTTCTATTTGCCAGCACATTTGCATTATGTTCGTTCTTATGAAAGGGCCCCACAGAGGCCTGGGCATTTGGGGTAAAAGTAGCATTTTGCTTGTCAGTGGTGGGGGAAGTAGTAGGGCCTGGTGGGGCAATTCCCCCACCACTGAGTATGTTAAAAAATGCCCTGATTTATTTAGCTCCTACTTGTATTTGTATATTCTATTAGTTTTCTGTAACATTGTATTAATTTTCTGTAACATTATCTTCTATCTTTGTAGTTTAGTTATTTGTTTGTATTGCTAGAATCATAAATTGTATGTAGAGAATTTAAATCATATGAAACTCAATTTAAATACGTCTTGTAAAATTTTTAATGGAATAAAAAAAATAACAAATAAAAAAGTTTTCCTCATGTAAACAGGCCCCAAGAATAAGGTTCTCTATCCTCATCAATTTTGTTTCCAAGAGAATAAATCAAAAACACTTGCTATTATCGACGTATATGCAAAACTCGTCGAAGCAATTCAAAATCGAAAGTACTCAAATCGTTGATTCGAAACGTTCCGGACAGTCAAAATGATTTGAGTCTAATGATTTTGGCCTTAGGCCTTCACTAAATTAAATACTGAGTATGTCCTTGAATTAATACAAAAAGATGTATGTCGAATGTCGAATAAATGAAGAACAACATGTTTGTCGTTTTCATTCTCATCCTCCGAAAGTACTCATGTTGAATACTCTTAAACAAACTAGGGTACTATGGCGTCCGAGGAATAGCCTTGGATTGGTTCCGCTCTTACTTGAGTAACAGAACTCAAAGAGTCTTTGTTTGAGATCTTTGATCTTTCTACTGAACGGGGTATCACGTACCCCCCAATGTAAACTATATCCTAATAAATTGGGGAGGCGTTTATCCTTCTACTCTTGACCCCTTGAGTAAAAAACTAAAAATTGCAGTCAGGAGCGGAGCACCCATACCAAACCATTTACGCTGTGCAACAAAGAAATCATTTTCAAACAGATACAAAGGACTACTGCAAAACGACTACTGACTCACTCCTAGATTTCTGCAATTAGTGCTTGTCAATTAAGCAAAGGGCAATCCACTAGAAAGCTCTTTGGAGTTATTTTCGAGTGTCCCAAGCAACTGATATCGCGTAGTTATCATGAATGCTATTATATTAATGTAGCACATACTCTTATCATTTGATCAGTACTCATTAGTAAATTGTTGTTGTAAACGCTGCTTAAATTGAATGAAATGAAACGAAATGAAATGCTATTCAAACCCTTACGAGAAATAACAATTGTATTCATTGAAAAAGTTGCAAGTTTGCAATCAAGGACACGACACGTATCAAGTGACTCATTTTCCCCCAGCCCGCTAAGTGTTCTGGTCCTGCCCTTCGATGATGTGACCACACCTCATGCTTCCTGACTGCTGTGCCCTTTCACCCAACTGCTGCTCCCTTTGTCGTATTTTCCAAACCAAAAGAAAGCGATTCCCCGGGTTACTTCAAGAAGATTTTTGCTTGCCCAATGAAAAGTTTGTGCCTGAAATTTGAGAAGCAATGTGCACACGAATTATAATCGAATACATTCAAGGTACTCATACTCAAGGTATTCATAATAAAAAGACACTATGCCATAGTACCATAGTACCATAGTGCCATAGGGTCAAAGGGCCATGGGGCAAAGGTCATTGATTGGTAAAACCTGATGATTCACGAGAAACGTCCTCCCCTGCTCAAAATAGATTATTGTGAAAGAGGTCCGAAGAAGCTTGGTGCAAAGCCAAGAAATATTCTCGAAACTTTGACGCCAAAATGAAAACAAGGATAACTCCAGTAATAGCGCATCGAGGGCCCAGTCCGGGGGTAGCTTCTATAGGGAGATGACGGGGTTGGGGATATCATTAAATGATTACCATTAATAATTTGTTCATAAACCATACCCCAAATTTTATGTTTACAAGGTATGGTACCCAAAAGAGTACAATACATCACCACAGAATAGCAATTCTGTGACATTGCCACATAATTCAATAATGCTAATTTATGACATTAAAAAGTTATGACATTATGACATCAATCTTCAGAACAGATACCCCTTAAATTTATGGAAGTCATGGGAGACGCTACAATTGATATCCAAAAATTATTTCCGATGCCGAAAACCTTCACCCAAATATGGCAAATCCCATACCACAATATATGGAAGTTACCCCCCGCGCTGAAATCGAGAGTCCCAATCTATTATTATTATACTTGTTCCGCTCAGGTTCCTCGTTGAACTGTCAATCTCCATTGAACTGCTATGCTATTGGCCAATCCCCACTGCATTTTACGATAAGAGCTCTTCGCAACTGGAAAATCTTCCACTCACGTTTGCTTCCGACACTAGCAGCACTAATTGCAAAGAAACCTGCGAGTACAGAACCACAGTTTGTGAAGATGATTTTGACACAAATGATACAGCATGGAGAAACGAAACGATTCCCAGTAAACAGTCAAGGTACTTTCATCTACACACGAAAATTTACTGGGGGAAATGAAACTGGAGAATTTGCAATCGTAGCCACACCAGAAAATGTTAAGGCTGGTGATACGCCAAAAGAGTACATAGTCCTGCATGTTACACCGACAAAGGCTTCGTTTGAAAAAATGGAGACGGGTAACGAAGTAGGGATCGAGGAAAAAGGAATTAGAGTTGGAAGTGAACCGGAACGTATGTTGAGCTACTGGTTCAGCTATGATCGAGATGCATGCACTGTAAAATATGGCAAAGGATACAGAATGGTTGAAACGACGCTGTTGACGCATGACTTCCGCAAGAAAGAAAGCATAAAGCAGTTGGAGAAGTTCTTCAACGCAGCCAAGCCAATCTATGTCATGGTCTTCGTTGGTGCGTCAATAGCCATAAAAATTCCGCCACGCATCGAAGTTGAATCTACCTTCCAGTTTGAAGAAAACCCTGTTGTAATCAACTATCCTCCTCTTGTAATGAACAGTGACAAAGTTACTCTCCTCGATGTTGACCAAAACCGGTTTATGTTTTCAAGCAGCCTTCCAGCAGCCTGTAAAGTACTATATTCAAACATCCAAAACATGGAGCTTGAGCATCCAGCACACCCGGCCTACCCGTCGAGCATGAAGTTGAGTGACGCCATGCGCTACAGCCTGAATACCAAAGGTATGATGCTTTCTAATATCATCGAAGAGAAGCGAAAAACGCATGACTATTATGAAGTCTACATTAGAGTGACACTTGGCCCAGACATGAGGACTGGACCGGGCGTGTCGTATGTGTTAGAGCTGTGGCCAAGCAAGTGTAAAAGCCCGATTCACAATCATGGTGCAGCCAACGCCGTCATCAAAGTCCTCTTCGGGCAGATTCAGATAAAGGTTTTCAACAAAGGTGGCAATCCACCGACGCTTACAGACTTTATCAAGGAGTTTGATGCAACAAAAAATGATGTGACTTGGATGGACAGCAACTGGTATCAATCTCATCAGCTGGTCAACACTACCAGTGATTTCTGTGCAACCATTCAGTGCTATAAGTATGCCGCTGGGGACACGATTCGTTGGCCTGGGTTTGATGCCATTGCTGTTGGCGACCAAACACAGGACCACGTCTTGGAAACATTCATGCCGAGCAGTGATGCGACGTTTCAAAAAATGCGTGACACAGTTCTCAAGGAGTATCACGATCACCTTGTCGGCACAATGCAGCCCGAGAAGGTTTAGTACAGACCAGTGACATTTTTCTTAAGCTGCAATTTTTACTTTACATATAAAATAACGTTTTAACGAAGTAGATCTTAGCACTGTGCGGGTTTGTCTTGTCAGAAAAGTTTTAAATCTTTAAGCTATCCTATGCAGAAACTAGATCGAGCAACATGTCTTGCATTTTATACAAAGCTGATAAAAATCTGACGACTTTTCGAATGTGTACTGTAGTGCCAGAAGCTGTAACGCCAGCATAGGCTCAAAATCTTTAGGAACAGTGCTGTAAATGGCTATTACCTCTTTCTATTAATTGAGTGGCTCGAAAGGAACTTTTTTGCTTTGCTGTAAGTCTACCGTGAATTTTTTTGGTATTTTGATTACTTTCAGATTCACAACTCATTTTGTATTTCAACTTGTTTGACATTATCTTCAAATCTTGTTTTCTTGTTTGAGATTGTCTTCAAATTTCTAAATCGTAAACCAGAAGAGTGACAGATTTCTGCTTGCCACCACTTTGTAGACCTGCATAAATTATACAGGGTGTTTAAAAAAATGCAACCCACCTTTATTCGAGATTCTTCCGAAATGATTATATTTGAATTAGGCCCGTTTTAGAAGTCTCGCCGAGCCGTGACGAACCGAGTGAATTCAGACTCATTTTTTGTCTGGTTCGGCGCGGCGCGGCGCGACTCTTATAAAACCAACTTGAAACTTAGTTGGACTGAGTCGAACCATACGCCAAAGGCCTCTCGTCAGGGTCGACCCGGTGCGACTTATAAAACCAATTTCAGTCGCGCTGTGCCGCGCCATTTTCACACCTGCATACTACAACGAAAACTATCGCAAAATTATCAACATTTTTTGGAGAGAAGATGAGCAAATGTTTATCCTTGCATCAAATTTCTCATTTAAGGAGAAACGTCTGAGATTGAAAAGAAGATTTTCAAAAATTTAAATTATGCGCATGCATCATTATGATTCGGCACGGCACGGCGCGAAAAAATGTGTCTTCTTCTAAAACAGAGGCACTCCAAGTCGCACCAAGGTCGAACTCCACTGCAGGCCTGTCGGAAGCGGGGGNGAAAAGAAGATTTTCAAAAATTTAAATTATGAGCATGCATCATTATGATTCGGCACGGCACGGCGCGACAAAATGTGTCTTCTTCTAAAACAGAGGCACTCCAAGTCGCACCAAGGTCGAACTCCACTGCAGGCCCGTCGGAAGCGGGGGGGCTGGGGGGCTTCAGCCCCCCAATAATTTGCTAAAGTTTGTTCTTTTTTTCTTGAAAAGGCTGCAAGAATAAAGATTATCGAAATGAAAATTTAAACTTAGGGTATCAAAGTTTTCTGTTTAAACACCTGAAGTTACTACGCTATTACTGTTTATATCATACAATTAAAAATCAAGCTATTTTTCTAAGTGATTTTAGAGGCCTATTTTCAAAATTCCAGGAAAAACTTTAAATTCGGTGGCAATCCTTTGCTCCTCTAAATGGCAAATCCTTCACGATAGGGGCGCTTTCCGACGATCTAGAGGGCGTGGTCACAAAGATTTTTCCGGGGGCAAGCCCCCGGACCCTCTTTTTTGCTCGCTCCTCTCGCATTTACTTTCAGCCCCCCCAATATGAATTAATTGTCACTTAATTGACGTTTTAGTAAGTATGGCCTATTCCAGATGTAGGAAATCGTTAAGGTATTTACATAGGCGAAAACCCTTTTTGTGAGATGTGATTTTATCATTTTTGATGAATGCATCTTATGGGAATAATTTTTTATGTTTCATACCTAAGGGCATCACTTCAAGTGCTTCTAGGCCTGACATTTTTCACAAATCTGTTTTGTAACTTTTTACGGAAGAAATTGTGTTGATTTTGCTCTTACAGCATGCTGCATTTGAAATCGGCCATACTTACTAAATATCAATTAAATGATGAATAATCCCATTCAAGCATCCAAACTGCATATCATTGGAAAGAAGATAGATTGTGCTTTCGGATGTTATACATTACATCTATTCAAATTGTCTTTTTCTTTTAATTTTCAATTATAGTTGGGTTGCGCTTTTTCTGAGACACCCTGCAGTTTTCATTGAAATTCTACCATCTCCCCCCCCCCATCAAAAATTCTACCATCTCCCCCTCCATTAATTTGTAAGATACATTGATTTTAATTTTTTCAGAACTTTGCTTGGATAATTTTCGAAAAAAGTTCACGGTAGAATAGAATTGCATCAAAGCACCTACAATGCCTTTCAAGCTATTCAATTCAAAGAAATTCAATTCAATTTAAAGAAAAAGGTCAAAAAGGTAATAACCATTTACATCACCTTTACTTTTTCAAAGATTTGGGAGCCTATGCTTGCAACCCCGGGGAGAGGGGTACTGCCATTATGGCCTAACAGGGGGTTGGAGGGTCTTACCGAATGGCAACCAAATGACCTAACCTGTGTGTAGCCTCAACACTCCTCAGGCAAGAGTGTTGAGGCTGCATGCAGTCTACAAATGACCCTACTTTTACAACGCATGCAACCGTATTCTAAGATTCCTTGCCAGCAATAATATGCTTTCAACTCAGTACGCTCCTCCGCAAAGCAATATTGTCAGTCCCCACGAAGACAAATAGCTGCAGCAATGTTTAAAATGAATTTTGAAGTTCTCTTACTCTGTTTTGTAAGTCTTTACATTTGGACATTATAAAACTTTGCAGAACATTTTCATTTTAGACATTCGCCTATCTCTCTAAGGAAGGTTGACTTTGAAGAAGCGACGCCGACGAGCAACTCACAGCCGACAGAGTTTGTGGTGGTAACTACGAAATTACCAACGCAAAGGCAAGCTTCTCACAGCTTTCTTGGCCTAAATTTTTGTTTTGCTTTTAAAAACTGCATGTTCGTGTGCTTATTTCATAGGTTTAGGTCAACATTTTCCAAATTTCCTATAGATTCCTATAGAAATTTTCTGAAGATTTACCACAAAACAAGATGGCGTCGTGTTTTCGAGCGCGAATTGATCAAGTCACGTGACATGTCGTCTGTATGAATAACTAAAAAGTCTATTGCTGCCCGGATAAATCAAGACCGTAGCTGTTTGGTATGTCTTAAATAGAAAAGCTGATATCAGATATGTTTCTTGTAATAGACAATAACGATAAAGATGGCGGCTCCAAAGACCCCATTGTGTTTTGTTGGTAAAAAGCTCCCTGAAGGCCACCTAACAACGTAAAAATTTCGGTCTGCCGTTTCGACTAGCTAGCTTGAATTCGAATCGACTATGAATTCGAATGCAACATGGTTCGATAGGAAACCTTTCCGAAGCAGAAAAAGTAAAATTTTGATTAGAATTGAATTTCTAATTTAAGATTCGCGTTCCAATTACAAAATTGTCCTGTTTGTTGACATTGATTCCTTGTTCCAGACTTTAACACAGCTGGCTAGTCGAAACGGCAGACCAACATTTCTATGTCGTTAGGTGGTCGTCAGGGAGCTTTTTACCAGCATGCTTTGCGCGGCCGCCATCTTTAGCGTTACTGTCCTATTTTGCTTACATCTACCGAGAACCAAACTGCTACATCTTTGCATTCCTCCGTGCCACGATAGCAATTGATATACCAAAATTTCAGATTATGGGGAGCTGCTCTGAGGAAAATGGGGTGATAAAGTCAAATTTCGCCTCCCTGATTTCACTTTACAGATGCCATTCTGTGCTTATCCTTTCAGACACTCTTTTTGATTTTTGATTGATATTTCATTTCATATTGCGGAACATTTTATCAGTTGGTCAAATCAATCGTTAAATTCAATCCATTAGATCATCCAAATGGTCTAGCTCAAAAGGTTTGACTTCAGTGAAAAAATCATAGAGCTACGTCTAAGAAAGTCTACGTTATACAGAATCCACGGCATGGTTAAATTGGTCTCGTGCCACATCTATTTTATCGGTCCAAGGAGATGACGTC
>REGM01000010.1:1097189-1112506 GCA_004194415.1 Aurelia aurita | reverse complement strand
AAATCTATCTCCGACTTGAGCAATGCTATCAACTTAGATCTTCAGGATCTTAGTGCATGGCTACAGGGGAATAAATTGTCTCTTAATGTCGCAAAGACACAGAGCATGATCCTTGGTACTGCACCTAACCTCAAAAAACTAGATTACAGTGATTCAACCAACTTTCCCCTCTTTGAAATAAATGAAGAAAAGATTGAGTCTACGTGTAAGATCAAATATCTTGGGGTACAAATTGATCCATTTCTAAATTGGAAGGAACAAATCAACGTTGCAATTGGTAAGATTTCTCGAGGAATAGGAATGCTCAAGTATTCTAAGAAATATCTTTCGTTAGAAACCATACAAAGGATGTATTTCAGTATCGTAGACCCGCATTTTAGATATTGCTGCTCTGTTTGGGGATGTGCTGGTGACACTACTCTAAAAATATTGCAAAAGCTACAAAATCGGGCAGCTCGTGTTGTTACAAACAGTCCCTTCGATAAATCATCGCTGCCATTAATATCACAACTAGGATGGTTAACAATCAAAGAAATGATTGACTTTGAAACAGCCTCTATAGTGTACAAATCATTGAATGGGCTTGCACCTCCCTATATGCAGTCAATGTTTCACAAATTGTCAGATTCTTGCAATCGGAACCTACGTAATACCAGTACTGATCTCAGGATTCCACTGTGTAAGACCTCAAATGGACAACGGAGCTTTTCCTATCGAGGAGTTACTGTTTGGAACCTATTGAGCTATGAAATCAAAACTGCTCCTTCGCTAGCTACTTTCAAAATGAGATTAAAATCGTTCTTGAAAGATCAAAGAGGTTGATCTTCTAAACCAACGTTCAGCATATACATATGACTTCTGAGTCCCATTCTTTTTATAAATGTTTCTTTTCTTTTATATAGGATATTAAAGTTGACTTATATTAGCAATGTATTAGGTTAGTTTGTTTTTAAGCAGGGCACATTGTAAATCAGTTATCTAAATTTTACTGAATGTATTTAACCCTGTTAAAATAAATCAAAATGAAATAAAATTGTGTAGAATACCTAAAAGGCATATCATTACTTTATTTATAGCGCTTGCATAAAGTCTACGTATAATCACTTGTTATTTATTCAAACTCTGGACAGTAAAAATATGGGGATTTTAGGGAAAATAGGGCAACATTTTTCGGTACTCCCAAAACCAAAAAGTCTCGCTATTCCCCTGACGAACTCAATGTTTTTAACTGCTTTGCTAGACGAGCAAACATTGAAAGAAGAACTTCTTAAGCGATTTTTCTTTCAAAAACTTGTCACATATAAAAATTGGTACTGCTTGCTAAGCAGGTGTTTGCGGCTTTAAACACGGAGGAAAAGTTTCCTAGAAGGGGTAATCTCAATGTTGCCAAACAGTGTTAACTCAATTTGCAAGGGGACCTCGGTGCCATGTTTGAGCTTTATCAGCGCAAAACACTTAGACCGTCGATCATTACATTGAATTTGTGGCGCATTGCTTTGAAAAAGTATGCGCGCTAATGGGATGCCAGTATCCATCACGATTGTATACATAAAGAACGACAAATTTCGGACGAACTGGTTGTCCGAAAATATCAATGACCAAAATTTTTCGTGTCCGAAGTTGCTAAAACAATAGAAAAGTGGACCCTATCAATTTGATGGCGAATGACCTGTGTAATATCATCTTCTTCTCCTTCTTACCCGTACAAAAAGAAACTGGGAAATTCCTAGGAAATCCTAGCTTTCCCAGCTATTTGCCCAGTTTTTCTGTACAGGTAAACACTTCTTAGTGTTACTTCTTAACACTAATATTGGCACTGAACCTATCATGAATTTTTATGCGTAGGGTCGCCGATCCGACATCCGATACGGTGGTCCTAAGAAGCTGAACATCAGTTAGGGGGCTTCAACAATAAAAAGGGCAAGTAGTGAGTAAGTACAGTGGCGTCGCTAGGGGGTGGGCGGTGGGCTGGGGTGGACCACGGGGGGCGTTCTTCCATAGTGAAGGTACCTGGGGATGTGCCGCGCTCAAGGGTATACTTTTCGGACTTCTAGTCTAGCCAAGGGTATGCTTTTTGGCAATTTTAGTCTAGGCAAGGGTATAATTTTTGGCAATTTCGTCCAGGAAAGGCCAAATTTTCTTAATTTGTGTCTAGAAACCCCAAATTTTGGCGATTTTGGTATAGAAAAGGTGAAATGTTGGTAATTTTTGCCTAGAAAACGGCAAACTATGGCACTTTTGGTCTAGAAATTAGTCTAGCCAAGGGTATCATTTTCACAAAAATTGGTCTAGCCAACGGTACCATTTTGAAGATGCTCGCGGCACACCCCTATCCGAAATTTAGCCAAGAACCCCCCCCCCCTCCGTGGGGTGGACAATTTTCATATACGCAATTTTCATCGAAGTTGAATCGAGCTTCCAGCTTGATGAATGGCCGAGGGTGAGTGGCCGAGCGGCTTATACAGTTTTCATCAGGTGACTGAAGTTAAGCTCGGTCGAGTGAAGTCAACCTCCGGATGGGTGACCTCGGAGGCCTGACCCGGGGACTGACCTTGCAACTCACTTCGCCGTCCTTCAGAAGGGACGTTAAACTAGGGGTCCCATGCCTGGATGCAGCATGCATAGTGGACCTAAATTAGCTTTAAGTAGCTAGAAAATCCTGACAGCCCACTTAAAACAAATAACTGACTGACTGACTGACTGAAACCCCTGTCGTAATCAACTATCCTCCTCTTGTAAAGGACAGTGACAAGATTAGTCTCCGCGATGTTGACCAAAATCTGCTCATGTTTTCAAAGAGCCTGCCAGCAGCCTGTCAAGAACTGTATTCAAACATCAGAAACATGGAGCTTGAGTATCCACCAGACCCAGAAAAACATCAAAATCAGCAAAAACAGTGTCAAAATGGTTGGGTATGCTTTACAGAACCTAATTATTTGTCCATCCCACTTTTACAAAGCTGGCAACGCCCCTGAGCAAGTGTCAAAGAAAATTCTCACAAACCTTGCCATACAGAGGCTTTCCTTCATTGTCCTTGATCCAAATGTCCAATTTTTGTCCCAAGTCGTATGGTTCATAGGTTCCAGTAGTTTCATTTGCACTTATGGCTGGATCCTACAGAAATTATGAAAAAGCATATTTTAATGCTGACCGGCCATATGAAATAGCTATCGATTGTCTCTTCTTCAAAATATGTCACCGATATCAGATGATTGAAAAAATGCATCACATGTTCCAAAAATGGTACTTACGAATTCCAGCTCCTTCGCTTAACATATCTAGTATAAATCAGTTCTGACAATTCATTTGTTATTTAGAATTATCTGTCTCCTTCTCATATTGAAGAACTTTGCAAAGATTGTCTTCCAAATAACATCCTTCGATGAACTCTTGGCATCAAACAGAACCGTTTTTACCCAATTTCTTTTGTCTTCCAAAAACTACGTTTTTCTATCGAAAATAGTCAGAATAACATCAGCAGGGTCAATTTTATATTGTCCAATTCAAAACTGAATTTAGTTATACAGGGTGTCCCAAAAATTGTATGGGCTCCATGAACCTGTGCCTAAGGCCTTAAACTAATTTAGACACTACAATCTTGCAAATCCACTGAACGTTCATAGAGTTATGACTTTTTGAAGTTTAAGTTTGTGCAAAAGCTGTAACCAGAGTCTTCTCGATAGCATTTCTAGTGAAAGTAACATGGCGCTATCCTTAGTTTTGTTTCTCGTTTATTTCAGAGTAAACCAAATGGGATTCAGAAAGAATTATCGATAACCTAACTTTCTAAAATTTATTCACGCGTATGGATGCTTTGAAGAATTCTGTTGAGCAAAGTTTGAAAATGACTCATTTTATCATCGATTAAGTTTTCATTTAATGTTTTTTTGGAAACTGGCATTCTTCAGCGAATTTCGGCAATGGTTACGGGAATTAAATTACTTTCGAAGTCCGATTTGTTCGTTCTGATATTAACGAGACGTATGTCGTTAGATAACCGTCTTTTACCTCGATTTTGCAGAATTTTTGCATATGAAGTTATTTTCAACTGTCGAACAAACTTGATCTTTACAAACTCGCAACTCGGTCCGTTTTCAGCGGATTTTCAAGATTCTGGTGTCTAAAATTAATTCACGGTTGTGTTACCAAGAAGCCTGATCATTTTTATCGTTATTTTTCAATATTAAATAAAATTTTAATACTTTGTTGGGACACCCTGTAGAACAAATCAACCGTATTCGGTGCATACATTTTTGATAAGGTTAGGTTTTCTCTGTTTAGGACTAAAGAAAGCCAAACGTAAAATTTTGTTTCTTTTCTACACTGGTGAGAAATCAAGTTCTGACTCAAATCCAGAAATCCAAATAGACCTTCCCTGGCCTCTTCATGAAAATGAGACCAATTTAGACACGTCCCAACACGAGGAACTAAACAAAGGAATGTCAATTTCGTTTTCAAAATAATCAAAGTAATATTGTGCATTTCCAAGACAACCATGCACGTTGGGGGGAGATAAGGCTCAAATTCTTACTGGTTGCCAGAGCACGCGGAAATCATCCAATTTCATGCTAATCACCAAAATCGGCTGTTCGAGGTGAATTTTCTAGTACCCTCACAAAAAGTGGAATGGATGCTAAATTACTGCAGTTATTCGCAATTTTTTTTATAAATCAGTTGTAGAGATATCCGTCCAAAGTTGTTTACATGTATAGAAACATATCTTATTTGGAGCCGGAGCTGCATTCATTTTCCGGTCGAAGAATATTGACCTTCGTTGAAATATCGATAGACATCGCTACAAATGAGATATAAAGATGAGGATTTCAGCGATTATACATATTGCCATGAGCAATAACCTAAACACATTCGCTTCTATTAGATCTCAGAATCGCAGACAATTTTCAGTGACTTCTGGCAGTGATATCATCTGGGCCTAAGCTTCTCCTAAAGGTTTTGACCGTTATTTTGTAAAACTAAAATCGAGACTTGGGAAAGGTCTATATCTTCTTCCTCTAGGAAGAAGAGCGCTAGACTGATTACAAAATCGCAGTTATCGCTATTGATAGACCTGTTGGACGCTCTAACTACGACTCATAATTATACATACACAAAATTCTGACGAAATTTGCGACGTTCAAACAGTCATTTTAATAGTAATGGAGTAATGGCAAATGGCGTAAAACCCCGATGACAAAACGGCTCAAAATTCATGTTTCCAGCGCTGGAAGATGAGAAAACAAACTGTGAGTAGAAACATTAATTTCTTTTAGCCATAAAGTGGAACTATTTCACCGTTATTGGTCTAAATACTGTGCAGTAACTGCCGCGAAAGAAAACCAAAACAAATCGGAAAATTAGTCCAGTTTTTGTATGTCACTCTCTATGTTCTATCATGAGTCCTAAAGTTTGAGCGATGATGGGGTAATTAATAGTCAATGTAGTAATAGTGGTAACTAGGACAAACATTATAAGCCTAAAAGAGCTCCTCGGAAAGAGAAACTACGGAATAGAATCGGTCGGAGGGATTACAAATCGATTGAAAACTTACTAGAATAGAGATGTAGCGTATACCATTCTTCTTTAACTCACGAACATAATCTTCAAGTCCTTTATACGTCTTAGGATTGATCGTGAAGTCCAACTGCCTGTTCATATAGTCAATATCACCATACTGGACATCTTGCGGTATATCATAGTCAGTCATGCGCTTTACGGTTTCTTTCACCTTTGCAAGGCTATTGTATCCATATCGACATAGTTGAAAACCAAGAGACCAGTATGGAGGCATGAAAGGACGACCGATGAGCTATTAACCAAAAACAAAGATTTTTAATACATACAAGGTGACCCAAAATAGTTTTTGAAAATCAACAAATTTGAACATTTCATTCCCCCAATTTTTCTAAAAATACGAAGCCTGTGCGCAGATTTTTTAGTCACTGGGGAGGAGGAGAAGAAACGAACTATCAACTATACTTTAGGAAAACTAAAGGAAGTATACTTTATATAGCTTCTTTCTTCCCCTCCTCCTCAGTGACCAAAAAGTCTGCGCACAGGCTAAAAATACGTTGTACTGCTGAATACATTTGCTCAAAATATGGTTTTCCCAGCTTTAATTTCCTCGTAATATTTAGAAGAACTAAAAACATTCATCCCTGGAATTTGTTTCGTCATTGACACAAATGAAAAAGATCAGTAACATAACCATATTTTAGTGACGGGAAGCACAAATGAGATATTTTTCTTCGGCTCAAAGACACAGAAAATTCTTATGAGGGGCGACGGCGAGAATATATTCATCTATCGAGGGACTCCATGATCACTGACCGTATGATGGACGATAACCTGTTTATCCAGTAATCATAGAAGAACACAATTCCAAATTTTCTAAAGGTAAGCGATACATTTTTACCCAAGCTATGCCCAGAGCAAGAATGCGATTTTCTTGAGTAATTCCCGAATGAAGCATAAAATTCAGGTTGCAAAACTAAGATCCAAAATCTAACTAAACTTTGTTTTAGAATATTCTTGCGAAGTTCATAATAAATTTCAACCAATTCCTTATTTATGAACGCTAAAATGCAGTGTGTAAACTAATCGAAAACAAAGATTAAAATCTTAGAAGTTACGTCGAGCAAATAAATAATGCTAGCTGGCCCAATATCCTGCCGGTAGAATTAGGAAAGACAAAAAAATAAGGAAATCTTGTCTCGTCGCACCTCAGTATATTGATTAACAACATCAGCAGGAGTTGGTCCAAGAAAGAAATAAAAGTCCAGCACACCACCAATTGTTCTGAATGTGACTGCAGGAGTCGGCTGTAACGTTATTTCTGAAAAGATAATAAGCAAGGTAGCAGTTTAGTACCGAAATCTAGCAGTAAAATTGTTTCAATCTGAAATAGAATAGCTATGTTTTCACCTGTATAGCTATATTCTCAACATGTTGTCACTACTCACAAACAACTTCCCCATGACGTAAATGATAAATAAAAAAACTAAAGCCAACGAGTAAAGAAAAGTTAAATGAAGTTCTCTTGAGGTTTCTAACAGAAATCAATTTGCCAGAGGATAAATAGATCAATTCGTTCAAGTATACCGGGTGAATCAGAAAAAAATGTGGGGTGTTTGCCAATTTTATTGATGCAGTTTAATTTGCAAATTCGTTTCGTTAAAGTTCATTGCATAGTAGAAAGGCTAATTTGGTATGAAACTTTGTTTGGTACCAAATCACAAAATCGCAAATAAATACAGGAAGAAATCATCGATTTTAACAAATTAAATTTCTATAACTAATTCAATCTTTCTTCTGCGATATAAAACTTCGACACTCCTGATTTGACTTGTTTTTCACCAGAATATGGCTTGCTAAACGCCCCACTTTTTTCTGACTCACCCGATATCACTTAGATATATATCTTATCATTTAGATAGATATGAAAGACAAGTTTGCAAGCATACCCATTGCGTTGCTGTTTAGCAATAACACTCCATGAGCTTTTCCATCCTTTTCAAGACACATATAGAAAGGATGGACACCATACAAATTTGCATTTTCCTGCAGAAAAAATTCAACAAATTTGAAATATGCATTTCCAACAACAGGATGAATCTTTAATGGATTCGACATTGAAAGAACTAATGTATAACAGATATAACATATGACTTTTCAATTTTTTTCGAGTTTCAGCGAAGTCTTTATTTGTGAAACGCATTAAATTTTCATTCCATTTGTTAAGTATATTGATTATCTGTTTCCTCTATTGATCTTATAAATAGTTCCAAGGATACTCTTACCAACTTCTTTTTGCATGCACAATCACTGAGTTAGCCATCAATGTTCTTCAGGACATCTGTTGCTTATGCTTTATCACATTCGTTGTTTTTCTTTTCGACTATATAAATGTCTTTGTTTGCAATCACTAATCACTTTCTACTTGTGTGTCAATCAAAGGAGGCGGATGCCATTGTTAAAAAACCTACCATGTTGTTATGACGTACTCACCGCAGGAGGCTGGTCGCGTGAAAACATGACATGTTTTGTCCAATTGAAATCCAGTTTAAATGATTTGTGTTCATGTTCACCTAAACCGTAGCAATATGATGAGTCAAGTCTGGCAGATATTTGTAGGAATTGATCTGACATAACCAAAGCTCCAACTCCAGTATCGAAACTGTTAACAAAAGAAAGGCGAGATGGTCATAGTCAATAGTCAAGGTTGATAAATTTCAAGCAGTTCATGGATTTAAAAGTAGTATTGATATTGGTCCGATCAGGTGTAGAGTCTCGATTTATGTCAGGATATACCGAGTGGCCAAAAATAATTACTCGTTTTTGAGTTATTCGCAAGTTATTTATTCGATTTAGATTAGTTGTATATATTTAAATATGTATAGCTAGGTAAAAATCGAATCAAAATAAGTTGACAAACAAAAGAAAAGGTATCGAGAAATCGAAAATAGAATTGACCTTTTCTTCAAGTTTTCAACTTGACTCTTGACTCGAGGGAATTTTCATCACTTCAAGTCAAATTTTGCTACAAATAGAGTAACTTTTGTTTGGGTCACCCTGTATGTTAGCATCAACATTAAAAATGGATTGAAATCTTACTTTTAGTAGTTTAACATTATCCCACTCTCTCACTGAAAGGAAAGGAATTTACAACGCCGATTTTTCAAGCGCATTTATTTATCGAGTCATATTCGATTAAGCGTGGCACAAAAAATGAAGAAGAGTCAATAAGCGCCAGAAACATCACTACATTTTTAGGGGCAGATGGATCAACAACCAGATACTAATAAAGTTAGCCGATTGCGCAACAACAACATAAGGTGACAGTATACAGCATAGGCGTCAAATATTTAAACAGGCTAGTGTGAAGGACTATTACATTTTTAAGGTGATTGCATGGCTTGGAGGAAACTTCAGCTACTTCGCTATAATCTTACCGTTGAACTTTCTGAAATCTTTGATATTTTGCGAAATTAAAGCGTTGTTCATGTTAATTTTTTTTCAAAACTTTTCTTGAATTTTTGAAAGAGAAGAAAAACCCTCTAATTCTGACAATATTAAAGATTTCAGAAAAGTTCAACAGTACAATTATAGCAAAGTAGCTCCGATTTCTTTCCAGCCTCATCAATTGTTCGTAAATTGTATTGTTCATTATTATCATAACCAAACTTCAGTTCATCCGATTCCTTTCGTACTCAAAGTAATATGGTACTATGATAATATGGTAATATGGTAATATGGTAAAGTAGTATGGTACTACTGACGAAGGGCACAGCCCGATACGTTTAGTGATTTTATTCTATGGCGTTTTGAGTATTTACAGTTAGAGATTAACGACTATTATTGCTATTCAAAGTCATAAGCGTACGGGCCGGGGGGGCTGGGGGAGCGGCAGCCCCCCCAACATTCGAAAAATTTAGAAAATCTGCCTATTTCGGGCAATAATTCGCCGTAAGTCGGGCAAAAAATTTCGTAAACAATAGACTTTTCATTAGGCAGCCCCCCTAGATTTTTTCTTCCCGTACGCTTATGTGCAAAGTAATAAGAGCGATCACGTATTCTTACGTAGAATATCTGTATCGACTGTAGCGTCGTTAAACGTATTATTAAGATGATGATGATGGCCANAATAAGCGCCAGAAACATCACTACATTTTTAGGTGCAGATGGATCAACAACCAGATACTAATAAAGTTAGCCGATTGCAACAACAACATAAGGTGACAGTATACAGCATAGGCGTCAAATATTTAAATAGGCTAGTGTGAAGGACTATTACATTTTTAAGGTGATTGCATGGCTTGGAGGAAACTTCAGCTACTTCGCTATAATCTTACCGTTGAACTTTCTGAAATCTTTAATATTTTGCGAAATTAAAGCGTTGTTCATGTTAATTTTTTTTCAAAACTTTTCTTGAATTTTTGAAAGAGAAGAAAAACCCTCTAATTCTGACAATATTAAAGATTTCAGAAAAGTTCAACAGTACAATTATAGCAAAGTAGCTCCGATTTCTTTCCAGCCTCATCAATTGTTCGTAAATTGTATTGTTCATTATTATCATAACCAAACTTCAGTTCATCCGATTCCTTTCGTACTCAAAGTAATAAGAGTGATCACGTATTCTTACGTAGAATATCTGTATCGACTGTAGCGTCGTTAAACGTATTATTAAGATGATGATGATGGCCAAATTGTTTGGTGCAGCCTAACTTTGATAAGCAGGGCCTCTCAGCATGGTCTCAGAGAAAGAAGAAAACTGGCTTACATTGACGTGTTTCTCTTTCCATCATTACGTTTCACTACGAAGTTGTATCCAATACTTTTACTTTCTGTTACTGAGTATAATGGGCTTTGAACGTTGCCTGTTGGCTTAGGGAAGTTTTTCTGGACAGGCACTTCGAATCTTTGTCTCGTTCTATCACGAATCTGAAATAATGCAGTGAATTAATTATCTTAAAAAGCATATAAAATCAAAGCCTGTTTGCCATACACCGCTATTTTCTTGCAAAATATCGCGGATTAAGTATGATTTCAAAATGCATTGACAGTGAAATTTGACTTTTACAAAAGTTAAGATATCTTGGTGACATAACTGAGGTTTAGTCCCTTGCCAAAATTTACCAAATTGTGCTTGTGTTACTGCCAAAAACGGCAAAAGAGGTTCTAAGCCAATCAAAGGGTAAAAACAAGAACTTCTCTTACTGCGTTTAAACACAGTCTCTCGCTAGAGCTATACTACCCTCTCAGTTTCGCTGTTGTTCTTGTTTCTGATTGCCTTGCCCAAAATGAAGCCGAAAAAAGTCAACTGTCGAAGCTGCGAGAAATTTGCTAGAAGTTACTAAAGTCTGTCTCAAGTTAGATGACACGTGAGATTTGCAATAACGCAAAATTACTCATGCAAAATAGTTCAGTTGTTTCATTCGCGGGCATTTTCATGTGACATCTAATTTTACACAAACTACTGTATAACCTCGAGCCAAATGGATTATTCGCAAAAATAACGTATTCTTAAAATCGAAGAAAGCAGACCGATTCACGTTAAAAATATAGTAGGACATGCTGGTTGACAATGTAAATAAAAGCAATTTTTTGGTCGCATTTAAGCATTGGTAGTTTCGGAAGAAAATCAGAAATTGGACTAACATTTAACTATCAGGCGATGGTCATTGGAACGATGTCCCTTAAAAAAATTTGACTAGCTTTGCCATCCTTTTTAAACGTTGATATAGCAAATCATATGACTCCAACCAACCTCGTTCCCAGGCCCCAAATGGTCTTCTCGCAATCTCAACCGTCGTAGGAGTAATGACCGTTGTATCAAGGTTGGACTCCAACAGCAAATCAGGATTACAGTTCATTTAATAACAGTGAGACTAATAACTCTGTACAGTTTGCATCAGGGGTTGTTTGTGAAATGGTTGATCAGTAGCCCGTCCGACAAAGACTGATTTTTTAAATTATTGGGAAAAGTTATGTTCTATACATGTTACAAACTCCCAAAAACCAAGAACAAATTGCCATGATCAACTGATCAACATTTCGCAAACAGCCTCATCACGAAAAAGTCAGTCTTTACAGCGGGCCTTTCTTGACATGAACCTATGACAATTCAAAATTCAAAACATGTGTATCATGCTCCCTATGGTATCGTTTGTCGTAAATATGTTTGTTAAATTGTAAATTTTTAGATTGTGTATATAAAAAAACCGATCACGATCACTGGAAGGATAAATGAAAACATGAGTGACAGAATTAGTGAACGAATATGACACGATTAGACACTTACAGCAATTCGTAGCCTGGATTTGGTCTGCTCCTGCACTGTCACAGAGGCACTCTTGATTGGCCTTATGAAGGTTCCATTTTCAGGGAGAACTGAGCCCCTTTTTAGGTATACCGAATACCCATTCTTTAATTTCACTTGAGCAGAATCCTTGGTATATCCGTAATTGATTGATGAATTGTAAAAACATTCTGGCATCTCCTAACGAATAAGGAAAAAATAATGTATAATTGAAAAAGGCAACAGATACCCTTATGAAATGCAGTAGGGTTCAGATTTCTCACAATGACCCAAACGACCCGAACGAATAAAGACAAAAATTCAGTCGTTGAGGTTGTCAGGGTGGTTAACGAGTTTATTTTCTCCATTCACATTCAGTCTTTTGTGTCATTTGGGTCGTTTGTTGCAACGACTCCAGTGACTTACAGGACCTAATGTGAACCAGGCTCAAGTGGAAACCAGGTTTTATATTCGATTTAGATTAGTTGTATATATTTATATATGTATAGCTAGGTAAAAATCAAATTAAAATAAGTTGACAAACAAAAAAGAAAAGGTGAGTAAGTGCATCCTCTTTTTGAAATATCATGCTGCAAAAATCATGCAGGTTTTGTTTCTCTTTGGAATTGGCCTATAATCCAACTGCATGCATTTCCAAGAGCGATACACCAGAAGTGGATTTTTTCAAATCTATTGACAAATTTTTGGTGCATGATTTTTCAAGCAGACAAGGATGCATGCTGGATATGAATAAATTCTGGTACTTGACAACAAATTCTGATTTCTATTGATGAGATTGGCATGCCATCGATATGCCAAAAGAAAATTGCGGTATTAGATAATAATCAAAGTTGAAGCTTGCAACTGATGACCTGCCATCTGTAGCGAGGAGTGAAGCTGATCTCATATCCATGACGATATAATGAATCTTGTTTATGCTTTGAATAGACTTATAACATGAAGCCTGCTCTGGTATTCAGCATCTTCCCTTCAGGCATGAGATGAAGACGGTGTACAGTTGATATCACAAGCGTAGAAGCTCAAATTAAATCCCATAATGTTTGAAAGATCATGTGTGATCTGGCGATCAATAACGAAATAATCTCGTTCAATACAAGTCAATCAGTATGCAAGTCCGGCAGATTTAATTTCTAACCACACCACAAATGATTTCAACTGTAGCTCAGAAGAGACGATGTTATCTACCCTGGGTTGGCTTCCACATCCTCAAAAAAGAAAATAGAAAGAAAATAGGAGAGGAAGGAAACACTACGCTTACTCCTCCCCTCTCCTTTGTTTCCATTCTTTGTTTTCAAATACTTCTCTGTGTTTTCCTTTTTTNTTGTGCATTTGTTGTGGCATCAAGAAGGTACTTCTTTTCAGTACTGGTATTCTCTTCCGTTGGAGCGAAACTTCTGCGCCGCCATTAAAAAACAAACTCACGAAGGACAGGAATGGGCATTCCCCTGGGGTCCGGTCCGTTGGGGTCTTGGTCCTATGGGTCCTAGGTCTGGTTATTCCGTTATGCCCAAATTAAATCCCATAATGTTTGAAAGATCATGTGTGATCTGGCGATCAATAACGAAATAATCTCGTTCAATACAAGTCAATCAGTATGCAAATCCGGCAGATTTAATTTCTAACCACACCACAAATGATTTCCACTGTAGCTCAGAAGAGACGATGTTAACTACCCTGGGTTGGCTTCCACATCCTCAAAAAAGGAAATAGAAAGAAAATAGGAGAGGAAGGAAACAATACGCTTACTCCTCCCCTCTCCTTTGTTTCCATTCTTTGTTTTCAAATACTTCTCTGTGTTTTACTTTTTTAGGTTTTGGGACCAATGGTAAGATGGAACTTGGGTTCATTTGAATTAATTAGAGGAATTTTGTTGGGAATTCTATTTTTATACCGGGTGACTAAAAAAAAAGCCCCCCAGTTAAAAAAATCATTGCAGCGCTATGATAATCAAAATTGATTTTCCTAACAGCTACAAGATTGCAGCATTTTATGTATTTTTTTGGTAATTATCAAAATAGTAGTCTCGTGGTAAAATCGAAAGATTCAAAAATTAGTTTTGCAGAACATTCAGAAAATGACCTAAAACGCACGATCAAAGGTATCTCCAAATAAAAGAACCGCAACTTTTCAGTTTTTCTTCAGAGCAATAAATAAGATACTAATTTCAGTTTCCGAATGGATTTCAAAAGACCTGGAAGATTTTATCGTGAATTTTAGGCCGTTTTCCGGCTGTTCTATAAAAATAAGATTGATTTTTTAAATCTTTCGAATTTACCAAGGGGCTACTGCTTTGAAAATTATCAACAAATTATATAAAATATTTCAATCTTTCAGCTATTAGAAAAATCAATCTCTATGATTATATCGCAACTACTTTTGTGGTAATGATTTTTCAGACAGGGGGACATTTCTTGAGTCATCCGGTACTGTATTCCCCACCCAGGCCACACACACGTTCTTCTGGCATAACGTACGACGCTTCGTCTCGGTAAAATTGTAAACCTGGAAGACATTACATTTCTGTGGGCTTCGCAAGACAAATCCATGTCAGATTTTTGTTTCTATCTGAACATTTCAGCGGAACTGAAAAAGGCTCCACAACCATGAATACCATCTTTCCAAAACATGAGAAAGATTTAAAGTCTGTTGCACATTAAAGGGAATCTAAGCATGTAAAAGTGGCTCAAGCCACTTGCGGTAAAATTCTAGCCAATCACATATCAATATTTCCTGTTGACGTAGACTAGTTACCCTAATGTGGTTCGGCACGTGTCAAGGCCTATTGTCTTTGCACGGCTATTTTCATCGCAGGCTTGTAGATTCCCTTTAAAGACAAATGACGGATATATAGCGCCTAGTTTAAAAATAGAACAAAAGATGTCTGAGTGCCTTCATTGTCCAGTACATTCGATAATCTCTCGAGGTCATCAAATACAATAGCATACAGTAGGCTATATTTGGATTGCCCAGGCCCCTGATTTAAGTCGCCTTATATCTCCGTCATTTGTCTTTAAATGTTTAAAACTGTCACACCTTATAGTTATACGGAGATATTGTACCCCCCCCCCCCCATGAGAGGAGAAGCACATCCGGGATACTAGCAATCGAGGATGATGGGAAGGAGAGAAACCATGGCAACGTGGAGGAGGTGTGAACAAGGAGATCTTGGGGAGACACGAGGAGAAAAGCGGAGGAAAGATGTCGGAGAAAGAAACTGGACGTTTGAGACAGTAGAGAAGGACTAAAGTAAAGGAAAGAGAACAGATCGTATGACAGTTACTTGTTGTTTACTTTATGAAGAATTGGTTGAGTTTGGACTACTATGAACCTTGATTTTCGTTGTTGTTATGGATGCTAATTACATTATGATTCTACCCTGCGGTAGATAAAGTTACTCGTTGCATATTTCATTGCTGCCTGTGCAACAAATCAGAGTTTAGAATACATAAAAAAGAACTCGGAAACACATGATGGTTAGGCCAAAAGCCGACCATTTGTGACA